>JBBPCY010000136.1:22940795-22952964 GCA_037974405.1 Brachyalestes nurse | reverse complement strand
CTCTCTCTGTGTGTCTGTGTCTCTCTCTGTGTGTCTGTGTCTCTCTCTGTGTGTCTGTGTCTCTCTCTGTGTGTCTGCATGTGTGTGTCTGCATGTGTGTGTCTCTCTGTGTGTCTGTGTCTCTCTGTGTGTCTGTGTCTGTGTCTCTCTGTGTGTCTGTGTCTGTGTGTATGTGTGTTTTGTTGCCATATCCTCTTGCTCACATGGACAGGAAAACACACGGAAGCTCTCTCTATCAGTAAGGCATTGGCCCCTGAGAAGTTCGTTGTCAGAGGTCCACCAAGACTGACATTCCAGGGTCAGTCACTGGATGATGACTAAACACTGTTAATAATGGATCTGGGTAGCTGCTTGTAGGTTTGGAGGCATGAATGTTTGTGCTTTCTACGTCCCCGTTTTTTGGTGTGTCTTGGTGTAGTTGTTAAGTTATTCCTGTTTGTGTTTGTGTTTGTGAGACTGTGGGAATGTGTGGTTGTGGTGATTGCGGTGGAAATGGGTAAAGACAACATTCAGGACCAGCCGAGTTTGTAGTGACGCCACCGGGGCGCTTGCAACAGCACCATGGCTTTGTGATTACACTCTGACTACAACAGGCCATGTGTCATTATGCTCAGAAGTGTGTGTGTGTGTATACCTGTGAGTACTTGTTTTTGCGGTGATCCATCACTCAGAATGTAATTATGTCTTTGTATGTATTTGCCTGTCCTTTTCCTTGTTTTTTTTTCTACTTTCCAAGGCTTGGCCAGTGTTGTACAGAGCTTCAGTGAGAGGGTAAAGTTATAATTGGTGGACCATTTATCTGCTGTCTTTCTTGATCAATACTTAGGAGGGCATGGTCTCATTTTTCTCCCACTGGCAGTGGTCAGGCAGAATTGTTGCTAGGCTGACAAAGAATGGACCTGAGCTAAAGTCACGTTACTTTAGATTTCAGACTGACCTCAGGCGCCTCAAGTGACCTACACTGAAATAGGCTACAAAAATAGAGCACACGTTTGAAACACTAACTCAGTAGCAAGTCTCCTGATGGATCACCCAGAGCTGATCCATCTGTTTGAATGGTGTCGTCCTCTCCTGGGAGCTTTCAGGTTACATTACTACACAAATGAAGAATGAGACCCTGGTGGATTTGGCCCCAAAGACCCTGAATCAGATGACTTATCTCAAGCCTCAGATAGAGGGCTTGGCAGTGTGTGATGGGAGAGAATGGGAGACATGAGAGGAATGTGTGGCCACAAAGCAGCGGGCCAGGCTGTTGGAAGGGTTTCGGGCTTTGAGCTGGCTCATGTCTGCGCAATCATAAGAGAATCGCAAGCTTAAATGTTCTTATTACTCATTGAGGATGTGGTTTTCTGGGGGTTCTTTTGTTCTTGTCTTTTGCTGAGCCTCTGAGTAATGTATTTTTCTTTTCGAATATGGACAATGCCTGTCAGGGGCAGTTTGTCTACAGGAGGGGTCTTATTGAGGCCATCGGGGCAGCTGAACTGCCTTCTCTTATTTGATTATCTTATTACAATCAAGTCATGAGGAATAGACGCGTACAAACAAATGCTTCCTGGTCTTCTCCATCATGAAATTGTGTTTGTTTGAAGTGACCTATTTTCAAGCAAATGCACTGTTGAATGTCTGTTATTGATCCAGATGCACGCAACATAAAGTAAAGCAATCGCTGATTGGTTGAGACTCATAAGCATGCTGCAGACTTTTGCAGTAGCAATATATTTATGATAAGGATTATAAACGATATATTGTGCAGACAACAAAGGCTAGATGTGTGCAGGTGTCCTGGCTTGGCACACGAAGAGGTTAAAGGCAGTGAGCGTTGGTCTGTCCTCTTGGTCATAGCAGTATGTAGTGGATGAATGTCTCTGCGGTACAGATGTAGACAGTCAGCCCTGTAGACCGGGTTAGGCTTCACAGGCTGTGGGCTGCTTGGAGAAGGCATGGGGTTCAGGGTGCAGAGTGGCTGTACTATAACAACTCTATAACGCTCTAATGGCTCCATGCTCAAAGTTGACTTTGTCCTGGGGTGGGTGTGAGGAGCATCTGTATTGTGCTGTCCTGCATGTTGGAATGTGAGAATGGGGCCATTTAGAGCCTTTTATATCCCCCATTCATAGAGGACTCTTGTAAAAATAGACTGAGCCCACAAGCCCAGGTTTATCGGGTTGACTGCTCAAGTCTTCAGGGGTAATTGTTGTAGTAATATTTGTGCCCTTTGGGGCAACGAACTGTCTCTCAACATCCTTAGCACATGTAGGAAGTCCTCCCGAGGGAGCGCTCTTGATCTGCTCTAACTAAGCCTGACACAGGAGACAGTGCTTAATGTTAAGGTCAGAGCTTTCTTCCAGGCAGTGCTAGAATGTGGAGGTGATCAGTCGAGCTTTTTTTTTTTTTTTTTTTAGATACTTTCACATGGTTTCTATACCTTTTAAAGAATTGTTGATTACACTGGGCAACTTATTACACTATTTTTTATAAAAGGTCTGTTTCATTGCAATTTTTGATGTTTCTTAGTCAAGTTTCGCACGCTGATTCAGAAAATCACATCAGTTTTTCCCACCTTTAATGGTTCTAAGGTTGTGGTGTTTTTTATGTATATTTAGCATAAACGAGCAATCCGCTTTAACCAGCATGCATGGAATTTGCAAAATATTAACATCACTGGGAGCAACCACGTTTATTTTGCATGCACAAATAAAGTAACGATGCAAATAACCCTTAAAGCTCAAAGTTATAAGTATAACAAAAGACCATGTCAGCCGAGCCGCCAAGTTTAGTTTTTTCTAAAAATGCCGTTTCTAACTAAAGCCATGAAGCTGCATGAAAATAAACGTTACCACCGAAATCAGCGTGCCGAGGTTATATAAGAAACACTTCGAAATGTAATGGAACAAATGTTTGTTGCCTGGTGTAATCTAGTTTAATGAGAGGAATCAGTTAAGAGAGAATTCCCTAAATTCCCTGTAAAATGACCTTTTAAAAAATCCCTCCTCGTGACAAACATTCGTTATTGCTAAAGTTAGTAGTGTCTAATACTGATTAGGCAACGACCTTTTACAGTTTCTGTTTGTGTGTGAGGTCCCATTATCTCTCTATTGCAAGATAGACACAGGCTCCACTTGAGTTTAATTTACATGTTTCTTATCTCTTCTACTTCACTCAAGCTTTTATTAACAAGCCCCATCATCAGCCCTATTCGGACCCTGTGCTTTTCCAAAATGTCGCTCATTTCTTCTACAAAAATAAAAATTGAAATAGCATGTTTGTTTGAAGGCGAATGTCTGACCTGGGTTTGAGGGACAGGTACTCTACAGTGGTAGCTTGTCTTCATGTGCTTTATCTCTCCCAGCTGGTCGTGTTTGTTTAGTCCGGAGCCCACCAGGGAGAGATCAGCAGCCAGCCTCCAGTGAGCAAGACTTCTGGTTACAGACAAAGCCAGGGCTTACATGACTAACCCCAACTTCAAACCAACCTCTCTCGCTCTCTTACCACCAGGAACCCCTCATCAGTAGTCCCCGCCTATAGCTTCTGCTGAACAGAGACATTTTATTTTAAATCCTCATCATTTAGGGTAACTGCCTCTAGCAACTCCTTTGTGAACTATAAAAACAGCCAGCCAGGGCCAGCCATTTTCCTCTGTCTGTCTGTCTGTCTGTCTGACTCTCTCTGTCTCTACCTCTGTACTATTACTGCTTCCGTGCATTATCTTTCATTTGATCTCTCATGTTGTACTTTCCCCCCACTTTCTCTTTCACGTGTTTCTGACTAGCTTTAGGCTGTAATTCGTAAATATTGTAAAAGCACCAGATTGCTTTAAGTCACAGAATTCCCCTATAATTACAGAATCTAGTTTATCACAGCTGTATTTTCCCCCTCTTTTCAGCTGTGCATTGCCATGGGTTAACCCACAGTCTCTCCCTGCTGTTAGTGGTGGTTTTAGGGCCTAATGCTAGTGACGTCACATTTTCCCTGTTCAGATTCACCCATGAAATCAACTCCTAAATACTGTTAAAACATGTGAACACTCAAAAAATAAACATGCAACTTCTGGGAAGCTTTGGGGGCTGAAGTTCAGTTCAGTGAAACAGCCTGAAAGGCTACTGCGTATATCAGCAGATGCATATCAACCAGTCATTTGTGTTTAAATTTTAGATTGGAGCTATCTGGAAGATATGCCAGGTGCAACAATTTTGTGCTTTTCCTTGTTGCAAACATTGTGATATTTACATGTTAATAGTGCAAGATGTCAACTAAATTCACATACATAGTAATTATCATGTATTTTTCCAGATGAGTTTGTAGCAAACACTTTAGGTAACCTTTTATCTGTGTATGACTTTGTGTGTGTGAGTGTGAGGAGAAAAACTGTGCATGTCCCTGAGTGTGCATTCCTCTGTGTGTGTGTGTCCATTCCTGTCTCTCCCCAAGCCCTACATGCTCTCCATGCACTGCCCAGATGGCATGTTGCTGAAACCCTTGTGTTATCTGGATCAGTTCACTCTTCTTTTCATGCCCAGAGCTGGCCTGTGACGTCATGGACCACTTCCGTCCAGCACGTTCCACGGTGTGTGAATGTCTGTGCTTGTTTGACTCATTCTGTGATGAGTGTCTTACCTGACCTGTGCCTCTAGTGCTCACGGAGTCAGGAACAATGACTAAGGTACATATTGCACAAGGAGGGATTTGTGATGGTTGTAGAAATGGTTGCTATTATCTGAACTTCTTTATCTTTTAAGCAGCATAGATACTGAAGGATGGAGACAAGCAGAGAAAATAGTCTTGGATGGCTGTTTTGTGTAACCATAAGCCCATACATGACAGTCTGTGTGTGGTATATATTTATTATGGGTCTGTACTGCACAGGCAGATTGGTGAATTTGCCTCTTGAGCTGTGTTGCGCTCAAAAACAGAATCTAGCCTGGAGCTTTTCCTTCTGTCTTTATAAGCGGGTTGTGTAAGTCCTCCAGTAGCCCTGAGACTGTGTGTGTGTGTGTGTGTGTGTGAGTGTGAGAGAGAGACATAGAGAGAGAGTGTGTGTATGTGTGTGGGTGCCTGGCAAAGGGCACAGGGTTCTAGGCTCCTGTGGACTGGAGTGACTAACGACCTGTTTAGGACTGATCCCTCTCACCATTGCTATCCTGGTTGCATCCCAAGCAACTGTGCATTCTATTAAAAGCCCTGCCACTGAAAGACAGCTGAACATTTGTGTGTCTGTATGTGTGACTTAAATTGCGCCAGAGAATTTAACCTGGATTTGCGTTCATTATTACTATGTCCATAAACTTCTTAATGGGTACAGCAACACCCATAAGCCTCCTCTGTGTGCTAGATATTCTGTGCCAGTAGTAAATAATCATTTATTAACAGTAACACCTTTGTTTGAGCTACCCAAGAAAACCAAAATGTTGCCTAAATATACTAGGGCTTCAGCTGCTCATTAGAAGATAATGTGACCACTTATGTAAACTTGTATTCTGCTTCTTCTTCTGTGCTCTGGCCACAAGGTTGTCTGCCATAAGGTTGTTGAATCACAATGCCATTATTCTCTATTAAATATATTCAGTGCGTGCCCCATATGCGTTCAGGTTACTGTTCTTTCTGCCTAAATGTTCTGTGGCTGTTGCTTTTGATTCAATAATTGAGGCCTGAAGCTGTATTTAGGGTTTCAGACTGCACACCCTCGCTTGCATTGAAAATATGTCTCTTTCTATTGAGTTTACTCTTATTATCTTATTGGGGGGGTTTAATGGGGACACGGTTCTAGAGACAAAGGCAGGCTATAAAAAGATTAATTAAAAATATCTGCTTGAATATGATGAGGATGAAGAATGGCAAAGAACAAGCCTTGGAGCATCTCCTATGATGTAATCCAATCCGTAGTACTGTAAGAAAAGTGGGGGGAAAATAGAACAGAGCGAGGGAAAAGTACATTGCCTCTCAGCTCCCATGAAACCATGGATGAAGAACACATGAAAGAATCTGAAACAATCAGTCCTGATGGAGTGGGAGCTCTAAACTGAGTCACCAGCAGCCAGTGAGCAGCAGCAAGTCTGTTTATAGTCCAGTGGAAATCTTAAGAGGGTTTTTGCCTGTCTGAGTCGAGCAGAGGTGATGCTCCTGAGTGTTTTTCTGTAGGATTTAAACGAGGCTCAGCTTAGATCTGGCCTCCGGGGCCAGCATATAAAACATGATAATCTGCCTGTAATGTGCTCTGTATAGACAGTGCACAAAGCCCTTTTATGTACACAAGAACACTGCACATGCGAAAGAGAGGAGGGGATCTTGGTGTTTTCCACCCAAAAAAAAGCTGTGCTGTTTGATGCAACTGAACGCTAAAGATTGCAGCTGTTCCCTCATTGCTCTTTCTTTTTCTTTTTTGTTGTCTTTCAAAGAATTTCATTTGAATGAAAATTCAGTAGGCGTGTTTGTTGTGAGTGGGGGGAGGGGTACAATTGGTTGAAGCTTCTGGAATCAGCCAATCAGAGTGCCATTCAGTCTCTGTCCCTTTCTCCCCTCCTGTGCTCTGAGATATGTTCTCTCCTCTGATTGGCTGCCTGGTGAAACAGCATCTGGAGGCTCTGAGAGTGTAGTAGGAGGAGTCAGACATCGCATTAAAACCAAGCGTCTGCACTACAGCGCTATATGTGTGGAGCTGAGGGAGAGGAAGCAGTTACTTCTCCTTTCTTCTTTTTTCTGACGGTGTCTTTCCTTCTCTCTTTTTTTCAGAGCCCTGCAGCTGAAAGAAGGGGACCTCAGGATTACAAGCTTTTCAGGAGTTTGTGGGACACTGCCAGAGTGCGTGCGAGGAGTGGACTAAGTTGCTGTGTTTGACTGGCTTCACTCCTCCGTTACTTGGTTAGAGCTACACTAGAGCTGTCTCAGCACTGACTTCATGGATTGTCCTTGTTCTGATGGGTCACTCCGTCATACTGATGTGGAATGCAACCTCTGGTGACCCCCTCCCTGAAGTCTCCTTTCAGTGAGCAGCACCAGGAAGAGTGGGGATAAAAGACAAGAGGACCTGAAACAAAAAAGAGGGAGCAGCAGCAGCAGCGTTCAACTAGGTTGGAAAGTTAAAGGGGGCCCTCAGGGGTGGGAGAGGGGCTCAGAGAAAAAGAACTGGGAAAAAAAGCGTAAGTACAAAAGACTGTTCTGAGGGTCAAAGGAGCATTAACGATTAGCCCCAGTTTCACCTTTTAGAATTAATCCCACCTCCACAGTTGCTGATCTAACCATCATGCCAGTCGAGACCCTTCGCCCTTCGGATGGGCGTCTGGCAGGGGGTCCTTTCACCTCGGCCATGCCTTTCCGTATCCTCAACAAGGGCCCGGACTACTTCCGCAGGGTTCCTGAGCCTGGAACACGCAAACTGAGTGCCGTGGAGCGCCTGGAAGCCGATAAGGCAAAGTATGTGAAGAGCCAGCAGGTGGCACTCACCAGGCAGGAGCCCATCAAACCACCAATTATACGCAAGCCCCTTCTGTCCCCGAGCATGATGCTGCAGTGCAGAATTAACACTCCACCGGCCCGTAAGGTTCCCCGCAGGCCCGCAGACTCTGTGGACAACGGAGGAAGCCCAGGACAGAGTACCCGTAGAGGCCCGCCACTCAACCTGGAGATCCTTAACAACCTCATTAACGTGTCGGATGGGCCCCAGCCTTCATCCCCAGCCCCTTCGTCCCCCTCACCCGTAGCCTCCTCACCATCATCTGGAGGAAAGAGTGTGGGGAGCGGACAGTCAGCAATAGAGCATCAGCAGAGTTTCAGTTTTAAGGGACACTTTCTGTCAACATTTGATTCTGTTAAGTCCTGCTCTTCCTCTCCTCTCAACAACCACGTGCAGCCTCCATCTCCTGCTGTTCTTGAGCCCAGTCGCAGACCACCCCCTGTCCCAGCCAGAGCTCCTCGGCTCCCTGCACAGGGTACCTATGGCAGCCCCAACTCCGTGACAGTCCGGCGGGTGGATGTGCGGCCGCAAGCAGAGATCAGGAAACCCCAGAGGATGCCTCTGCAGCCTCAGGCCAAACCCAGACAGACACCTCAGCCCCAGGTTGCCCAACCACAGGTACCACCTCCACCTCCTCCATCTTCTATGCCCCCCTCACTCCCAGCCCGGTCTCCCTCGCCCTGCCTGCCACCCAGCCCTTTGCTCCTGCGCTCGGGTGTCCCACCTCCAGCATCACCTGCCTTCACCCGCCTCTCTTCAGCCAGTTCACGTGGCTCAGGCCGCAAACACCCATCCCTTCACCGCTCCAAGTCGGACCTCAGTGACCGTCTCTCAAGGGCCACGGCCGATCTGGAGCGCTTCTTTAACTACTGTGGCCTGGACCCCGAAGAGCTGGACAGCCTGGGCGGAGTAGAGCGCTTCGCCCGCGCCGCCTCTGACATTGTGTCCGTCTCCAAACTTCGCAGTGTCAGCACACCCAGCTCTGAGTGTGGAGATGAAGGCAGGAGGGAGGAGGATGAGGATGAGGATGATGACGACGGCCCTCTTAAGCCTAGCGAGCGAGTTCCATATGGCATCTCGGTCATTGAGAGGAATGCGCGCGTTATCAAGTGGCTCTACGGGATCCGGCAGGCACGGGACTCACAAAACGTCTCTAATGTTTAGGTGCCCTCTCACATGCTCTTTGAAACACAAGGGAGAAGTGAAATAAAGGGGACAGAGACTGTATCAGACATGCCCCGTGTTAATGACTTTTTTTTGTTGTTTTTTTACATATATTTATGTTTTCTGGGACTCTACACTGACTTTTTATATTGTACATTTGAGTTCTGTATGGAATATTATTTGCCTTACAATATGTTCAAAGACATTGGTTCTTATACATCTCATTTGTGTTTAATCAGTGCAAATGTCTTGTTGTAGATGGCCTATATTTTTTTCTTCATTGGGCTGTAAAGACAATTTACCTCAAAATGTGAGAAGGAGAGAGTGGACTGGAGCAAGCTTTAGACTCTGCACATTGACTTGAAATATGAAAGTCAGTTAAAAGCAATAATTAAAATATAGATACTAATAGGTATGAAAGAGTGACTGAACGGATGATGATGATGATGATGATGATTGATGATGAAAACAGCAGTAGACCTGCTGCAATGGTGCTGTTCAGGTACTTCGTGTTTATATCAAACAGCAGTGATATGGGAACTGTGGATTTGATATAGCAGAAAGGGCTTTGTCATGAAAACCAGCCAGGTACTGTTTAGCAGTAGAACCCTCTTGTGCTTGAATCAGGTAAAGGCTCAGCTTCAAGGTGAAAAAGTTCAGTAAAGAATTCTTTAAGTCAACAGTTCCCTGGTCGTTGATGGGAGGGTCTCAGGGACCTGAGCTGAGCTGCAACCAGAATACAGAATGAAAACACAGCAATTAAGATATGTTCACATAAGGCTGCACAATATGTTAAGAACACTAGATTGCAATTATATTGTCTTGATTTGATGCAACTGCATTATTTTGAGGACATTTGTTTACATTTCATGGATCATGTAAAAGCCTCATTTCATCCCAACACCCAAAGACTATCTGTTATTGGACAACAAACGATTAAATGTTCTGTGGTTGTTTAAAGGCTTTTTTGCAACCTTCTGCAGTATCAGTATTCTGTCGGTCGGCTAATATCACAATAAAAATGAGCTAAAGATATATTGTGCAGCCCTAATGCACACACATACATAAGCATGCATGCAATGGGACACTCACAGGCTGACCCCTGCTCACTGTGCACATATGTTTGCAATGTCAGTGTCGAGTGTGCAAACGTGTCAAAGGGACAAGGGCCTGTTGAAATGTGGTGCCGGTGAGGTGCAAAACCCTATGATACTGTGAAGGACTTTCAGAGCTTCCTTAAATACACTTTATACACTTCTCCTCTTTAACAATGGCTGTTTGGTTCCATGTCAGCATGTGACAGCTTCTGTTAGCATGCACACATATCTGTACAGGTGATTTGCCTCAATATTCAGTGGAAAGCCATTGCGGTAAAAGCACAGTTGCACCCACAACCGCACATTCCAGCAGCCGTGAACGTGTGTTCGACATCTAATTTGGGGAATGGTTTTCTGTGGGGTTTTTTGTTGTTGTTGTTTTGTTAGGGCATTCAATTGACTTTGAACAGCAAAGTGTTTTTCTCTCTGTGTGGTGGTTATATAACTTGGGGAGAAGGTTGCGTCATGTGTGGGATGGACGCAGGAGGTAGGGATGTGTAAGAACCTGAGAGGGACAGCGAGAGAGAGAGAGAGAGAGTGTGAGAGCTGGAGGTGGTTTGGGGCAAAGCTCTCAGGGAGGGTAAAGAACTCAGTCACATCTCTTTACTGCAGAGATAGATGGATGGGTTCACGCAGAAGAAATGTTACTTTGAAGGAAGCGCAAGAAAGGGGGTAGGGACTTTGGACGGAGAAGAGAGAGATATCAATGCTGTTTTTTGTTTCCAACCTGCAATGTTTTGTTGCTTTAAAGTTTTTTACTGACAGTTTGATGTTCCTGCACAGCAAACATTCAAGATCTGTTTGGTTTTGAGTGTGCAATTAAAACTTTAATAAAACACAGAGACACAAAGGCGCACATATACATGCTCACGTTACCGGTGTAGAGGTCACATGAAGATGCACTCTGCCATGCTCTCTGGACAATGGAATATGAAGGACTCGGCTTCTGTGAGTCTGTTAGTGCTCTGATATTTGGCACATCAAAAGCAATGACTTTCTGATGCAACATGTCTTCTAAAGATGTCAATAAAGAGAGAGTTTTTGAAAAAAGTTCTTTAATTACTTGTGTGCTTTTTCAAACTTTATATTCAGAGTTTTATTTTAATGTTTTAAAGAGACAAGGAAAAAATATAAAGTCCTACATCTTTTGTATCTTGGTGTGTCCTACAGTGGTGCACATTAGCATTAGCAAGACTCCCACTTCAAGACCGGAACCCCCCTCTTCTGACGTATCTAGAAGGTGGGAGGAAACAACGAGCACTTTGTGGAAGATACTTGGACTGACTGAAACCCCAAATACACCAGATGGCTATGCTGAAGGAATCAAGTTAGCTAATGTTACTAGGAGGTCTGGTATTTAGCTACACTAGCAATCAGGATTTATTTACATGGGGAGAGGATTGACTGTCAGTGATAGTGTGATGCATGCTGGGTATTGTAGTGAGAAAAAGTGAACAAAAATGAATTCTGTCAAACAGTGAAGCTGAGTGATGCAATAGTGTGAAACAAAATATTACATAATGTGACAACATATATTACATGCCATTATTAATCTTAAATGCTCCTTTGAATGAGTGAGTGGCTGTGAGATGTTTGGTGTTTAATGCTGCAGCTGTCAGATGAAGCAAATGTGAACAATACTTCGGCAACCCAGTGCCTTTTATAATTGAACACTTGCAGGTAAGCTGTGCAATAGCCTGTGTGAACTATGACCCTAAGCTGCAGCCTTCTAAAAGGAGCTTTTACTTTGACTCTTGGGAGCTGAAGTCTTAGAATGACTTCCCACTCGCTGTGGACAGCAATTCCCAGCATCCCTAAAGTGAGTATATGGTCCCCTGCCCTGACTTTACAAGGAGTACTTACTTTACGAGGAGTACTTTCTCTCTCTCTATCCCTCTCTCGCTCACTCACTCTTATTTTTGAAAGTAGGGATTTGCAGGAAGGATTCTGTCTGGAGTCAGGACAGGGTCTCTGGCGCTTCAGGCCCCTCGGTCTGCCAGGGTTGGCAGCTGGTGCAGCCTTTCGCCAGCACAGCTGCATTTAGCTGCTCAAGCAGGTGCTGTAGAATCTCGTTCAGACATGAATTATTGATCCAGCACTCTCTTTAGCCGTACTTATGTTCACCTCTGCTCTCTTTGTTGGCCTCATCATTCATTTTAAAGATGCATATGTTTAAAAGACCAGATCTACACATATCCCTCCGAAGGTAAATAATAACCTTAAAGTGAATCTGGTCAGTAACGTGGCCCCTATAGTCACGCATGGACACACCACAGTGTGAACAGTGTGAAATTCTTCCTCTGCATTTAACCCCTTCACCAAGTGAACCAGTGGGCAGCCACCAATGAGAGGCATCCAGGGAGCAGTGTCTTTCTTAGTCCTTATAAAAGAAATAGTTAAGTGAAATAAAAAAAAAAAATATATATATATATATATATATATATGTATACAGTTTTACATT
>JBBPCY010000136.1:22910159-22929910 GCA_037974405.1 Brachyalestes nurse | reverse complement strand
CTACAGAATGAATGGACACAAATTCCCACAGAAACTCCAGAATCTTGTGGAAAGCCTTCCAAGAAGAGTGGAAGCTGTTACAGCTGCAAAGGGGGAACCAACTCCATATTAAAATCTATGTATTATATAAAAGGCATCTCAATACTTTTTTTATCCATATAGTGTTAGAACAGTATAGATCCTGTGGCCTGTGACTGTGACAGGTTCCAAAGTATAAAGTAATTTATAGGAAGAATATTTGCAGAAGAGCAAATATGCTGCGGGATCATCTCCACTCACTACACTGAGTCTCGGACTTGGACACTTCTGGAACTCTTTTCACAGCTCCTGCTTGTCCCGTCAGCGTGACTGGAGTGAGCTGGACCTTCTGGCCTGAACGGCAGGCAGCTGTCCACTGTGCCCATCCAGTTTATGATCTGTGTGTCTGCACAGTGTGGGAACAGGCAATCAGAGCCAAACACACACACACACACACACATACAAGGGGTGAGAGAGGAGGAAGAGAGGATAGAGAGAGAAAAGAGAGGGAGAAATTAGGAAAGATGATGGAGAGAGAGACACAAGAGGCAGTGAGATGAAAGGTAGAGAGAAAAGAGATGCTGGATGAAATGAGAGAGAAGAGAGGGAGAAAGTGAGACAGAAAAGAGAAAAAAGGGAAGGAGAGAGAATACAAAAGAGAGAAAGAGATGATACAAAGAAGCAAGAAACATGGTTAGTAAATAGAGAAGACGGGGAGAGAAAAAGATGATTAAGGACGGAAAGAAATGAGCGAGAAAGTGATGTGAGGACGTAAAGAGAGAAGAGAGGAAGGGAAAGCGAGGGTTGGGGAGAAAATAAAGAAAGAAAGGGGAGAGAAGGAGAGAAACGTCCAGAGGGAAACATCCAGAGACATTAGACACAGTTGAAAAGCTGAAAATGAGGAGGCAGAGAGGAATGATAAGCACAGAGAGACAGACAGCATGTGATAGGCAGGAGAGGGAAAGATAGAAAGTAGAAAGGAGGAGGGTAGATAAAAGACTGGGGGAGAACAGAAGGGAGAATGGCGAGGCTGTGGACTGTGAATGTACAGAGAGAGAGAGAGAGAGAGAGAGAGTTATTCATGATGCATAAACAACAGCATCATCACAAACACCTCCTTCCTTTTTTGTGCTCCTCTCTCCTCCTCCTCCTCCCCCTCCTCTGTTCACAGTACTGAGGATCCTTTTAGAGGGTAAATCCCTTCTCTAATTAAACATGCAGAATCTAGCCCACTTTCTGCTCCCGCTAATGCGTGGAAAAAGAGCCGGGACGCGCCTGCCACTGAAGCAGCCCAATCCTGCTTCCCTCAATCCCTGTTTCACACACACACACACACACACACACACACACACACACACACACACACACACACACACACACACATACAAGGGGAAAGTATTTCATTTCACACAAGAGCTTACAGAACTTTTTTATAAGTGATTGTGCTCAGTGATTTCTACCATATATGATTATATACAGCCCCTGAGACCTCCTCCACACTGAGGTCCACTACTTCACTAATTCACATTCAACTTTATATCTGTTCACTCTCAGAAATTCCCATTACTTTCATCATTCGTGGCCCCTTCATTTTTTTTCTGTACTGTAAAAAAAAAGGATCTATGGCTTCTAACAGCAGTGGGACATTTTGGTACTATACAGAACCATTTTTAAAATGTTCTATAAAGAACTACAGCAAAGACTTGGATCTAGAAGGGCGTACATGACATTTGACACATTTTATAGATGAGAAAAAAACTAATTTCAACCATAGTTACTCCGCCACGATTAACTTTCATCCTTAACATCAAACCAACTTTCATGTTTGAAGCTTTTGGCACTAGATAGATCTCACCAAGAGCTTTCATTTGATATGTATATCTTTTTTTTTTTTTTTACCCGAAATGTCATGCCTCTCTGGCTGGAAGCCACTTATATACGACAAATTTCAACAACAATAATAATAATAACAGCAAAAACAACACAATAATAACAAAAACATAATAATAACAAAAACAACAATAATAATAGCAAAAACAACATAATAATAATAACGACCGCAACAACAACAACAACAACAATAATAATAATAATAATAATAATAATAATAGCAAAACAACAACATAACAACAACAACAACAACAATAATAATAATAATAATAATAATAATAATAATAATAATAAAGCATTTAAATCTTTCTTTGCATTATCATGGTACTACACATAAAATGCTTTTACTGAAGAACAATTGATGAAACCTAATATTTCCATTTTCTCTCATCACCATCATCACCAAAGTTAATAGCACATTATGAGAATGCTTTTTTGATGCTGTGTTCAGTCTCACCTGTCACAAATGTGTGTTTCCTGGCCTGCTAATGAGTTTGAACTATCCCTCTGTGCCCTGCACTCTAACTGATGAAGCTGTATTTTACATTTGAATACATTTCGTTTTGCTCGAAACCGCAAGCTTACAATTTCTCACTACATGTTGTAATACAGATACATTCCTGCACATTTTGTTGTTCCTCTTCAGCCTTCACCAAACATCTCTCCTCCTCTCTTCCTCTCTCTTTCGCGCTGTAATGGGGGTGTCATGCTGTGCAGGCTGACACATCTTCAAAAGGAAACGTTAATGTCTCAAAGGCAATGCCTCCAAACTGGGTCGCTCCAGTAGGCAGGAGATTTTTACAGAAGAGACTCGTGGCCTGAAAAATTACAACAAAAAACCCCCATAAAACTCTATAATGAGTCAGACTGGTGCTGTCGGGGCGTTTAGGTCCGCTGTCAGTCCAGAAGGGCTTCCGTCAAGGGCAACTGAGCCATAAAGTTACTGCCTCTGTGCATGTGTCTACTTCTACAAAGCTATACAGGAATCGATTTAAGGACGGGGTGCAAGGGAGTGCTATTACAAAAAAAAAGACAGAAATAATTTCCCATGTGGAACTCCTATCTTCTCTTTCCACCCCCTTCAGATTAATGTTCCATCCGTTCCATCTATTTATTACATTTACCACCAAGCATACAAAATGTATTGAAGTCCACAAAAATAGAACAGTCACTGTAAGCTGTTGTGATATTCCCATAGTATTAAGAGTTTAAAATCCCAAGCATTTAGTAAAAGATGGCTTGTGTTCTGCACAAAAAAAACGAAAAAGTTGAGTATACCTACAGTTCATCACTACATTATCATTTCCATTTTTATCAACCACTGGAACCACAGCTATATATAGCAGCTGTCAGGAGCAGGAACAAGAAAAAGAAGTGAAGCCTTTGATCAGCTTTGCTTAGCAATTGCAAACCTTTGCTGCCCCTTTAAATTCATGCAGCTGACTCTAGAAGCTGCATGGCTGCACATATGCATGAGTTAGTGCATGAGTGCGTGGTCTGGGTTCCCCAGGCATGTGTCAGTTTCAGTGTGCACCACCACACTGACATACGTGCCTTGGCCTCCTCGTTCTGTACATTTTGCACTTTGTTGAAAGTGTGTTTGTATATCTGGACATACCATCTGTTTTCTGTTGCTAATGAGTATTTGAGCCTGGCTGACTGTTTGCACGCTTACACATCTGTGAACATAATTGATAAAATGATTTTATCAAGGTGTAAAAATGTATGATGTATTATTCTGAATTCATTTTGCTGACTTTTGGAATGTAACCAATTAGAATCAGAATCAGAATCAACTTTATTGATCCCGGAGGAAATTGCTTAATTAATTGTGATAACATTTGATACTTATAATTATTATTTTTGTATTATTTTTGTTATCATTATTCTAATTAATTATGATAACATTTGATACTTTTATTTTGGGCTTCCAATATAATATAAATAGAGAACCAAGAGCAACTACAAACTAATACATAAAGATAGTAACTAAATACAACTACAACATAAGACTTAGTATAGTAAACAAGTACAACTACAGCTTAATGCTTAAATATAGTAACTACAGTAAAACTACAGCTAAATATGTATGTATACTTACCAAATACAACCACTTTTTTTCCATTCCTGATCAAAATTTTATACATTTTGTGTTCATTTTTTCTGACAAATTAAAGCTTAAGTAAATTAATAGTCACCAAGTGAACACACTACCTGCACTAAAACTGACTTATGCCCTTAGAAAGTCTTTGATCTCAGATATGAGGACCTGTATTATGGCTATATGGTTCATCAAGCCTGTCTGCATTTGTTATTGTCTACAACTATGAGGGGATTACTTAATGGATCACTGAGAATTGGGGGAGCAGATTAGAGGGACACTGGTCAACAGCAGTCTGTTTGTCTTGTTGATTATAATGACTCCATCCCAGGGCCTGAAGCCTACAGAGTCTGAGCTTTTAGTACCTCCATCACTCAGACACAACATCTAGACGAAATCTCACGTACTGCAAGAGAACAAGCACAGCACAGAGGCTGGGAAGTGTCTGCTATTGTACTGAAGAGAAGAAACAATTAGGACCTTAGGAAACCTTAGAGACCACAGGGTCAGTGCTATTGTTGACTATGCGTCATAATTGTGTTTCAGCCAACAGTCGTATTTATATTGCTTCAACCACAATGTTTGATACTGGACATCTGCTTCATTCGTTTTCACTGGAGCTACAAGACTAATGTAGGTGACAAGTGAGAGGAGCGTTTAACTAATATATCTAATAAGTATTATACATTTACCAGCAATCTTGCAAAATGCAGACTGCATGCATAACTAATCACACACTGCCTCAGATTATGTCATGTATAATACAGTTTCTTATGTGGTTTTATATGCGTAAACATGGGCAAAGAAACATTAGCATAGCTAAAGTAGTAGCAGCCTTTTGCCTTTGTTAAATTATAGACATTATTATGCATTTGTAAATCACCAACGTTTGTGATTTTCCCTCTTTTTTTAGATTTCCTTTTAATGCTGGGTAAATGACCTGTAATGTATTTCTGATTAAGCCACATATGTAAACCATTTACCCTGAAACACATGACGCTTTTAGGAGACATGCTTTAAGGGCTCATACCTTACATTTTTCCAGTACTTTATTCCACTGTTTCAATAAAAAAGTCCACTAATAACATGTTTGCGGGTTCAAGTCCCTAAAACTGTCATAATTCTTTTTTACATGACCATTTTCCAGCTTCTTTTCCAAACTTATTTTTGACCTCTGTTCTGATTGGCTGCTGTGTGTTTTGACTGCTTAGAAAAGCAGTCCAGGCTAAAAACACCTCTTAAAACTTGGCCCTCTGGGGCCTATGCATTTTGATTACATTTATGGTATTATGGAAGTTGTAGGTGTTTCTTGAATATCTGGTCAGATTCCAAAAATGGTGCACAGATCCCTACAGACACAGGGCATGGGTCATCTTACTCGAGCTTGCTCTAGTGTATTTTAATAGATGGCAGTACATTATGCATAGGGTGAGGCTGTGAAGGGGTTTATAAAATGCAATTACTGTTGTGGCCTTTGCTCTTGGTGGGGATTTTGTTAAAGAGGTCATGCATTTGAGAATGTTGAGGAATGTTGAAAATTACATGGTGCATTATCATGTCTCCGCGTTGGGCTGGCGCCCTTCCCAGAGTCCCTGCCTTCTCGGCCGTAGACCCCGGGACAGGCTCTGGCTACCCGCGACCCTAGTCCGGATTAAGTGGTTACAGAGAATGAATGAATGAATGAATGAATTGTCATGTCTCAGATGATGCTTGCCTCTAAAATTTCCCAAGCAGGGAAGACTCATTTGAGAATAATGAAAAGGGATCAGCGCTCTTTAAAAAAACTGGTTTAATAATGTTGTTGTTGACGTCGTCAAAGCGACTGACTCTAATCTCTCTCACATTCTGGTGAAACAAAGAAAGGCTCAGCACACACACCTTTACTTTTCAATAGAATTTTGCAACAACAGCAATCAAAAGCCATTTGGCTCTGAGGTGAAAGATGCTTGTTGGAGTGGTTGGTAAAAAAAGCAGGAAAAGTCTGAAATAACAGTGTATGTGTGCCCGCCTTGCTTTGGGCACCGACTTTTGGCTGTATGTGTGTGTATGTGTGTGTGTGTGTGTGTGTGTGTGTGTGCACATGTTTAAGGTCAGTTTTCCGTCTGTCACCGGTCTCCCACTCACCTCCCCGCCCCACTAACGTCATAGCACTGTGTGTTGTGTCTGCAGTGTGTGTGTGGGGGTCAGGGGGAGGTATACACCAGAGTTCCTCATCATTGTTTTAAAGAGGAGAAGGTTACACTGGGTTTGATAAAGCCTCTGTTTGGGTTTTTCCTCTGTGTTATTAATGCACTTCGGAACGCTATCTATTGTCTGTGAATACATACAACATCATGTGGATATCATTTTAAAAATTAAAATGGGTTCACACGCAGGTGTGGGAGACACACTGCAGTACTCTGAGTGAAAAGTAATATGAATACACTGTGCCCAAGTACCAGTCATTTATAATGAATTAGTAAGATTTAAACCTACTGCTAAACTAGTATTGTTTTCTGTTGTTTTGCCTTCCTCGTGATTCTATTATGATTCATCAAATAACAGGCAAATTTCCTGTTAGAGTCAGTTGGTAAATCGCTAACAGGTGAAGGTTGGTACCTTCATGAGTATAGTAATGGTTTTACTTCTATTCGAATATACTACTAAGGAAGGTAATCTTTTCTCTGTGCTATATTTTGTCATTCTGTTGAACTGATATATCTGTACTGCTTTGTGTTCTGTTTACAGTGTTCTGTATATCTGTACTGCTTTGTGTTCTGTTTACAGTGTTCTGTATATCTGTACTGCTTTGTGTTCGCACTTCTGTTTACATTTTTCCCAATTTTCTCCCCGGTTTTAGTCAAGTCTTGCTCAACCCGCTGGCTTAGATTCCCCAGTCACACGATCTCATCAGTGCTGGGAAGGTACAGACTAGCTTGTGCTTCTTTCCAAATCTAGTCTTGTTATATCAGCTAACAAATGCGGGTGCTAGCTGGCACTGTACTGAGAGAGCAAGATCAATGGTGTCTCTTGGACTCCCACTCACAGATGGCTGTGGCATCGCCAGGATTCATAGGGTTCATAGAATTCTGAGGTTCATTATAGACCAAAAACAGATGAGTAGAGCCTCCAAGTTCCTATCCTGATGGCACAGTGGCTGGATGCACCACAGTGGTTCTGCAAGCTTCATCAGTATTTAAATACAACGGTGTCTTGCAGCCAGGAGCCAAAAGTTGCAAAAGCTATTAAACAGCTTTTGGGAATATGCAAATAGTCTTGTGATGTAACTAACCACGAAAAATCTCACCAAAACATGCAATAGTGTTAATGGTTGGTCTAACACAGTTAGAGAACCAACCTTGCTCTCAACTGATAGAAGTCCAACCATGACCAGTTTACATCTCTGGTTCTCACACTGTCTTGACATTTGAGCGTTTCCTCCTGTTTTAAGCTGCTTTGGATAAAATTGTCTTCCGAAATGAACGTAATGTAATTTAATGAAATGTAGTGTGCTTGGTTTGATAGTAACATGTTGCAGACATACTTTAATGTATCTATTTTTCCTGCAGTCTAAAATTGCATAAATGTATTAATTCCTGCAAATATCAAATTGCTGAAAAAGTTGTGAAACTTCGTGTGTGAATATTGCATCAAAGAAATGGGAATAAAGAGCACCATTGAAAAAGACTCTCCTAATAAGAGCATCCCTTATATAAACACAAACTAAAATAATTTTAATGTAAACACAGACCTAACACAGCACCTCCTCAAGGCTTTAACACCTGAAAGCACATTACATAGCTAGTTGACCATGGGAGTAAGGTTGGATTAGAGAAACCTGTTGTCTTCATACTTTTTTCTGAATGCTCTATGAACAGGAGAGAGGAAAAGTCAATAATATAGCGGGTCAGGTCATTAGTGCTAATGACCACAACCATAAATAATAAACAGATTATGTAGCATTAAGTAATATTAACCTCAGATAGAGTGAAATGCACATGCCAGTGTGACTGTGAGGTGGGATTGACTTGTGTGTGTACGCTTCAGTGGTGCTGGCTCAGTGGTCTGTGTTGTTGTTGTCGCTCATGGACAGACTGTGCTCACGGAGAGAAAGAGAGACGGCACTTAGAGAACAGCCACGTAACCCGAGGCATGCAGAGAGAAGAGGTGTGGAATTTCACCAGACCCGAATCTGTGTGTGTGTGTGTGTGTGTGTGAGTGTAAGAGAGGATGACTGCTGCATTACTCATCCTCTGTGGCAGAATAATCACACAGGGTCTTTTTCATAACTGGGAGCTTTTTGTTCTGTCATGTTTAATACTATACTTCGGGAACCAGCGCTAGTCTAGTCCTCACTGGTTTAATCCACACACACACCCAACGCATGCACACACTCCTGCCTCGTGACGCACGTTACCTGGCTGCAGCCTCGTCCAAAGCCTTCGTCAGGATGACGGCAAGTTGATGTAATCTCTGGATCGTTTTACTTTAGGCCCAAAGGGAACGCATTCTTGGCAGGTGGGGCCAGGTATCAGCACCCACACACCCAAACACACACAAACACCTCCACCAGACTAAACTGGTTACACCTTTGCAGTCTTTGACATGTCTTTTATAGCAATCACTCAGTAAACATTACTACCAAGTCAAGGTTGTGTGTGTAGGATCTGCTCCCTGATTATCCTCAGCGTCCTGAATGGTTACATTTAAGTCAGTGCAGAATTAAACTAACGTTAAAGAGCCAGTTTTTATATTTTATCAGTTTATCGTATTTTTTTGTTTAGTAAGACATTAGAATAAAAACAAACCAAAACTTCAGCCGGTCAGTCCTTCTTTAAACCAACACATGAAATTAATCTCATTTAACTATTTGTTTACTGGCAAGAACCTGTTTTCTGAAGAGATAAATAAACATTTCTAAACAAATTTCTTGGTTATGGGCATTTCTTTTGAAACCAGGACTGTTAATGAGTTTGTCAGACATTTCTCAGACTTTATTCATATGCATTCAGTCACATAATGAGGTCATGCCATCAGTCAGTCACATAATGAGGTCATGCCATCATCTTCAAAGTTTTATTTCTTAATTTCTGATTTTATTTATTTTGAATTACTGATGTGTTTATTTGTATTTGAGGGGATTTTTGTGAATCATTCTTTCGAGATTATTGGGGTGTGTGACTGTTGCACAATATTGATATCACATGGTGCGTTATCATGTCATAGACTGTGTTTGCCTCTAAAATTTCCCAAGCAATCAGGACTTATTTGAGAATTATGAAAAAAAAAAGCATTCTTTCAAAAAACTGGTTTAATAATGTTGTTGTACCACTGAGGTCTTTCATTGTTTTTAAAGATTATTTTTTAATTTCTGATTTTATTTTATTTTTTTTATTTAGTTTTCTTCTCTCTTTTTTCTCTCTTTTCTTTTATTTTCTCCTTTCTTTATCCTTTTTTTTTTAAATGTATTCATTTATTCCCCTTTTTGATTCTCTTCTTTACCTTGATTGTTTTACTCTTAACTGTTTTTATTTTCTTCATTTAAACCTGTAATATTATAGCTTTATTTGACCAGTTTGGCATTGGGCAAGGTGACCTTATTCTGTTGGCAGTGCTTTTTCTAAAATAAGAAGTTTAATACAGTGAAAGGTTTGTACTGTGCCAGGCTGGTAAAAGTTCTGCAGCCCATGTTAAAAAATAGACTGGTCGTGACCCAGGTGGCTCCCCCTGTTCTGCTGGGCATGTGTGAAGCCCAGCCCAATGTTTCAGGCGCTTCATTCCTTGCTCCACACTGGTTCCTCCCCACTGAGGGTGCTGTGTTTCTGGGGCACTGATAATGAAAGCCCCCCTCTATCTCCACACCTCCACACATCACATCCTTTCAATGACTTACACAGAGTGTGCTCATCTCGCGTGCTAAACACACACAGATCTTGCAATGCTGGTGCAACGCCAGACATGGGAGTGTGTTGCTGAATCAGCACTAGTCCCTCCCTACAGAAAGCGTAAAATTCACTTTAGTATAAGAAAAGGGTTTGCGGTGCTTCATGCATTTTTTTCTATTTTACACATTTTAGAATATGAATAAATGAATAACTAAGGAATAACTCCACCAACTTTTCAAAATGTGCAGAATGATATCACTGACATGTAAACAAAGTAAACAAAGGGTGTTCTGATGTGAAATGGTGAGTTGTAGAGAAACATTAAATCTCTTTTCGTTACAAAGAAAGTGATTGAATCCAGGGGTTGCGATGTCTGCAACATAAATACAGCCATAATATTTATTCAAATGATCCAAAATGATCCGTGAACCTACACATGTCCTCTGAGTTTTAATAGGTAATGCTGTTGGGGGTAAAACAAAGGAAAATCTGGTAAAATATGCTTTCTTTGAGAACAATTTTGCCTTACACTTTGAGAACAATTTGACCTGCACCATGACTGTGTTTAACAAAGAATGTATTAGACCAAAACCTGATCTCAAAACTAGCATAAAACAATGTATTAGGAATCAGGCAGCATATTCCTAACCATTTCATATAACAGCCTTATAGTTTTGACGTCTGGTTCCAATCACCCTTTCGTTACAATGCATTTTACTTTAAAACCCTCGGAATGAGTTAGAAGCATACACACGTCTGCTTCATGAAGAGACAACTATTTTGCTTCTCCAACAGGGTAGAAGACTGAGCACTTGCTAGAAAATATTTCATGGGCGACATTCATTTCAACTGGCCTTAGAAACCAATTTCAAGCATTTAAGTACAAGCCTGTTAATTGTCACAATGTGTTTCTCCGGCCAGCTGTTGCTAAATGTAGAAATAGTTCAGGAAAAGGTTTATAACACATTCTTGTTCTCTGTAAGCCTGGACCTCTGAGTCTTTATGTGTCTGGCTGTGGCTCTGCATATCTCACATGCCTGTGTGGCTGGGACATGGTGGCTTAACCACTTCTCCTGCTTCTCCTACACTCATTACAACATGGCAGAGAAATAACGCTCTCTGAGGCTGAGCATGCAAAGGCCAAATGACAGGTACAACCTCAGGGGTGGGGGTGGCGGGGGGGCTAATATATAAATAATGGAGGAAAACAGAAAACACATTCACTGAGACACCATCACTGTTATGAATGCAACAAAAGATCTATGTTCTAACAGGTGTGAAATTGGTTAGCAATGAGTGATGTGTGTTTACTGTAGTGATGAGTTCACCAAAATGTAAACTACAGTGGTGTGTTGATGATATTTAGAATGGAGAATGAGGCTCTTTTTGAAAAATAATCACTTTGTTAGGTAAGGTTAACTAGCTAGGTTAACAATCCTAATTTCACTAGCATATATGCTAGCATGAATGTTCTCCTCATTCACACTGCTCTAGAAAGTTTATTCATGCTGCACTGCGATGTTCTATTTACACTACTCCAAAACAACCTCACTGTTCACTGGAATTACAATGTAGGTGTTTGTTGTTTAGGTGTAGCTTCAGCCTTTTATAGAGGTGTAGAACCAAAAGTGATAAAAGTCAGCTTAAAGCCTACCAACAATAGACATTAAGATGTTTAAACTTTGACTTAGATTTTGATTTGTTTAAGAGTGTGCAGAAGGCGAGGGTGGACCTCGTAGACAAAGCAAGGCACGTTTCACTGCTACTGTAAAAAGCTCTATGAAAAATTTAAAGCATGCTGGGATGAGCCCTTCCCAATGTCTTCTGAATATTTCATAAAAAGTTGTCTCTTTCTCTCTCTCTCTCTCTCTCTTTCTATCTCTCTTTCTCCGTCTCTCTCTCTCTTGCTCGCTCGCTGTGCATTATCATCATTCAGCTTGGATCTAGGACAGGATGCCACTCAAAGGCATTTCCTGCCTGATCATACAGGCCACTGACAGGAGAGAGTGAGTAAGACAGTGAGAGGAGTTCATTAAGACAAAAAATGACAAACAGACGAGTGCTTCCCTCCATCCTGCAAAGCTGAAGGACAGATTTATGAAGAGTGGTGGATCCGAGCCCCTGACATGTCCTGCTTTCCCAGTGTCCACTTGGCCTGGGACACTGGACTGCTGGGCAACAGCTGTGTGTGCAGGTGGTTGTGACAGAGTGTGAAAGTCAATCAGTAAATTAGCTATGCGTGTCTCTGAACGTGTGTTAAAAAGTGTATCATTTTTTAGCGTTTCCCACCATTCTCGACACTTTTCTCTGTCCCTCTCAAACTGTGTGGATATAGCATGTGATTGGGCGGTAATCTTATAAGTGTTGATTATAACATTGATTTTTGGTTTGGAGAACAGCTGTTGTCTGACACTTCCCTCAGTTCACTTCTCGTTCCGCATAAATGCACATGCAATCTTCACACACAGCCAAAGGGCAGCTGTGTGGCCCAAATGTAAATAAAACCATTCACACACCCTCACAGACACTCACATACAATCACAACAAGCCCTTTCATTCACACAGCTGCTCTCTGAGATGCACTGGTCAACTGTTGTGTAGTCCTTAATGCTGTTCAGTTATATAGCAGGTAGGAATCAGTCAGCTCCTTTTAATTCAAGTCTTATTACAGTCAGAGGTTAGAATGTGGAGATTCACTTTACCTCATGGATGCACAGCTCATGTGGGGCCTGTGTCCAGCACGTTTGCTCAAACACACTTACTAATCCTAGTTTTCCACTTATTTTGTATTCATTTGGAAGTTTACATTGTTACATCAGATATTTGTTCTTTTTGCATAACCAAGCTTTTTGCGTAACAAGGCTGCAGATTTATTTTTAGTATTTCTATCTTTATTATTTCTTATTATATAATATAATATAAGACTATAATATCTTATGTATGTCTATCTTACACAGAAAATTTTTTATTTAATTTTATTTTTAGTCTATTTGTTATTATATTGTCTTTATTATATCTGTTGTTATTTCTGTATTTGCACAGTCTGATTTGGAGTACATTTCACTGCACGTTGTACTTGTATAAACGTGTATGTGACAAATAAAGGATCTTGATCTTGAATCTTGAATTTTCAATCCTGTCTGCTTTCCATTAGCTATGGCCACATAGTCCCAATTGGGACATTCAATGGAAAAAATATAGTCTAGTGAATGTCAGTCAAGGTATAAATGACATAAATGTGCCCTCATGATTCTTAATGTCCAAATATGTTGCTAGTTTCAAAGGTACACTACTTTCACTTCACCAGAGGATAGGCATCTTTGTACCTTTTCCTAAGCTGACTACTTTAATATGAAAGATAAAACAGCAAACCTGGAGTTAACACAGAGGCTGTGGAATATGACACAGTTATCTTACCTGTCTAGAGGTACTCTTAAGGATAAACCTGCATCATACATACAGTATTTTATGCATAGTATTTTAACGGTGTAGCGTAGACTTTCAAATACTGCAAATTAGGGTGTTTTGTAAAGCTTGCCCAAATGAGCAGTGAAACTTATACCCGACTTATGAAGTCTTTCCCTTTTTCAACTCAAAAGGCACCCTAGATATATTCCAATGACATGATACTAGATATTAATGCTGAATGCTCTTTAAAAACACATAAAGTACTAAATATCATCAGCACCCATGGAAGAAGAAAAGCTCTCCCAACTCCAAAAACACAGTTTAAACCTTGAATAAAGTCGAAACATTAAGGAGACAATAAATTAATCTATATAATAGCCTCAAAAGTGAATGGAGGAGAGGATGAGTCTTATAGGCCCTGTTCAAGCTCCCTAAAAGCTCATTGTGAAAGCCAAATGAGGTCTTTTGTGTCTTTGTTTGATTAGGACACTTCAATTAAACCTAATATCTAAGCAGAGATTAACCCTGTCAGTGACTTTATGTTCCCCCCACCCCCCTCACACATGTAATTTAACGTCCACACACACATGCAGTTGCTTGCAAGTATAACGGCC
Source organism: Brachyalestes nurse (assembly GCA_037974405.1). Classification (NCBI taxonomy): domain Eukaryota; kingdom Metazoa; phylum Chordata; class Actinopteri; order Characiformes; family Alestidae; genus Brachyalestes; species Brachyalestes nurse. The sequence continues at coordinate 22,916,015 of JBBPCY010000136.1, read as the reverse complement.
ACGAAACGGACAAATGTCGGCTGAGATCTAATGCATTTGTTTGCAGGCGCAGGCCATACGCCGACCAGATGAGGTCCTCTGTGGTTGCCACGGAGACCCTGCCGCTCCTCAGCCATTAAAGAGTGTTTAAAAGGCAGAGAAACGATTGCCTGGGAGCCCGTAAGCGGAATGTCACACGGAATTACTGCTAATATGGAGATATATAGGACAAGGGAGGAGGCCCAGTGACACGGTGGCAAGAGGGCTTAAATGAAGACATAAGGATCAGTGATTTGTTTCGTAGCCATTTCGATTGGTTTTATAGCACTCTCTTACTTTTATTGGCTCCTTTGTGCTTATAATGGCATAAAGGCTGCCGAATGCCACCGGGTTACAATGAATGTTGTCACTTATAATAGAGCCACTAATGACTATTGATCATATAAATAACTGAGAAATCTAATTTTGTAATTTTTTTTAGTTTTTTTTAATAATAAAATGCAAAAATAGACTTAAATGACCCAACAATGAACCTTGCACAGGCTTTCAAAGATCCCAAAATGCTTTGCTGGAAACAGATGAGGAAGGAAGCTTTTAAAGAAGACTTATACCAACAGTATGGGACAAAAATGTGTATGAATGGGCGTCCATCAGTCTGTTTAGACAAAGGCATTAATGCAATGGCTGGGCTGGTCACCGCTCCAGTCAGTGTCTCTGAGGGGCCGGTGTGTTATCTGTTTGCATATTCATTGTGTGTACTGATACACAGTGCAAATGGCTCTTGCCTTTAACTGTCCTGCATGGTTCCATTGTGAATGTGTTTATCCACTGAGTGGCCCTTCCCTCCCTGTGTCTCTGCAGTAATTAACAGAAATAACTGAGCAGAAGCAGAGTCCACTCTCAGCCCTTTTGTTTAAGTAAAGTTCCTGCAACAGCCGTGAAAAGGCCAGTTTGTCCTTCAGGAACAATGGAGAGATGTTGGTGGCAGGTGGTCTCCTGCTGGGTAAAGCTCACTGTAGAGCAGAAAGGGAGACTGTTAGCTCTGCGCTCGCAGTTGCAGATTTACGACTCCCACTCTGCCGAGGGAGAGATCAATCCCCTCTTGTTGCCCCGCAGCCCTACCTCCTCTACTTATGTTTTATGGGTCCACTAGAACGCCACTAGAAACTAGAAAGTTCTCTGATCATTCTACAGCCTTTGAGGGCCATTGGAAAAAACAAGATCAAGTATCAAAAATTCTTTTGTACAATATCTAGTTTAGTGGTGTCATGATTGCTCAGTAAACTTGATGAACAATAAAAACCAAACTGTTTCTCTCTCTCTCTCTCTCTCTCTCTCTCTCAAACTGTAAAATTGGCTGGTAGCCAGTAAAAGCCCCTCACATGGTGAAATTCTTACTTTGGGGGCTTTTTGTGATTTTCAGGAAAACAAATTTTTACAAACATGTCAATTTTTGTGTTTATAAGATATCTCCAAAACACATGAAGTTTCAAAAATAACCCACTTCTGAAGAGCCAAAACTTCCATTTTATCAAGAGAAAGCAGGGCAGTGTTAAAGAGATTTAAAAACCATCCGTTATCATATTTATTAACCCTTTAACACCTCTAGACACCGCTTCATTCATCTTTGTAACGTACACACAGCTGTATCTCTTGCTGCAGACAACCTACTTTCTTCAGAGGCACTGCTCTACTCTCAGGGTTTCACTTTCGATTTTTGGAATAAATACAAATGTAACCAGTTATATCAGATATTTCAGTTCATTTAAGACTGTAGTTCATGTTTAATACAAGTGATTTCTGGAGGTATTTGTACCGTTCAAAAGACTTTTACTAATTAATTATGAAAACAAACATTAGTTTTTTATTTTGATTCCTAAGTTATTAATATTATTAATAGCGACAGTCTAGTTTTATTGTAGTATTGTAGTAGTGTAGAAGATGTGTCTTCCACTAACTAAGCTGTTAGACCAAAGAGGGCAGAAGCTCCATGTCAGGATCTAATTTTGCCTTAAGTCATGTACTACACAAGCCGGGTACCCTCTGGGCCACAGTAGTGCAGGGTTTAGCGGTTTTCCTCGTTAAACACAACTATTTCAAACCATCAGTGGATCTTCATGACCTTCTTGGGATGATAGAAGTGATAGAAGTGAGAAAACGTTAATTTCTGTAGAGCTGTTACCCATAAGGAACCCGTTTTGACACCTCTGCTCTAAACATAGGCCTTGGAAAGGTAGACAGAGTCAGAGAGATGGAAGCTGATTTATGGAGCAAGGAGTTAGGATAGAGCAGAAGGAATGGAGGGAGGGACGAGATGCCGTTCGGTTGAACTCCCTGATTAAAGTGTCAGGGTGAAAAATGACATGACCACACAGGCCAGAGCGAAGGTGCTGGGAGGGGATGCATCTCAACAAACCAAGCAGGGAAAGAAAGAGGAAAACGTGAGCATGAGTGAGTGAGAGAGGGAATCCCAGGGGAAAGAGAGACACAGAGAGTGGGGATAGCACTAACTGCAGTGCTGGATTGTTAACACTGCGATTGCGGCGGAAAGTAGAACAGTGGTGGTGGAGATAAGATGAGAGGCGGAACCGAAGAGATAAAGCCGGGGGTAAGCAGGCCTCTTCCTGTTGATCCAAGTCCAGTCTACCCATCGGGCCCTCACACAGACCTCAAGAGCCGCACATTCGCCCAGCTAAGCCCAGGAGAGCCTCAGATACGTGCAGAACATGGCTGTCCTGAATAAACAACGATGAGCACAGATCTCGATTAAGATAAGAACTAACGAATGCGGCCTTATCTTAATTTGTGGTGCCCATTCAGTGCTTCCTAACATAATATTTGCGTTTGTTCTCTTATAAATGTTCAGTTATTATGGGGATCCTGTTTCCTGACCTGGGCCTCACGTGTATGCCCTGGGACTTCTGTCTCTCACCATGAAGTCTAATGAGTTTTAGCATTCGATGTGGTTAAAAGCTGCCTACTTTGACAAGAAAGGCTGTTTGACTGTCATGCAGCGAAAGACAAAAGACTGACTACAAACCTTGTTTTTAGTGTGATATGAAGGGATAGACAATTGTCAAAATGCAGCTACAACAATAACAGACCAGTGTGAAATGGGTGATATACCCATTAGCAAATATGTGAGAAAATCTTGTTTATATGCTTGAAACTGCTTCAAATAAAACTTTTAAGAACTGCAACTAATTTTTCAATTAGATCACAGGAAGATGGAATATTTTGAGCGTGCTTCAAAGATTTGATGCATGCTCAAAATACTCCAGCATCATTTATCACTTTTTGATGCGTGTTTGTGGCGTTTGGTCTAAAATACATTCATTTAATTAATTAATTTTTGTCATTTGTATTTTATATTGAGAGTGTGTGGTAGACTAATGATAGAAACACCAGTCCTTGTGAATTAAGTATGAAATAAAATAGCATTAAGCATGTATTTTGCAGATAGGTAAGTCTCTCTCAACAAGACAGGTCCAGTTTTTACCCTCCTGTTTTACACACAGGAATTCTGCATCTGTTCATTTATTAAATATATTATTAAGAATTTATTCATGGTTTGTTTATATGTTTTTAATAACAATTTATATTGATTTCTGAGCTGCTATTATACATGCTACAAGTTTTACTAAGTACATAATACACATCATTAATTTTTTATGAGACCAAATCCTAAATATCAGTATCTCACCACTAAGCAAAACTCGTTCTACCCAAAACTGTAATGCAAACAAACAATTTGATTATGTTTTCTCCCAACTGCTGACTCAACCTGCCCCCACATCCGCAGACTTGAGCTGGCCAGCACAGATTTAGAGCCAGCACAGATTTAGACTCAGGGGCAAAAATCGGGGTAAAAGTCCTGTAGTGTAACCCTGTGATTTAGTATACAATGTAAATTTAAAAAATCCATGCCTCTCAGAGGGCGGAGCGTTCTAAGTTGAGAAAACAACTGATCCATCATTCTGTGAAGTGAGGGCAATGTTTGTGTGTGCACTACTTGCTAAAGGAAATCAATTTAACTGGTAATAGACACACATACAAGAATGGGCTGAACCAGGCTCAAGAGTCAAAGGGTCAAGTGGTGAGGTTCAGACTCAGCGTGGCTGGTTTTGTGTCTCAGCTGTAAACACTGATACTACGTGGCATCTGCTGTGTGATCGAACCAATAGTGTTCGCTGAATTTGCTCACAATTTAAACGTATAAGTAAGCTGAGAGCGGTTTCCAATTGTGAATAGCTTCTCCCTCTTCACTTTACTTTGCACTGTGAGACAGCCGAGTCCACCATGTGCCCAGCGGCCAGTCTTCTTTAGACTTGCAGACTGAACATGTGCATTAGGGAGAAAGGCTCCATTACTGTAGAGCTCATATAAACTGTAAGAGGGAAAATGTGGTCCTTAAAGGCTGCTTTGGATGTAGATCCTTGCAGATCCAACATGATGATGTGAATTTCAGTGAATGTAGGTCCATTTAAATGGAGTCAATAAGGCCAGAATGCAAAGATTTATAATGGACAATACTCCAGAAAGGACGAGGCCTGAGTATGCGTGTATATTAGGTTGGCATACTAGCACACACACACACACACACAAGCAGAATTAGTGTTTAGTTCACTTTGTGACACAGCACAGGTGTCATAAAGAAAGAGAGAGCAAATGGAAAATATAATTTTTTGGCTTCAAAGCACCAGTGGTTTTTCTCTGGTGAGCCGTTTAGGTGGTGCTAAACATTTTCAAGAGCCTTGACCTCCTGAGCCATGCGCCATAAAAGCCCACCCCAATGGAACGGAGGAGTTACATCACACTTTATCAGCAGATATGGATGCACACTGATGACGTCTCCATGCCTCTCTGTTCCTCGCTGCACCGTTCGCCATCTGTTCTCCACTGCACGTTTTACAACTTCCTGTTTAGAGAAGGTAAAACACAGGCTCGCTATCTAAATGAGCTCAGCACGGGGAGAGGTATACAAACGGTTGGTCTGTTTATGGCTCTGAAAAATGTGTTTCTGCCAACATGCAATCACATTTACCCCCTCCTTTTCACGGATATGTTTGCCTGTCCTTGAGATGTGTGTGTGTGTGTGTGTGTGTGTGTGTGTGTTTGTGTGAAAGAGAGAGAGAGAGAGAGAGAGAGAGAGAGAGAGAGAGAGTCTGTCAGCAGTGTGATGGAGAGGCCTGTGTCAGTAGTGTCTGGCTTTAAATCACAAAGGCAGGTGCAGCCTGTAGCCCTGGACCGCTTGATCGAGTCTTCTCCACCCTGCACTCCACCTTTCCCCACTCATTCATCAAGCTGTTCAAACCATCATCACAAATGGCACAGTTGTGCAGGGCTGAATATTTAAATGTATACTTTTTTGCTCAGTCATTTACTCATATATAGTAGTTAATAGTTTTACCTGGAAAGGTAATATAAGGTTTAATATGAGATCGTTGTTGACCAAATTTGATTTAAATTCATTCTAAATCTTCAGTGTCTAATGAGTAATTGATCTGGAGTGATTGGCCTTCTGAAACTGGGTGAAACTTCCTCAGTAGTTGTAGTTCTCTGTTGAATATAACAATAAAATGTCACCAGTGTTGGAACAAAACCTTTTTTATTGCTTCCCTTTACACTGTGTGAAAGTTTCATGACTAATAGAAATGACCCGAAATGACCTTGAATAAATAACTGCAGTGTCCAGTTTAAAAGGTTTTTTTTTCTTTTGGTAAACTGGAGATATGATGATGAGCCAAAGGATATGGCCATGCATGGTGTTTTCATTTCAGTGTTACTGAGTGCAGTGTTTGATACAATCTCGACTATTTATAGTAGTTTTGGTAAAGCCAGCAGGGCTCTCTCTCTCTCTCTATATATAGATATATA
>JBBPCY010000136.1:22894492-22906753 GCA_037974405.1 Brachyalestes nurse | reverse complement strand
CCTCTGCTGGAGGCTTGGCTGGGTGCACAAACTTGTCCATGTTTTTGCTATCAGTGCTCGAGTGGAGCGTAGGCTATCCCATTGGTGCGCCCCTCTGCAATACCTGTGCGCCCCCCAGTTTGGGAACCACTGCAGTAAATAGACAATACAGCAATGTGACAGTAGTGTGAATGGGATGTAAATCCAAGACAGTACAGTAAGTAAACCATACGGAAGTGTAAAATAAAAGTGGGAAGTGTATGTAAACCTTATAGGGATAATATTCCACCACACATGTTCCTCAGGATTACAGTGTGAGGAGGATGAAAACCTTCCAGACTGATAATAATGCACCATTTTAAATATATTATTATTGCACAGGAGCATATGATGACGCACTGGAAACGTTTTCCTTATTGTACAGGACAGTTAGCAGCATAGAAACCACGTTGAATAAGTGTAAAATTATAGCTAATCAGTGACAGGAAATAGGGGTACCTGTAAAGGCAGTAAACAGAGCTAACCCCATATGCATAGAAAGTCCAGATAGAAAGTCCAGAGTGAATTATTAAGTATAAGTATAAAGTGAAGAAGTTCACTAAAATGTACTGTTTAACCAGGGAAAAGAGCTTAATATAGTAAAAAAAAAATGAAATCACTCACTCCTTATTTTATATTTATGCTCACTGATGCACATGAGGAGCGAAAGCTAGTGTGATTCCTCAGAGGAGCTACTGTCACACAGATTTCTGCGGCTTGGTGGGAGGAAGACTCGCCATCAGAGGCAGTGTGATGCTCTGGGAAACCCTGGGTCCCGGCATTCATGTGGATGCAAAAAATGTTCAGGAATGGTTTGAGGTGTTGACTGGACCTCCAGATTCCCCAGAGCTCAGCTGAGCATCAGTGCGATGTGGTGAAATAATGAGTCTGATCCATGGAGGCCCCACCTCACAACTTAGACCTGCTGCTAATATCTTGGAGCAAGACACCACAGCACCCTCTCAGAAGTCCTGTGGAGACCACGCCTTGACAGGTTAGAGCTGATTTGGCAGCATGAGGGTGGCCTACAGAGTATTAGGCAGGTAGTTTTAATGTTTTGGCTGATCGGTGTATGTTCATGAGTTATATCAGACACAGTTATGAAAACTCTCTACTGAGGGATAAGGGCAGGGTGGATAAGGGCAGTTATGATCTTTTTCAGTCGCCTACATAAAACCTCAGATGTGTCATAAGTGGACCTCAGGGAAAAATAATAAAATCAGCAAGAATTGTAATTCATTAACGTCAAATGAATTTCAATGCAGAAACTTTTTTACGGTACTGGCGTGGGACAGTTTGGATCTCTGTCAGCAGGATTTTCCTCCTCATGTGTGTACCTTTCTTTAAAGGTTCCCCTCTCTTGATCTTGCGTCTCCATCTGGTGGTGCAAGCATTTACTGCAAAAACACACCATCGAAGTTGACTGGTCTTGTCTATGGAACCGTTAGCATTTTCATAACTGGCCGGATCTTCTCAGATTTGATCATGTTTTATACTCTCTTTATTTCTTTGCGATGAATAGATCAGTTTGTATTTTAATTGTTATTACTGTTGTGTTATTTAATGATGTGAGAGTATTAATACACAAATATGAATGAAATTTAGCCAGCAGTAGTGTATTACGTTAGCATTATATAGTACACAATTAAAACACAAACCAAATAGCTCTCTCTGCATTATATGAAGTTTAGGTTTGTGTTCGAGGACTTCATTTTACATATTTTAGGACTTCTTATTTTACTTATCTGAACTTCATAAAGCCTATTACTTCAAAAGTAGAATTCAGAGTAGTAGTGATGTGGGATATGTATAGTCTTTACCAGTATATCATGATATTCACATTTTGTCATCCTTTTATTTTCGATAGATATTTAGATATTTTTAGATTTATAGATAAACAATTATCTGGAGATTGCGAGCCAGGCAATGGCCTCATAAATGCTCTACAGAATGAATGGGCACAAATTCTCACAGAAACTCCAAAATCTTGTGGAAAGCCTTCCAAGAAAATTATAATGACATTGCATTCAAATACATAGACTTTAATACGGAGTTGGTCCTCTTTTGCAGCTATAACAGCCTCCCCTCTTCTTGGAAGGCCCCAAACACTGTGTCCACACAGCTGAAAGCATGGCGTTCTCCAAACCACAAGCGTTAAGATTGGAAGTAAGGGGCCACCTGAACTCAGTAGAGGTGTGTCCATGTAGTGTAAGTGACTTTCTGGTAACCAGCAAGCAATTTTACATTTTTAAATGCACGGTTGAGCCTGATACCGTGGTATATTTGGAAATGAGGTATAATGTAATGTTTATCAGCGTTTGCTGCACTACACTGCTCTGCAGCTGGTTGGGTCTCTGCTGGTGGTGGGAACTGAAGTTGTGGGGCTGCTGTTTCCGTCGCCCGGCCGGACCCTCTCAGCCTGGCAGTAAAATGGCGCAGCGGGACGAGGCGGTGCGGGAGTTTGTTGCAGTCACTGATGTGGACGAGGAGAGGGCACGGTTCTTCCTCGAGTCGGCTGGATGGGATTTGCAGGTGAGGAGTTTAAGAATGTGTTTTGCCTATGCAGGGAGAAATAAACGCTGTAGCGGTCGGGTTAAAAGGCTTTTTCTCAAGACTAGTGCTGTCTGGACTAGCCTGTCGGGCTAACGAAATGTGCAAGTCACTCTTCTGGGGCTGCATTCTTATTTTGGGCTCTTTTACTTTATTTTCAGCCTATTTGACTCGACAACATACCACAAAACCAAACAGGTTCAAGCCCATGTTCTTTATTTAGTTAAGGAGCTGGTAGCTTCATCTCAGATAGTGTTTTTTCTGTGCTAGCTCAATGAAACAAGCGGCTTTCCGTCATTTTTCTTATTTTGGGTGAACATTTTTCATCCCAGACAACCAAGGCCGTCGTAAAAGCATGTGCTATTACATTACAATACATTACATTGCACTCATTTGTCAGACTTATCCAAAGCGACTTACAATATGGCCTATATGCAACATAACCTATACTGTTAATTCTGGTTATAAATTTGTTTATTTATCACATCCATGCTTTTAGTTCTTAGTCATTTATAACTCCTTATACACTGGTCTGTTCTGGTACAGCGGATGCATTCTCCGCTTGACACGCTATCTCCTTAAATACTGGTCTCCACTTGATAACACACTTTATTTATAGGACAGTTCTAAGTACTTAAATCTTTATGTAAGAGTAGTGCAAGAAGATAGATAGTGCATCAGCAGACGAGATGCTCTCTGGACAATGAGCCTTGTAATATGTTATAAGTGTGTACACTTCAGCATTAAAAGAGAGTGAAGACCGTACAGGCACACATTAATATTAGTTTTGCTTTCTGTTTACCTGAGATGCAGGTACTGATGTTATCTTCCTTGTTTACTGGTTTCAAGTCAAGAATGTGTTTCTCATTTCAACCATTTACACAGCACACAGTGAAATGAGACAACCTTCCTTGAGGACCATGGATCAAGAACAAAAAAAAACAAACACCGCAGGACTATATAGGCAAGACAGGACTAAAGAGAGCGTGCAAAATAGCAACACAGATAAGATAGGAAGAAGAGAAAAGAGAGAACTTTATGTGGGAAATTCTTTTGTTATTAGCATGCTGAGTGCAACAAGAAGGAATAAAAGGTTAGACAATAGAATAGAAAAAGACAATGAATAATACACACTGACAAGAACATAAATAAAATAGCAGTGTACAGCTGACATAAAAATAAATGCAATAAAACAGCAGCAGATGATGAGGGGTTGAGATTACGTCCTAACATTCAGTAACATTTAAGCGACCTTGGGTTTGTGAAAGGTGCTATATAAATGTAACTTATTATTATTCAGTCAATTCACAGAGTAAGCAGTTGTTATATTGCATAATCCAATTCAGAACAAAGCATTAGCTTAAACTTAAAAAGATCACCTATACACTATAATTTACAGGATAAGACAACACACAGTGCAGTCGACAGGAGCAGTAACAGTACTAGTGTGAGTGAATACAGAATTACTTATGAGAGTCATTAAGTGTGCAAAAATGCAAAGGAATGAAGAGATTGAGGTAGACGGGCATAAATAATTGTGCAAAAATAAGTAGCAGCAACAGGATTAGAAAATATATGTAATATATTAATAAATTCAGGGTTGTGTTTGCTAGTTATGTGCTTGTGTAGCTGCGCTGTATTTTACACTAAAGAATGTGGTGGTATATGTGTGACATTCTGTTTCACTGTCATGCCTCTGCTCTTAGCTTGCCCTTGCCAGTTTCTACGAGGATGGAGCAGATGATGATATCGTTACTCTCCCACAGTCAGAGAGCGGCTCAGTCTCACGATCGACAGGGCCAAGGTGATAGCATGTCTCTATCAAAGTTGATACAGCTTGTCTTTTAGTTGTCATCTGATATCTGATCCACTGATAGAAGTGTGAAGGCTCCCACTGCACGATTTATAGCATACTTTTACTTTTTGTTCATCCAGTGAACACAGAGTGACTTCCTTTAGAGACTTGATGCATGAAGATGAAGATGAAAGTGATGACGAAGGGCAGAGGTCAGTATGTGGAAACACATTAAGTCCTAGAAGCTGTTACTTGTACCATGGAGACGTTTCCTAGTCTTATGTGATCTGTTAACATGGAATATTGTGACAGGTTTGTTGAAATGGCTAATGTATCAATTGATCATAACAGTTTTGCAGTTTAACAGTTGTGCAACTAAACTGCTGACAGCTGTGCAGGGCAGACACTTCTCGAAAGCTCTTGTAAGCACATTTTGCCTGGGACAATCCTATGGGAACCTGTTGGGGAATTTCTGTCTCACAATCATTGGATCCTGCCCACAACTACTGGACACTCTGCCAGTACAGGCATTGATTTGTTGCCTGTCTTCCCACAGGTTCTTTGCTGGTGGTTCAGAACGTAGTGGTCAGCAGATTGTTGGTCCCCCTAAGAAGAAGAGCACGAACGAGGTCGTTGAGGACTTGTTCAAGGGTGCAAAAGAGCATGGGGCTGTTCCAGTAGAAAAAGCTGGCAGGGGGCCTGGAGAGTCTAGCAGAGCTAAGGTATTACTTGCCAAGTGCTGTAATTAGACATCTATTGATCATGCATACTTGCTGTCTGCACTCAACTTGACTATCAAATCAGTTCTTACTAATGAATAGGGCTGCATGATTTGGACAAAGTGCTAAATTGCAACTATAATGCTATTCTGATTGCAATACAGCAATTTTACAGATATTAGTTATTTGCTGAGTTGTGTGAATGTTTCAATTCATCCAACTACAGAAACTCACCTGTGACATCTCTGGTTGGTCAAGGCTGCACAGTGTACCAATAACAACTTAATTGATTAGTAAACGGTGCTCTTTTGCATATGGCAGCTTTCTGTGATGTCGGTACTGCAGAAACTTTTTTTTCTGTTCTTTTTGAAACCTCACCTGTATATGTTCTGACTGATGGTGACTCACACCTGTGCCTCCTGTGCAGCCGTTTGTGGGAGGCGGTTATCGATTGGGTGCAGCACCAGAAGAAGAGTCTGCCTATGTAGCTGGGGAAAGGAGATCCTCCGGTAGTTCACAAGATGTGAGTCAACAAGTCCATGAAATAGTAGTGTTTGGAATACAAAATGCAATGCAATTTCTTATGTGCTTAGAATGACTGTTGGCATTCTACAGGTGCATGTGGTGTTGAAATTGTGGAAGACTGGATTCAGCCTTGATGAGGGTGAACTTAGAAACTATAACGATCCTGGGAATGCCCTCTTCCTGGAGTCCATCCGCAGAGGGTGAGTTCACTATGAGGAAAAGTACTTGAGTGAAGAAAAAGGGCAGTTGGAACGGTTTAGATTAATACTGGATTTATCTTGGTGCATGTTGAAAGGGGCCACATGCTATGTTTTCTTTCCATGCAGCTCTTTATGCTAATTGTTTGGTCAAAGCTGGCAATCATTCATTTTTATGTTTTTATAACCTCCTTTTCCTCTCAGAATTAAAAAAGTTGTTTTTTACTGTTTTTATGGTTGTGTTATTTCCTTTAATAATAACAGGCGTTTGTAAATGGACCATGTAAATTGCCCTATTCAAAAATCAGTCCAGAATAAAAGAGTTTGCGTAAATTTAGCGTGAAAGATCAGGCTAATTGACTAACCTGAATGGGTAGATGTATGTGATATTATTAAAAGTTAATGCAACAATTTAAACTTTGTCTGGAGCCAAGTAGATTGAACAGTGAATGCTGTCTTTGAGCAGTGTTTATGCACTACATGGAAATCAATTAATTTTTTCCCCCTTTTGGTGCCAAATGATGCTTCCTAAACACTCCCTCTCCATCTCTCAGAGAAATTCCCCTGGAGCTAAGGCAGCGCTCTCGTGGTGGGCAGGTGAATCTGGATATGGAGGACCATCGAGATGAGGATTTCTCTCGCCCCAAGACTGTTTTCAAGGCTTTTGCTGGAGAAGGACAGAAACTTGGCAGGTGAGCAAGATTCCGCGCTCATTTCACTTTAGGTTTTCAGTCAAAGGTCAGTTGCCCATTAAACAAAAATAAAACAATCTTTGATCACTTTGCAGTGTGGCCCTACAATAAACTAGTTGTAATGACAAAAAATCATTACATGGAGCAACACTGTCTTTCTTTCACAAACTTACTGCAGATTAATAATAAATTAATTGTAAGTGAAGCAAAAATACCTCAAACAATTTAGGCGAGGGAATCAAAAGGAAGCAAATGCTTTTTTCCCCCCAGGCCTTCACTCTGCTGAATAGCCAGCAGCTATGCAATGCACTGGTATGTGGCCTGAACTTGTACATCACACCTAGAACTCACATGGACAATCCCACCCAATCTCACAGTCACCCCCACAGGACCCTTATTCTCTCTGCACTTTATTGATACTGCTGTGAAAAAAGCATGTACAGTAACATGGAATGGCTCACTGCATACTGCACTGTACTACTGACTGGCTTCTCACTCATCTCTGTGCAGTGTTTGGTACTGTGAATACTGTTATTTTGTCCTAATGGGTAGGACATAATGCACACATGTATGGTAGCATATTTGATCGTGTGTATGGCGGTGTACCTAAAATGCTGTACATTTGTGTATGATGATATTGTGAACCCTGAAGGATGGTGTATAGCATGTATAACAATGCATATATGTTGTATTTAATCATGCATTCATGTAGGAGACTGAGTACATGCAGATTTTGACTTGTTTTCAAGTGTGGGGTGATTTGATAATCGCCTGCTATCCAGCAGTTTGCTCTGCTTTTTGTTTATGACGTGATAAATGATGAACTGATATGCTTTGCTATAAACTAGATTAAATGATGTGGTTTTTAAAAAATGTTCATTAATTGTACCTTTTCGACAGCAGTTGAGCATGAGATTAATTTTCGTTATACTTTCTCCTACACCCTCTTGTTCCCCCTTTATCTCTTTTCAGTGCAACACCAGAGTTGGTATCAGCCCCGAGGATGGGTCAGCAGGAACAGGCTGCCAGTGAGGCCCAGGCCAGTGCCTCCATCAGTGTAGACGACTCACAGCCTGTCACCAACATCCAGATCAGACTGGCTGACGGAGGCCGTCTGGTGCAGAAGTTCAACCACACCCACAGGTAAGAGTCAAATTCATACTTCTACATAAAGATCTGTTAGACTTTGTTAGCTTTGTTAGTGGCACTCAGGAAGACCACCCCACCCCCTGCCTGACCATTATCTTCATTTCCAATCTTTTCCCCTCAGGGTGTCCGACCTGCGTCAGTTTGTGGTGAGCGCTCGGCCAGCCATGGCTGCTGCCGAGTTTGTTCTCATGACAACCTTCCCCAACAAGGAGCTAACGGATGAGAGCCAGACACTGAAGGAGGCCAACCTGCTGAATGCTGTTATTGTTCAACGGTTTAAGTGATTGTGCCCTCTAGTGGCTTGGCTTTATCATGGCACTCTGAGTTTCCTACCCATCAGGAAACGCATGGACTAAAGGACTTCTAATTACTTTTTTTTTTTCCTCTTTAGTGACATTTTTCTTTTTTTTTTTCCTCTTCAGCAGTTTGTGGTGTGGGTATGTGAACAAAATGGAGCTGGGGGGGGGAATAAACTAAATTGTGAGATGCTTTAAGGGAAGGAGAGTGGAATGGAGTGGAAGATTAACAGCAAATTTTACTGTTTGAACATACTAGGTGAACACTCATCCAAATTTGAAAATAAAGAGCTTTCTATAGAGTTTTGACACGCTTTTACCTCAGTGTTTGTCAAACAGCTCTGCTGCTCTTCCTTGACCTTTTCATCTTCCTCTCCTGTCTGTATGATTCCTGTCTCACCATAAACTCCACTAACACCAAGCTCTCTCTGTACCAGTGCCAGTAGCCTTACATCCCAACACCCACCCTGATGGCTGATCACATTCAGCTGCAAATGTTGAAGATGCAAAAACATAATCCACCCCCCCCCCCTTTTACTTTGAAATGACAGTTGTATATTTTAAGACTAAAGTGGTTTATTTTGAAGTGATGGCTATCACACAATACTGATTTTTTTTTTTTTGTTGTTGCCTGATTATATGCTATCAAGAAAACTAAATACCTGGTTGTGAGAACCACTTTCATATTTGGACTCTGCTGCTGGTTAACATATTGGCAGCCACCTTGTACTCTATGCAGCGACTTCTTGTACTCCTGGAGACACTGCGTGGTTGTGTGGCGCTGTGGTAAACCTCTGATTAAAATCCCTCTGTCTGCTGTTGTACAGAACTTTCTTTTGCGATACACCTCTGCTCTGTTTGCTCACAGCTTTGTTTGTATCTAGGCGTGGCACCGTGAAGTAACCAGAGAAGAGTAAGCAGCGCTATGCAGGGGAAAGAAGCCCTATGGGAGAGGCGGAACTGGGCTGCTTTCACATGCTTTTGAGTGGTTTACTTGTGAGGTCTGTGCTCTCGGCAATATTATGCATATTAGATAACGTGATGGAAGTTATTAGTGCAGAACCGCAAGTCATGAGTTTGTCATGCCTCACAAGGTCTCCAGCGTCGGTCCTCTTTAGTTTACTTTCCTGCTTACTGTAGTCTTGAGTTCAGGCTCATTTTACTGCTTGTTCTATTTTATGATTCGTTTTCAGTGCTTCCAGTTTTTGAATACATTGGGGTTTTTTTTTGAATAAGTGAGGGGAAACAAGAACTTTTTTATTTTGTTGTTTAATATACTTCTGGTGTACCTACCCATTTCGAGTTTACAAACAGTGTGTTTTGACTTTATGAATAAAAACAAAGATTCAGAATCAGAAACAGAATTTATAGAAACAAATGTCCAAACTCTTGTTGGCAATTACAGTTTTGAGATGCCTGTGGAAAGAAGTAATTCATTTCATAATCTTAATCTTTTTTTTTTAAGTGACTGCTGACCTCTCTCTTACCTTCCTTATCATTAGTCAGCAAGACCTCTTTCACTAATTGTACTAGTACTGACCGGAGTGTATCGGATGACCAGATGTAGTTTGCACATTTTTTTTATTATTGCCGCATTAATAATATTTTTAGTATAATAGTTTTCCTTTTTCTGTGGCTTAGTTGTGTTTTTATGATTTTATGACTGTGTTAGGAGCGGTGAGTGACTGAGGCTGCGGTGTGATTCGACACCAAAATTCGGGTTACATAGTGCCGAAGGAACAGATCTGTGATGTAACTCGAGGACCCCCTTTAGTGGTTCTGTATTTTAAATCAGTGAGTTATAGCTCGTTGAGAGTTGTTTTGAGGACATCATTCATTTTAGAGAACCACGTTGACTCATTGCGGTGGAACAGGCAGTGTTCATAATGATAGATAAAACAGTCAATGTCCTGTTTGAACCGCTCTGGCATGAAACGTAATTTGCTGGAATCCCCACTCTTTCCAGGCTGTTTCAATAAGCTTTTCTGTTCTTTTCTGGGATTTTTTGTGTGCATGCTGCTTGTTGAGGCATTTTAACCTACTTCTCATATGTGGAAGTGTTTTATTTCTAGAAGTACTTTGTCAATGAAATTCAGCCCCTGAATTTTACCCCCAACCTTACAATAGTAAACAATTACACACTGAGCACTGTGGGCAGCCACCAGGGACCAACTCCAGGTTTTCTTTGCCAGTGACTTGGTCATATGGTGAGAGGAAATCGAGGTACATGGAAGAAACCCACGTAATTACATGGGAAAACGTACAGAATCGAACCCATGAATGTTGTTTCCTCTTGTTAGGAAATACCACTCACCACTGCACTACCCAGAGTCCAGAGGCCTGACACTAATCAAGTCTAAGTGTGTCTAAGCTCATCGTTCCCAATGATCTATTCAAGTTGGTAATGATTTGATTAAGCCGGTTGGTGTTGGTCAACCTTTTTTTAATAAAATGAAATAATAGTTTAAAAACTACATTTAGTGACTACTAAGCTTGTCTTTACCTCTTAGGCATCTGAAAAAAATCAGTTTAATCATGAAGGACGAATACTGGCACCACTTTTTTTTTTAAGGGCCTTTAATCATGTCACATCTGGTTCCTTTCAACATCACTGTGAACAATTTGGTACATTTCTCTACAGGGAAGAGTGACACTTTGTATCTTAGTGCTTGACCTATGTGAGAATTTTAATGAGATAACCTTTGACAAATCAATAGTTCCGTTTCTGACACTTGGAGAATCCAGTTGGAGTTATTTATCCGTCCCATTCGCAAAGATATTTGGATATAAAGACATTTGGAGTAACCCTGTGCAGTGATTTTGGTCGAGTTTTATTCATAAAAATACAGCTTCTCTTCAACGTACAAAGATTAATATCAGTATAGAAAAGTATCACTCATACAAGAAATGCAAAACAATATAAGTTGGCCTCCTGTTTCTATATAAAAAGGTTATTTTCCTCTGTAGAAGTAATATCCACAGTTCTACTTAACTGTACCATCAGATGCAAATATAGGCCTTGATTATTGACTGTATGGATAGTCTTATATGATCCAGGTTAGATATAAATATATACACAACTGAATGTAATACTGTAATACATCTGTTTTAACAGCAGGCAAGCCTACTCCCTTTTGCGCAGATGGATGTACATGATTCCGCTCCATATTAGTAAAGGCACACACACCCATGCCAAAATGAAGCAGTACCCGAAGTGTCCCAAGCTCGGGTATTGGGGGTCCTTCAGGATTTCTTTGTTGTGTAGAGTGTAGATGAGTGCTGCTGTAAAGGTGGTGAGACCTAGAGGAAGATAAAGAAACCATTGCAGAGCTGGAAATGTTTCAGTAAAGTGGCTGCTGTGATTACGACCTCTGTGGGCTGTAGGCTACACAATATGGACCAAAGTGCACTGAGTAATACAGACAATGTCTGACAATCTGATTTCAATGTGACGTATACATTAATATTAAAGGACCTCATTTTACTATATTTGTTGAAATAAAAAAAAGTCTTTGTTGTAGTATATAAACATTGTTGCATTTTCAAAAATGTACCATTCGCTCGCCAGGCCATCCAGTCCATTGATAGACATTAATCTGTGAAACTGTTTTGATTTCATTGCTTATTGACGTCATGTAAACCAATATAGGTGTCTCAGCCCAAGTTGTTTTTTTAAATGGGTTGAAATTCAGGGCAGCCAATCAGAGGAGAATTATTTACATATAAAGGCACAGTGTTTAATTGTAAGGGATAAGGAGTCAGCTTTTATTACATAAACCCACACTAATGTATAAACATAAAAGGGGTCTGTATGGGAAAAATACTTGTAAAACACAAGAAAAATGTACTGTTTTGACTGTCATTATGTAGTTTGCACTGTGATTCAGAGCTGGCCTCTTCACCTGTGCACACAAATCTATAGTTTTTCTACCCAGATCCTACATTTTTCTTTTCTACCTTATTTTCCTATATATCTGTGCTTCTGTTTTCCCTGTGAACATCATCACTGAATCATTGTGCAAAAACAATGTTAAATATGGGCAAAAGTATTGGGACACACCTGTTTTTCAGGGTTTGGTCTAGTGCCCTAACTTCCAGTGAAGAGCTTAATCTTAATGCTTCAGCAGACCAATACATTTGTCCAACTTGCAACTTTGTGAACACAGTTTGGGAAGGAATGTTTTCTATTACAGCATGACTGTGTCCCAGTACACAAAGCAGCTTTATAAAGACATGGCTGGAGGAGTTCAGTGTGGAAGAACTTGACTGGCCACATAGAGCCCTGACCTCAACCCCATCCAGCACCTTTGGGATGAACTG
>JBBPCY010000136.1:22867304-22887556 GCA_037974405.1 Brachyalestes nurse | reverse complement strand
CTGTGTTCAGTCTGTTCTCAGTGTGTAGAGAAGTGTGGGCTGTGTGTGTGTGTGAGAGAGAGAGAGTGGCACCTGACGGCCTGTTATTTTATTTACTACTGAAGTTTCTTTGAGGAATGTAATGGTCTGGTGTGGCATGTGAAGTTGGGTAACTTTCATTTTTAAAGATGGGTGAGTCGTGGGTGCTCCGGGCCGACAGGAGACGGTAGTCTGGACGTCGGGGCGAGTCGGCTCGGATCTTAAATCTTCAGAGCCAGAAAACAGCTGCGACGTCAGAGGAAAAACAATGGCGGCTAATGGGCAGCGGCTGTCCCGAGTTCAGACCAAACGAAAAAATAGGAGCAAAAACATACTAACTAAGATCAAATATGGTCAGATAACAGGCTTGGGGATGACCCGGGGCACCCAGGTGAGAAGCTGCTGAGTATTTTCTGCTGTTGTGCCATTTCCCCCCCCCTTGTTCAGTAGTTTTCAGTCCAGCAGGCCTGGGGAGGCCCGACTGTTGCTAAGATGTAACTTAGCTTAGCTGCGTCGATTTTTTTTCTACTCCTGGTTTTAAGCACTTGTTAGTCACCAGATTAACTCGGATGCAGAATTCAACTCTAAATTAAACGAAGTGCAGTCTAGATTTATAAACGTATACAGTATTTGTCAATATAACCAGGGTTTAAACACCTAACCTAGCTAAGCTAACTAGCGTTAGCAAACTTATCACCGTATTATTGGTGTCTTGTTTTGGTTCCGTTATTGCTCTCGCGTGTTTATTTAGACAGTATTTTTAAACTCTACTTATCTGTATATTAAATTGTACTATATCTAGAACATATTAAGGATATTATATCCCAAGTAGGAAACAAATTGGTGAAGATAATCCCAGGGTGAGGTTAGATAACGCTACTGTTTTTAGGCTGGTTACCTAACCCAGCACTTCGTTAGTTCCTAGTCTGCACTTCCACTTTTAGCTGAGTATAACTGAGTAATTTAGGACTTGTTCTGTACACATGCACTATTATTAGAATGGGTTTAGTTTTCTATCTATATTTAGGATAATAATTACTTTGCAGAAGTAACACGCACATCCAAACACCAAGGACAGATAAGTGATGTAGTATCCCTTGTGTGCAATATTTCAGGTGCAACATGTGCAGTTTTTCAGGTTAAATATTACTGTGTGCAGTTTTTCTGGTGCATTATTACTGTTAACGTTTGCTGCTACCAAGCAACTGAGGACACTCCAGTGTGTACGTCTGTTTATGTATGTGTATATATAGCCGATAGTATATACCTCCACCCACCCACAGTGTTCATATTGTGCGCAAATTTTTAATTGCTTGTTCAATTTAATACCTGTGCACAACTGCTAGATCCCAGTGGACCTTCTTGAGGAGAGAGATAAGAAAGCACGATGGCAAGGAATACCACTGTTACTGAGGAGACTGCATGAAAGCAGCCACATAAACAGTGACCTGTCTAAGATACACAGTGTGGTTAAGGTATCCAGCATGCATCTTTTGATCAGTTTTGCGTTGATTAAGCTTCTGCTGTTCACAGCGTTAAGCTATTACTCGTAATAACTTGGGATTAGAAAGTAAGGTTTTCGTGTATTAATGCAGGAGCTGTCATCATTGCTCTCCATGGAGGCGATGTCCTTTGTCACAGAAGACCGAAAGACACCTCAGGAGTCTGTGTCACCTAACACTTACACATTCGACCTGTTTGGAGGAGTTGATGTAAGTGATTTCTAATTTAATGCACTGATATACGTCGCTCTGGTTAAATGCCATAAACATAATGTTTCAGCATACTGTGTTTGTTTATCTGAGTAATGTTTTTAAGGTTTTGAATCTTGGGGATCCCTCCTGCTCTCACATATGACTATACTTACAAATACGTGTGTCTATTTATCTGCCTTCAGTGTAGAATGACATTGCAAACCTTTTCCCCCTCTCAGTTGTTTGTGGAGATTTTAATGCGCCCCACTCTCTCAGTACAGAGAGATGTACCAATAAGTAAGTGCCAAATAGTGTAACTCTTTTTTTGGTACATTTTTTAAAAAACTTTTAAAATGTTACTACTTTTGATTCACTGTTGTTAATCACTTTACTTAATTTACAGCAAGTGATGACCTCATCAAGGACTGTTTAAGTGTTCTTTACAACTGCTGTATATGTGTAGGTATCTTTATTCTGTTCAGCTAATTAGAAGAGGTTACTTCATGTTAGTCCTTGGATTTCTGTTCGGTCTATGTAAAGTGTTTTTTTTTTTGTTTTGTTTTTTCTCTTTTACAGACAGAGGGTGTTACAAAAAGCCTTGCAGCAAGGGATGACTTTGTCATGTTCCTTTTTAGTCTCATGTCAAACAAAAAGACTTTCTTACAGACTGCCACACTTATTGAAGACATTATGGGCGTTAGGAAGGTAAATCAGTTATTTCAGTGTGTATCAGTCAATGTAGTCAGTGTTATCTGTGTAAATGCCTTTAGAGTGATGGTTAATGTGTGTGTACTATATAATTCAACTGTAAATGGTAAACAGTAGGGATGCCCCAAAATGATTTTTTTTTTTTGACTGAAACTGAAAGGAGGAAACACTTGGCCGAAAACCGAAACTGAAACACAGAAATTATTATACCAGTTTTTTGTTGCATGAATTATTATACCAATTTTTTGTTGCATAAATTAATATTAATGGTTAAAAGAATAAATCTGTTACAAAACTATGAAAATATTTATTTTGCATTGAAACAATGCACAATATAAAAAAATTTGAAATAAAATATTTTACTTGGCCCCACTCATGAAGAGCCTAAAAGCAAGATAGCTGAAGTATTGTACAGTTAAATATCTTCTCTCATAAAACTAGTGAAATTCAAGTGCATTTTAATATTCTGAACGAAGTATATGAACAAAGTGCATTCAGAAGTGCTTTAAAAACTGTTGAAAGATATAACATTCTCTGTAGGCCTAAAACAAAATAGTGTATTGTAAATGCTTCCCTAGTAAACAGTTCTATACATTTCATTAATGTCTGTTTATAGGAGGTCATACGCCTGGAGGACATTCCTAACCTGGCCGGTCTGGTCCAAAGCTTTAATCAGCAGCAGCTGGCCAATTTCTGTCGTATCCTTTCGGTTACCATATCAGAGCCAGATATGGGGGTGGATGACAAGCACACTCTGCTTGCCCGCAATGCCCAGCAGAAAGTTAACGCTTTGCCATCACGTGCTGAGAGCAACCAAGGTCAGTGTGAGCCTCTGTGTTGCTGCAGTACTCAATTTTGCTAGTCAATTGATTCTGTGCAGCTGTGTTTAATCCTGCTTGTAATGGTGTAGATTTAGTTGTGTAATATCTAGTTGAAAGTGAATGTAAAATGTGTGTTTATGGAACATAATTTCTAGCTCAGCATTTCTGAGTGAGCTTGATTTTTAAATTGGTGAAGATTATGTGGCTGTAAATAGTGTACACACTCTTCTTTCTCCAGTGGCTCTGCTGAATATCCCAGGCTTCATTGAGCGGCTGTGTAAACTGGCCACACGTAAGGTGTCGGAAGCCTCTGGCACCTCTGCACTCTTGCAGGAGCTGGAGGACTGGCATAGCTGGCTGGACAACGCGCTGGTTCTGGATGCTCTCATGCAAATGGCCATCGAAGAGGCTGAGCAAAGCAGTACAGGTGAGCAAGGCCATGTTCATAGACAGAGAACTTCTAGAGCAGGAGGGTCAAACCCAGGTCCTGACCTTCTGAAGTCCACACAAATGTTTGCTATTTTGGTTGATAAAGTGTGTTGCTGTGAAATATATTGGGGCTCCCTAAGATCTCTGAAGGTGTGCTGTGGTATCTGGCACCGATATGTTCACAGCAGATCCTTTAGGTTCTGTAAGGTAGGGCCTCCATTGATAGAACTAGTTGATCTCTTCTCCCTGCGCATGCTGGTGTTGTATCTTTCCTAAGCAATGTAACTGAATGTAATTAGTCAGACCAGGCCACCACCTTCTTTTGTTCTATGTGCCAGTTCTGATTCTCACTTGCCAATTGTGGGCACTTTTAGCATTGGACAGTAACTTTTCAGTGATTTGTACTACAGTTGCACTTCTCATTCCTGGTTGTCCTACTTTTGACTGTTTTTGGTAGAAACTAATTACTTGCATGCTGAGAACAGACCACAAAACATGCTTGCCTAGTGGGTAGCGTACTTGCCTCTGGACCAAGAGGTCATGGGTTCGAATCCTACCCCCTGTAGTTAGGGAATGGAAGTCGCTTTGGATAAAGCATCTGCTATATGATGTAAATGTAACATGAAACAGTCAATGGTCAATGTTATTTAATGAAACAGTCAATGTTATTCACTTCACCTGTCAGTGATTTTAATGTTGTGGGGTGATTGGTATGTCTCTCCTGACAAACCTTTTCCAGAGTCATCTGATGAAGGCTCGCTTTCTTCAAGTCCTCTTAGGCATACATTGCCTCAGTCCATGAAGATAGTGCATGAAATCATGTACAAGGTGGAAGTCCTCTATGTGCTGTGTGTGTTACTCATGGGCCGGCAAAGAAATCAGGTAAAATTTGTTTATCCAAAGGGATGTCACATTGACCAGTTTTTGATGGTTTTACAGTTAGAAATGTTCATGTGGTGGAAAAAGTAGTTCAGAGTGTGGGAGAAAATTTCACTGAGATTTTTTTTTAACATTATATGAGTTCCCCTAGCCTGCCTATGGTCCTACAGTGGCTAGAAATGGCAAAAGGTGTAAAAAGTGTTTTGGTCATCCTGCTCCGCCGTTGAGAGAATGACAGCTCAGATGGCCCAATCTGGGAGGTTACATCCCCTTTCTCATGCTTTGCCCGCCCAGAGAATTTCGCTCCCCCTCCCCTAAAAAAAAAAAAATAGCTACACTGACTGTCAATGCGATTGTGTGAGAGACCACTTTTGCCTGTAGAGAAATCGTAGCTTGCAAACGAGCGAAGCATAGCAGTTGCTCGGTGCTTAGATGTACAAATGAGCACAAATGTATTTTTTTAGTTCCTTCATGTGAGCCTTTGAAGAACCAGTGGGTTCATTTTATTTTCTCTGGAAATGCGCTGACACAACTTCTTTAAGTTTTGTATGTCTGCGCCAAACATTTCACTGCTGACTGTTTCCTCGACTTGGGCCAATACGGAGTCTGGATCAGTACCACCTACCGTGGCTGCACGTTCTGGAGGACTCAATGTGTCCCATGATTCAATTGTTCCAGGAGCCGTGACAAATCAAATTTTGAAGGAAAATGTAAAACTACAAATCCCAAAACGTAAACAATCTGGAGGGAATGATTATTTCCCCCACAGGTGAATACACGAAACTACACATTGGGCTGCAGGCTGGCGTTAAACAGCATCAGACGAACACCAGTGTAACGCCAATAAAGCGCAGATACAAAACGCTACAAAAACGCCTATGGATTTCAGAGCGCGTTCATTTATCCAAGATTCAAACGTCCGTGTGAACGAGGCCTTAAAGCTACAGACACCGAAACGGTGCGTCATGGGGAAATCTCATTGTGGGACTGGCTTGAAGGCTGAATTTCGCACAGATTTCAAATACAGTATTAAGAGACCACTAAGACCTATATAAAAGCATACAAAGGCAGCATGTCATGGGATCTTTAATATATAATATGATTATTATGTATCAGTAGTAGCTGTAGAGGTAACTTTTTGCTTTACAGGTTCACAGGATGCTGGCAGAGTACCGGCTGATTCCTGGCTTGAACAACTTGTTTGACAAGCTGATCTGGAGAAGACAACCGTCCAGCCACACCTTACATAGACCAAACCAGAACTGTGACTGCAGCCCCGTAAGACCTAGCCCATTATAACTTGGTCAGTAGCTTTACACTGGACTGCACCTGTAATGCATTTATTCTATCAACAGGAGATTTCATTCAAGATCCAGTTTCTTAGGCTACTGCAGAGCTTCAGTGACCACCATGAGTGAGTATCAATGGAAATGTGGACAAAAAAGACCCACATTTTCTTTGAGTTTTACTTGTTCTCTTTGAGGCTTCAGTGCGTGTGTTGTAATTTCTTTCTGACTTTAGGAACAAATATCTCCTCCTGAATGGGCAGGAGCTGAATGAGCTCAGTGCTATCTCTCTGAAAGCAAACATCCCTGAAGTGGAGGCGCTGGTCAACACAGACAGGTACTGAGCAAGCAAAAAATCAGTGCATATAGATGTTTAACTCACTTTATCTTGGCTTTCTCATGTTTACATCCTCCTGCCTCATTCACTTTGTGCAGGAATCTTGTGTGTGATGGTAAGAAGGGGCTCCTGACCAGGCTCATTTCAGTCATGAAGAAAGAGCCTGTTGATTCATCTTTCAGGTGAGAGCAGTAGCTGAGAACATTTAACCCCTTACCAAGAATAGATGAAGTTCTCTTTGCATTGTCTCATCTTGCTTCTTCACTGCATTGTAGGTTCTGGCAGGCAAGAGCAGTGGAAAGTTTTCTCAGAGGTGCTACATCGTATGCGGACCAGATATTTCTGTTGAAAAGGGGGTTGTTGGAGGTGAGTGAGTTTCCTTTCCAGGGTACCTTGCAGATGTGTTTGTGTCATAACCTGAGTCATGTTTTCTACATTTACACCTTCCTTTGTGTTTCCCTGCAGCACATCCTCTTTTGCATCATCGACAGTGGCTGTAAATCACGTGATGTCCTTCAGAGCTATTTTGACCTGCTTGGTGAGCTCATGAAGTTCAACATTGATGCCTTCAAGAGATTCAACAAATATGTGAACACAGAAGAGAAGGTAAGTGTTGATCAAATGTCCTTTTTAAGCAGATTATGTACATGAATATCATCACACTAAAGAACTTCAGCAGGTGTGGTATTGCTTGTTAGCTGGAGTGCGATGTTCATTGGTACTACAGTCTTGATACTGAGACTAGCATTATCTAAGATAAAAAACCTCAATATGTGCTTTTACTTGCTGATATGTAGACCATTTCACTTAAGTATTTGGGATTTTATTTTGGCAAAAGTAATATTCTGTTGTCACTAATAAAATATACTAAGCTTGGAGTATGACAAAGGTGATTTTACATAGATTAAGTACTGCAGTTTTAAGTAAAAGTAAAAGGCTGTTGCAGAATATCTGGACACTAGTAACCTGCACATGCTCCCTACAAAGACAAGTAAAGAGAAGGAGACCAAAGAGGAAAAGCAAGGTTTGAAGCAGATACTTTTTTTTGTTGTTTTTTTTAATAAAAAGCCTGACAACTTTATGCTTGTCTTTTTAAACAGTGCCCATACGCTAGTACAACGCTGAAAATTTGGCATTCATCTAAATAATAAAAGGCTTACCGAATATAATGACCAAAACAGGTTTTCTGCTCATGCTGCTGTCATTGTTGGGCATCGTGATGCATGTTTCAGACTCTAAGGCTCTGAGTTACTGGTTTTTAGCATCGTCCCCATCACATTACGTATTATAGAAAAGCAAGCGGATGATTTTGTCAGCTCTCAAGGGACACAACAACTGTGTTTCAGTTTCAGATGTTCCTGAGCCAGATCGACAGCTCACTCGTAGACTCCAACATGCTGGTGCGCTGCATTGTTCTGTCTTTGGACCGATTTGAGGGCCAAACGGATGACATAAAAGGTACTTTTGAAAAAGTGATGATAAATTGAGCCGTGTGCATGCTGTTCTTTTTCGAGCAGGTTTGCAAACTGAACTATTTCTCTGTCAGTGGTAGAGGTGCTGTCCGAGTGCCGTCTCTTGTCCTACATGGCTCAAGTAGAGAACAGACTCTCCTTCCTCTTCAGGCTAATCAACATCATCAATGTTCAGACTCTAACTCAGGCAAGATAGTTCTTTGTGTTCTATTGTTATTCTACCAAATGGGCTCATCACAAAATTTCAGTGTTTTCTCATTTGTAAATTTGTCTTTCACGATTCCAGGAGAACGTGAGCTGCCTGAACACGAGTTTGGTAGTGCTGATGCTGGCGCGATGGAGAGGCAAGCTGCCATTTTATCTGAGCGCTCTTAAAGAGAAGGAGTATGCCGAGAAATACCCCGGCTGCTTGCTCAATAACTTTCACCACCTGCTGCGCTTCTGGCAGCACCACTACCTCAACAAAGACAAGGACAGCACCTGCCTGGAGAACGTGAGCACAGCACTGATCTAACACGTGCAAACACTAATAATTTTTTTGCTTTAAATCGGCTTATTAATGTCTTCCATTCTATCTGCCTCCTTGTACAGAGTTCCTGTATTCCTTTCACCTACTGGAAGGAGACAGTGACGGTGTTGCTGAGTTCAGATAGGAGCTCCCTCTGTGCCATTGCCACATATATAGATGAGGCCTACAGGGACCTGGACAGAGACTTTCTGGAGGTGTGATTTTGGAGGCTTGGTCTCCCATCACAGGACTGTTCTATAGGGATGCTGTAAGGATTGTGTGTGTGTGTGTGTGTGTGTGTGAGAGTGCAAGAAATTAATTGGTGTGAAAGTGCTTCTGTTTTTACAACTGCGTATGAACGTGCTGGTTAAAGTGAACCAGTGCTTCTAAATCTTAGGTGTAATTATGAACTTCTGTATGGGTGTGTATCGGTTTGTGTGGCGATAGATGCTGGATGTTTTTCTCCAGGCCTGCATAGGCACAGTTCTTTTGGCTGTAGTCTAAGGGCTCTCTCTTCTTTCAATATGTGGGAGTGTTGTGATCTGATTAATAAAAAAAAAACACAAACAAAAATCCAGAGATGCCCATGAAAAGAGCCCACTTCTCCAGGACAAAAGCTGAAATTCAGGGCCAATGCAATTGTTGATGGTGGTTTGCTTAGTTTAAGTACTGCCTCTATATTAAAGAATATTATGTAGCTCACTCTTAAAGTCAAATTCTAACTTTACGTCCCAGTGGCAGGACAGTAAGTACAAGTAAAGATGTAACATGTTTTATCACAATTGTCTTATGATTACATAAACTATCATTCACAATGCAGTTTGAGTTTGTGTTTATGTGAGGTCTATGGCTCATTTGTAAATATTTTATTGATTTCTAATCTTTAGGAAATTGTGATTAAAGGAGTGATTCTTGACACATTTATTGACAAGTTATTCGTTAAGTCTATGTAGTATTCACTAGCACTGCATTGCACATCACAGCCACATTGGTTTGTCAGAATTCACAATTTTGTATTGTTGTAATCCATCAGTATTATTTTACCACAGTAGAGCATTTTACAAATACATCACACAACCACTGGAAATCCCTACAAATCCTGATGACTAGCCACTGATCTAGTGGCTAATAAATATATCTGCTCGCTAGCATTGGGAATATAGTACTAACCCCGATTTTCATCAAACATTTTCTTTGTTAAATGAGTAATTACATGGAAGTGTGTTTTGTTTTTTTTTGGGTCAGTGCCCTTTTAACATAGTTTTCTGTGGGAACACCATGAATAACTGTAAAGCCAAGGTCACAGTGTATCAGTAGCAACACTGAGATACATGGAGCGGCTGGTGGCCTAGTAGTTGGAGTTTCCCCTGCAATCAGACGGTTGTGGGATTTAATCCCAGGACTGCTAGTGGTGCCCATGAGTAAGGTACTGTCCCCACACTCTGCTCCCCAGGCTCTGTGTTCCTGGCCTCCCAGTGCTTCAGTTGGTGAATGGGTTAAATACAGAGTAGAATTTTGTGCTGTTCACACTGTGTGCTGTGCTTTTGTTTTCATGTATGACAAATGGACACTTTACATATTTGTCAAAGCAGATATAAGCTGAGTAAATGTGTTCCAGTTAATAGGAGAGCTGCATCACTGTGTTTCTGATGGCTAAAACCAGCTGAAGGTGATTTACTCCGAAGGTTTGTTGCTGCATGGGTCATTAACAGATCCCAACAACCTGCAGTGAAGCTTGTAGTTTAAGAATATTTTTAAAAATGCCCATGTTACCTGTAGATTAAAATCAAAGGCCACACATTCCTATTGTTTTACTTTTCAAAGCATTTTCTTTTTTTATTTTATTTCAAATTCCCACAATCACTCCTTGTGCATGCTCTACTCTTTATTATAAATGGGGGGGGGGGGATTTTGTTTTCTACAGTGACAACCAGTAAGTATCACAGTAAACATCTTTGTTCTTCACATTGTGTAAACCAAAACATAATGAGAAATAGATTCACACATCTTAAGTTCAGCAGAATTCTTGGCTCCTTCATCCCTCTGTGATCTGCAAACACAAAGTTTTCCCAGTTATTTGCTGCTATTCATCTTTTTCCTCACTTTGTCCCAGGAAATGCAAGCCATTTCATGTAATATTTTGTTGTAAAAGTTTTGTTTTTTTCTTCATCTACAATGACACATCTGACCTTTTAATCCAGTTTCTGGACCTGAATTTTGAAATCTTTCTTAGTGAACTGAACTGTTGATGTGAGACAGTCGTACCATAATATCTGAAGTCTTGTCATATCTACCAGAAGATAAAATCCAGGACTGGAATCTGGATTTGAAGGCCCAGCATTTGAGTGTTGTATTTTTAAAAATGCTGTGTTTGTGCTACCTTGACGATGTGTGTTTCTCTAGTGCGCACACGCAGTTTGTTGATCTGAGTCTCGGCTATGTCTGCTCTCTCCTCTGCATCGTCTAGGTCGTGCTGGATCTTTCTGAAGCGGGTCATGTTGGAGTTGGCCTGCTCCTCCTGTCACACACAATGGTACACCAAACACAGTCAGTCCTATCAGCCCGGAAGGATTTTTCATAAAACGTCACATGAGCAGTGACCGATCTGTTTGTGGTGCACATAGACCCTTTCGGTGGAGGAGCATACATCATCTTTGAACTGTCAAGAAATATGTCTTGAAAGGATTAGGGTTTAAAAATATTTTGTGGTTCACCATAAAGATATAATGAGACCGATATACATACTGCATCCTCGGCTTGCCTCTTGTAGCTCTTCACTTTAGTCTGTAGTTTATCTATCAGGTCCTGCATCCTCAGCAGAGTCTTTCTGTCCTCCTCCGTCTGCAGACACAATACTACCATCTCAGAAAGGCTGTTATTAACGACACAATTTTAACAAAACTTCACTGTCTGTGTCTTAGTATGTAATACCTGATATGTAAGCTCCTTTATCCTCCTCTCATATTTGCGTATTCCTTTTTGGAATTCTCCACTCTTCTTCTGCTCGCAGTCCAGCTCTCCCTCCAGCTCCCTGACCTGCGTGTATATATGTTTAAACGTCTCACAGATATTGGATATAAAATCAAATTTTTTATTGGATAAGATCCATAAAGTGATGCTCACCCGTGTTTCTAATTTTTGAATTTGTTTTTTGCCTCCCTTGAGGGCAACCTGCTCTGCTTCATCTAAGCGGATCTGCAGGTCTTTGATGGTCTGCTCCATGTTGTTCTTCATTCTTTCCATATGAGAGCTGGTGTCCTGCTCTTTCTTCAGCTCCTCTGCCATCATGGCTGCCTGATTTTGGGATAGGTTCTCGTTATAAGCTTTCTTTTAAGGTTACCCATATTCAAGAGCCAAATAACTGTTTGCATAATCGCTGTATACAACTGATGGTAGAGCTGGGTGGAATTGATGGTGTTCTTGTTGGAACTCACATCAGTAATGGCCTTCTTGGCCTTCTCCTCAGCATTTCGGCACTCTTGCAAAGCATCATCCACTTCACCGGCCAGCGTGGAGAGATCACTTTCCAGCTTCTTTTTCTGGTTCAGTATGCCAGTGTTCTACAGAAGCGACAAGGCCATTAGTAGTCGGAGTCCATAGAATACATAGAATTCACAAACCGTAATCAGCTGTCTCACGTGAATGTCCAATAATAGTTCTTAGTTTTCTTACCTGTGCGTGTAACAGGTTCACTCTCTCTGCTGACTCCAGCAGCTCATGTTCAGCAACTTTTCGCATTCGGTCTGTTTGCTCAGCAACTGTGCGAAGTTCTTGCACCTCAGCAACCAGAAGGTTGTTTCTGCGCTCCGTCACCACAACCTGCTCCTTCAGATTCTCACACTGATGTACGGAATCATCGAGTTCCAGGTGCAAGTCCTTAGTGCCACAAACAATTACAGTCACACCATTGACTTTATGGGCTCATCTGAGATGTATATATCTCCTACTGATTATTTTGGTTAGGAAACATTTTCCATGAGGAGGTTAAAATATTGAGCGAGGAAACTGCTATTTCCTAATTGTTCACTCACCTTTATTTGAGCCTGCAGGTGGCGAACTAGTTTCTGGGACTCGGCTGCCTGTTTGTTAGCATAACTGAGCTGGATCTCCATCTCATTCAGATCACCCTCCATTTTCTTCTTAACCCTTACAGCCTCATTTCTTGCTCTGGCCTCTGCTTCCAAAGAAGTCTGCATGGATTCCAGAGTCCGCTGGTGGTTCCGCCTGCAGGAG
This sequence comes from Brachyalestes nurse, assembly GCA_037974405.1. Taxonomy (NCBI): domain Eukaryota; kingdom Metazoa; phylum Chordata; class Actinopteri; order Characiformes; family Alestidae; genus Brachyalestes; species Brachyalestes nurse. The sequence goes on along the minus strand of JBBPCY010000136.1, from coordinate 22,875,171 downwards.
TTCATGCGAGTAAAGAGCTTTACATGCCAGGTTTATTCTGGTGTGGGTAAATATATTAATAAAGGGATCATTGCTCTTTCATGATTTGAGTCCATCTTTCGCAAATCCAGTCCACTAATTTATAAACTGGAGTCTTCCTTACCGGAGATTTTCAATCTCTTCCTCCTTTTCTGCTAGCTTTCGGTCAATCTCAACTTTGACCTGGGTGAGCTCCATCTGGACTTGCAAGGTTTTGGTCTCCTCATGCTCCAGAGTACCCTGTGGCCAGTAACAAGACAACGGTCAACACGGGCATCACAAACAGATGATGGAATTTGTTGACTGACTGAAGTAGTGTGACCTACCTCAGCTTCTTCCAAAGCTGCTTGTATGTTAGTCTTCTCTTGATCCAAGACCTTTCTTGTCTTCTCCAGTTCATGGATGGTTTTGCCTTCCAGACTGATCTGATCAGTCAAGTCAGTTATTTCCTCTGCAAAAGTACAGGGTGCAATTGTTTATTGATATCCATACATGAGACCGCTTCATTAAGCAAATACACGCATCAAGGGCTTTATCATACCTTGCAGGTTCTTGTTCTCTCGATTAACAGTCTCCAGGTGCTCAAGTGCCTCCTCATAAGAGTTTTTGAGCTTAAAAAGCTCAGTGCTCAGACTGCGGGACTCTCTTTGAGAGTTCTCTAACTCCGCCTGTGTCTCCTCAAACTTCTGCTTCCACTCAGACAACACCTGGACATTGAACACGAATGATTAATAATTAAATAATTAAAATTAAGACTTCCGTTTTTTTTTGTCCAAAGATGTGTTGTGAGCAATATGAGATGTTTTTCTGAACTGCAAAACTTTGAGACAAGCATAGAAATTCAAATAATAGAACCTTGTCAAAATTGCGCTGTCTTTTGTCCAGAACAGCAGCAACTGCATTGGAGCGTTCTAGGTCCACCATTAGGTCCTCGATCTCAGTCTGCAGCCGGTGTTTTGTCTTCTCCAGGGAGGCACACTTGGCATTTGAGGCTTCTATCGCCTCCTCTGAACTCTGCAGCCGAGCCACAAGCTTCTTCCTGATTAGAGCATGAATAAAGTAGTTCACAGATTAACTGTGTATCCTTGGAAAATATATGGAATGTGTAGAATCAAATCTATGGAATGCTTGGTCACCCTGTCATTGAAGTTTAAGTGTACAAACATAAATGGCACATATACTATTATCAATGTGTAGCTGAATTGTTTTCTTCTTACTTCTCTATCCAGGATAATTTAAGAATTTACGAGCACACTTACTTGGCCTCCTCCAGTTCTTCTGTTCTTTGAATAGCATCGGCCTCATACTTTGTCCTCCATTGAGCAATCTCTGCGTTGGCTTTGGATAAGGCCCGCTGCAGTTCTGATTTGGCTTCCTGCTCTTCTTCAAACTGCTCTCTCAGCAGGTCATTGTCGTGCCTGGATGTCTGCAGTGCGTGAGCTAAAGCATTCTTTGCCTAATGCAGAAAGAAGAGCAATCTTCATATTTAATTTCCAACTTGTAGAATTTTTTTCTCCCAACCTATAAATTAGATGTTTCTAGGCCTTGATGTTATCCTCTTACCCTGCACTCCTCTTCCAGCTGTTTCTTCAGGTCCTCCCCATTCTGGGTGAGAGAGATTTTGGTGCGCTGCAGCTGCATAACCAGAACCTCCCGCTCTTCCAGTCTGCGACTAATCTCGGCTGCAGATGGACAGGCACATAGTCAGAAAGATGTGGCGCCCTGGTGTTAACACACTGTTCCTCAGATTAAACAACACTTACCACTCTCTGTCTGGGCCCGGGCTTTTTGAGAGGTGATGTCCATTAGCTGCCTTTGAAACTCCTCCACTCTGGTCTTAGACTCATTCAGTTGGTCCTCAAGCATTCTGCACATTTTCTCTGTTGCAGCCTAAGACATTTTTTGGGGTGATTTTAATATTTCAGTTGAAAAGATTATCTCTAAACTGCAGGGTTTATAGCACGTCAATGAGATTTTCTTGTACTATTGAGCAGAAAAAAGGTCTCACCTTGGCCCTTGAGAGGTGCTCCAGATTAGAAGCCAAATCGTCAACCTCCATCCTGGCCTCTGCTTTTTCCTTCTCTAATTTCTGTTTGACCCTCTGCAGGTTGTCTAACTGCTCGCCCAGCTCGGCCATGCTGTCTGCATGTTTTTTTCTTAGCATAGCTGTTGTGGCCTCGTGATGTAGGGAGGATTCTTCCAAGTCTCGGCGCAGCTTCAGAAAGTCTGCCTCCCGCTTCTTGTTCATCTCTATCTGAGCCGCAGTGGCTCCCCCTGCTTCCTCCAGTCGCTCACTCAGCTCCTCCAGTTCCCGGGTCACAGCGGTGCGCTGCTTCTCCGCCTTCGCTCGAGCCGCTCGCTCTGCCTCCAGCTCTTCTTCCAGCTCCTCAATTCGAGTCTGAAATCATCATTTCATTAGTCACACTGTTTATTTACTGTGCTGTTTGGAATGCAATTAGATCCAATTTTAGCTACTTAAGTCAATTCACCTGTAATTCCTTTGTTTTCTTCTGCAGTTGAAGAACCAAGGCCTGCTCATCTTCAATCTTTAAGCTGAGGTGACTCATTTCAATGTCTTTCCTAAACAGGGGAGATAAGAACAAACATAAGGTTTACAAAGAGCAAGACTGTAACTGGGATTCATTTGATACTTTCTGAAGGCAGAAAGGCTGTATTTGATATTCATTTCTTACTTCTTCAGTCTGTCTTCTAGCTGCTGTTTTCCGTTCTCAAGGTCCATGGCTGCCTCCATAGAAATCTTTAAGTCTCCTTCCAGCTTACGCTTGACTCGCTCAAGGTCCATACGCACCTTCTTCTCTTGTTCCAAAGAGCCCTCAAGCTGTAGATGAGAATTTGCAGAATAATGAAGGTTTCACCAAACCAGGATTCTTCAGTTCAGATCCTGGAGAGTCAGTATAGTTTGGCGATTTCCCTTTTCCCTCTATTGTGGCAACTAAAGCTTGTAATGAACTGATCAGTTGAATCAAGAGTTTGTATGCAGGTAAATCCCCAAACAGTGTGGGACATCAGGAATTGGACTGAAATTAAAGAACGCTGCTATAGATTTAATCTGCTTGCTCTTCCGAGAATTAAAACTGTATATGACTGTACACTGCCAATTATTGGTTTGTTGAGTTTACTCAACACTTACATCATCCACCTGCTGCTCCAGTTTGATTTTGGCCTTGGTCAGCATGTTGACCTTGTCTTCCTCAGCCTGCAGGTCCTCTAAAGCTTGCTGATGGGCATCCTGCAGGGCTTTCTTCTCTTTCGTGAGCCTGAGGATGGTCTCATCCAGCACTGCCATTTCCTCTACCAAGTTCTTCACCTGGACATCAGAGAGAAAGAATACTGAGAGGTGTCTAGCCACAGATGTGCTAGAGAGAGTGAGAATTTTTCATTTTTTTTATGCTCTTATGGTGTGAACCGTGTTCTTTGGCTTTTCTTTCTGCTTACCTTGTTCTCAGTTGCGTGTTTCTCCTTCTCCACCTTGGCCAATGTCATCTCGAGGTCATCAAGATCCTTCTTCAGCTCCACACATTCATCCTCTAGCTTGCGTTTTTTGGTGAGCAAGCTAGAACTGATCTCCTCTTCATCTTCAAGTCTTTCCAAGAGCTCCTTCACTTTCCCTTCCATCTGGATCTTGGCCTTGATCAGCAGGTTACATCGGTCTTCTGCATCTGCCAGATTATCTTGCTCCTACAGGTTGAGTGTAAAGTAACTATGAAGATGATTCTCTTTAGCTAATGTGATTTATCATGAATTTAGTGCAGGTCACTAAATCATTGGGTTGTCATGTAGGTGTTCTGATGAAATATCATTTAATGTTTTCTTCAACCATTACTTTTCTCTCTGTACCACTGTTCGTAACACTAAAAGTGACTCCATATGATCATGGTTTTAGGATTTAGGCACTTACAGCTTGAAGTTGCAAAGAGAGGTCGTTTTTCTCCTGTACCAGAGAAACCTGTCGTTCTTCCAGCTCCTTTCTCTTGGTCTCTGATTTCTCCAGTGCCTCCTTTAACTTCTGGAATTCCTCCTTAAGAGTAGCTAGCTCTTTTTCTGTGGCTGCACTTTTTAGGAGCGGCTTGATCTTGAAGAAGAGACACATCCATGGCCAGTTCTTGACTGCATAAAACGACCGGATGTTCCACTGAATCACCATTATAGCCTCCCTGTGAAAGAATGAGTTCAGTTTTAACAGGTATTACTATCTTTATTAATTACTAGCAATGCTAGCACATGAAGGTGACCTATGTGTGGGCACTGGACAACAAATCATTCATATGACCTATTTTCATCTAGGATTATGTTTCAAGGGGCATGGCTATAATCTTTTCCACTGAAATCACAAATCCTAGGTTTTTAACAACATAGACCATAATTCAACTGTTTGTTTTTGTTCCTTTTTTGTTTGCGTATGAGGGGAACAGCTTCCATTTTGATGGTGTAACCCATACTCTGCCCCCATTGTTCTAAATTAGCTCAGCAAGGCCAACACCAAATAGGGCCTGAGCGCCACACGTCTTGTGTCCTATATCAGTAAGCCTGCGGTGACACTGAACATGGCTGCAAAGTAAATCAGTTCCGCATTGCTGACATGGCACCACACTGTGGGATAGTCAGAGGTTGGACAGAGGTCATTGATTATCTGCAACCCAGCTCTCTGGTGAAACAAGAGGAGTTAATCCTTAGTCACCTGGGTTGGCATTTCAGCGATGTGTCCGCTCTCGACTACAACCATTCCTAACAAAGGGGTTAGAGAGGTAGCAGGTGCGTTGATAGAGGTTATTTATAATTGGGAAGCGTGTGTGTGGAGGGGGTGACACTGGACAACTGGCATGGGGTCTGACTGATGGACATATGAACAGACTCGACACCTGCTTTTGTCAGTGCTTTTTCTTTCAGAGTGGAAAGGGTTTAGCAGGGTTTTTCCACAAGGACCACACACACACACACACACACACACACACACACACTCCTGTCTGTTTGCGCACGGACACACGCCTGCCACACGCCTGACCTCCTCCATGCATTCTCTGCATAGGTCTATAAACCTGATCCTACACTCACACATTCAACAGTTTAGCACTGTGGTTAGGAATAGCTCAGGGGCAGAATAAACATCTCAAAAGATTCCTCACATGAATCTAATGAAATTAATGGATTAAAAAAATGACTAAAGAAAAGTATGAGTGAATTGTTGGTACGACACTGACACTGTGACAGTGTTCCAACATGCAATGGTTACTATCAGGTTAGTAACGTTGTCTTCTGGAGTGCATCAAACAGTTCAAGTTAAAAATCTGCACGATGGGTAACGGTAAAGTTCCAGTGCGGGTGCCGTACTTCTCTTGCAACATCCTTTTCCGAACCATCCTCATAAGTTTGCCTCTGCAGAAGGCCTGCAACATGGTAATGATTTTCGCCAGACGCTCGTCCCTCATGTCTTCCAGCTGACCCAGCAGACCGGCCTTAAAGAAAACCTGGAGATTTCACAGATTTACACTGAGTCAGGGTCAAGACACTGCACCTGAAAGACAGAGAGGGAAAGATTTTTTTTTTTTTACCTTGGTGTGGCCGAATTTATATTGACTATGGTCAATGTCCAGTGAGCCAAGCAACTTCTCTGCAGCCTTCTTGCTGTCCACATATGTGTCCTCTGGAATGGCTGAGGGGTTCAAGATACGGTACCTGGAGAAATAAAAAGGGCAATTTCTATCCTCTTAGAAACCCATGCCTCAGGGAATGCTCGTCTCTTTAAGAGACAAAATGATATGAAAAGATGTGCTCTGGGGTTTGTTTTTCACTGGAGATGAACAAGGTTTTTTTTTCATCCACTGGGATGTAAAATGGGTGCTGTCTCTTTATTCATTAATTGATGGAGTGCACAGATATATCTGTTACAGAGAGAGTTATAGGACCTCACCGCTGTTTAAACTCTGCATATAGGATACGATTGGGGAATCCCTTCCTGCAGATGCGGATGCCCTCCAGAACTCCATTACAGCGCAGCTGGTGCAGGACCAGGAATGGATCCATCTCACCTAAAGGAACACCAAGAGACACACAATTCATTATTTTATAAAGGAGGTGGATCTTTGAGGGGCCACCTAGGAGTCATGTTTGCCCAAAAGTGGCTTGGACTAGAGGTCTGCCCTGAGATTACTACTACTGCATACCTGGAGTCTTGGTCTCATTAGGGATAATACAGCGCACAAAGTGAGGCTGAGTGCTCCTCAGGTTGGCCATCAGCTTGTTGAGATTTTCCTGTGAAGAGACACAAAATTATCTTCATGTTAAAATGACACTGTGAACACAGATCTTGAGAAGACCTCAGCTGCACTTCTGCTGCTCTAAAGGGGCAAACTCCTACCTTCCAGATCTTCGGCGCTGCAGTTGAGAGTGGAGCCAGCACAGACTTAAAGTGATGTTCATGGGTGAAGTTACCTAAACATCACTGCAAGTCTTAACTGCCTCTCTCTCCAACATCAGGAGTCAGGATTATGGGTCCGTATAGCTTATGGTCATGTTCTTCTTTACTTACTTTCATAATACATATTTTTTATATTTATTCTTAAATATATAAACTTGGATTTGTTAAATTTCCATCGTCACTCCTGACTGATTTCCTATAGGAGCGTTCACCTCAACCATCCTAATGCGTGTTCCATAGCTCACCTTATGAAGCTGCGACACTGTTTGAAATGATGCTCCTTTCTTCCTCTTCTCCTTGCCTCCAGGTTTTGGCTCTGCACCTGCAAAAAATTGTAAAGGAATGTAATGTCTCTAAATGGTCATTTTTACTAGATTTTTCACTTGTTGGGTATGTTGCTTTTACTGTTATTTTAAGCGGTGAAGAGATTTCTGCACCTGCATCTAAGCTGACAAAGTGCTCAAAGAGGCTTGACATCAACTTGTTGGATGATTTTTGGAAGATGCCCACAATAGTCTCATTCAGAGGGTCTTTGTTCTTCTCCAACCAGCCACTGATGTTGTATGGCACCTGTGAATGCAGTTTTGAAGGAATATTTAAACGGATCAAAAGGTCCAATGATGTCTTTTCAAGACTATTTATGCAGTTAGGCTTGGGCACACTCACCACACCAGCGTAGTGAACCAGCTCAAAGTGGGTCTCGTACTTTCGTTTCTTGTCAGGTTTTGGTTTTAGGAAATTCGGAGACTTGCCAAGGTGGTTGTCATAGAGCTTAGCTTTGAAGCTGCTGTCTGTGGCTTTGGGGAACATGCACTCCTCTTCCATTATGGACATTATACCCAGAGGCTGCCATCAATAGAACAGAAGAGAATCAATCATATGTCTAGACCTAACACTTTTAATAAAGCTTTTTAATAATAATATGTTTAGTCCTACGCTCAGGCCAATTTATATGCAAAACATACAATTACAAAATGAGCCCACCTTCTCAATGAGATCAATGCAGGCTTGTAGGTCCAAGCCAAAGTCAATGAAAGTCCACTCGATGCCCTCTGTCTTATATTCCTCCTGCTCCAAGATGAACATGTGGTGATTGAAATATTGCTGCAGTTTCTCATTAGTGAAGTTGATGCACAGCTGCTCAAAGTTGTTAAACTGTTGAGAACAGAGGAAGAAAACAACAGGATAAGAACCGCGCATAGAACATACAAATAACATCCTTTATTTAGTGACCATCTTGGCGTAAGACGTGGTTTTGAGATGGTTTAAACCTTCATAAAGCAGGAGTGTCCAAACTTATCCACAAACAGCTGGTACCGTCACAGTTGTGTGAAGACTGAGACCAACTGATTAAACAAGAGGAATCATGTGTTCGGCTCGGGGGTGTCTGAAGCATTTTTAATGTGTGGTGGG
>JBBPCY010000136.1:22835500-22849740 GCA_037974405.1 Brachyalestes nurse | reverse complement strand
ATGGCCATGTCCCAGCAACAATCGGTTTCGTTCCACCTTAAAAAGTTCCACCTTAACTATTTAAGGTGGAACGGAAAATTTGAATAAGGAGCTAACTTCAGTGTCCTGAGGGATCTGTATGAGATGTAAGTACTTTCAAATAATGAATTTTGTGTTTCTGTCGCAGTTAAGTTTCGTTTTGTTACCAGCAGCGTAAGGGGTGGGCGGAGCATGGGACGGGGGCGTGGCCAGCAACAGCTTATTTGCAGGAAAGGGACAGAGAATAAACCTGGTGATATCTCTTTATGTGAGAGAACATAACATTAGCCTCAAGAACATAACAGAGACCATTTTTATGTTTATACAGTCATTTTATTTACTTTCCAAAGCCACCAATGAACCTACACTTGACTTCTGAGTTTTTTTGTGAAGTCTTTATGATAATGGTACAATAATGGTAGATCTGGAAATAAATATGCTTCTTTGGAGAGTTTTCTTTTGTCTTGCAAAACACTGTATGTGGTTTAAATGTTTTTTTTTTTGTTTTACTTTGCCTCAAAACTAATCACTGTCTTGGGCATCAGGCAATGTACTCATGACCATGTCAAGCATTGCCAATTTCCCACCTGTGGGACTAATAAAGGGTTATCTTATCTTCTCTGTTATCTTAATGACCTCTTGTGAGGTAGCTTTCAATATTTTTAGACGTCTGGGTCCTATCTTCACTGTTGTTAACATTTCTGACCTGAGACATTTCTCTAGAATTCAGCATTCCACATCAAACCACTCTGAATTCATTCGTTTACATCTTAACCATTTAATCTTGAACACATTTTGAAAAGTTGAAATCAAACTAAACTAGCTAAAACAACTAATTACAAGGGCTTTCTGCACAATTTACATATCACATACGGTAATTAGACAAGGTATTTCAGTGTATCTCAATTTAATATGCTGAGGTATGCATTTGGAGCAGTGCCTGACCAAAACATATAAATGCACTACTCAGTCTATACATTATTCCAGGAACGTTTTTCTCTTTCTCCATCTGTTCACATTTGACTCAGCACACAGTCTAGTTTTGGATTTACACTCCCTTCTACATGGTTTGTTGTGGACTGACTGTCAGGTCATTAAAACGGTTCATTTTATAAAAATTCATTTTAATCAGATGTCCTGGCTGAAGAAAGTCTTCTCCTTGTCTCCCTCTTTTTCTTACTGACCCTCACAGTCATGTCTACAATAGCAAGAACAGCCATGGAAAAAAACATCATATTTTTTTCTGGTTATTGTAATTTCTGGGAGTGTGTCTGTAAAATGTGCATGTCACTAATGTTTTATACACTATTGACTAAAATAATACATAGAAATAATTCATTATAGTTTGGAAATGTTCAACTACACAACACTCCTGCATTAAAATCATGATGTTAAGAGCATAGTGTGTGCATTTTACACACACACACACTGCCGCAAATTGTACAAACAGTGTACAGAAAAAAGGGAAAAGTGGTCTATTTTTTTTCTTCGGCTGTATAGGGCCCAAATTATGGAAATATACATTTTCCCTCACTTTTAAATAAATTAATAAACCATAAGAATAAACCATAAACCATAAGAATATTCATCTACAAACAAGACAGGGTATGAAATATTTTAAGGAAAAATAATTTAGGTAAATCTGGTAAAAAGTAGAACTTTTAAGTAGAACTTATTCCAGTAGTTCCATGGCTATAAAAGTGTGGTGTCTTTGCTTTACATTTTCCTTAATTCTTTAGAGCAGTTGTATCAAATCAGGAGAACACCCGTTATCACACACATTTACGTCACAGCTGTGATGGGAATTTGATGGAAACATCAAAATATTGCCCCTTCTTGAGCCTGAATTCTTTGAGACATGGACTTTTCCAATGAAATTAATATTCTTCATTAAACTGGTTGCAGTCTTCTCGAATAGGGGTTTACAGATCAGCTTTGCAGGATAGAGGCTGCTAATGGACTGTTTTTTATTTCTTTTGGTTTTTTACATTCTCACCACACATTTTCAATTGAGTCCTGAAGAAAAACATTGACATTCTATGTTCTGTGACACTTTATCATCATTCTGAAGACTGATTTCATCATTACCCAACCTGTTTTATTGATGGAATGAGAAAAGTGTCCAGAATATCAGTGCTCCTCTGCTCCTTTAACTGACATTCAACCTCAGATCATGAATGAGTGAAGAAATGAGCTTGTTTTCTTCAGGTAGCTGTTATCATGTTTCACTAGTTCCAGCATCATCTCCTTTGCTGATGCAGATTAGTGATCACTTTCATCCAATCAGCTACATTCCATGATAACTTGCTCTTAGCTCTCTGTTTTCCTCTTCAGGTGTTAGAGCTGGTTTCCTTTGGCTGTTCTGTATTTAAATCCCACTATTCTGTCAGAAGCATAGACTCCTGTTCCTGTTCACTTGTTTTGTATTCAACTTCCCATATGTTTTCTTTTATAACTATATTTTATTTATACCAAATTTTACACACAACTGACTGGGAACAACCAACACTTTTTACCACACTTTTGCAACTGGATTTCTAACTTGAAGGAATCCTTTCCATTTTGTTATTTGACAACTCTACTGTTGGGGCCATGTTTGCAAGGCCTTTCCCAGGTGAAATGGAAAATATATGTATGTACATGAATTAAAAGAAATGTAATGAAGTGTGTTTCATGAAACCAGAATTCTATCAAACAAGAACACTTTGTGTCGTTTTTGTGATTTGTATGCACTATGGAGATTTAGGCTGGTAAATAATGTGCCCAGCTGGAGCTTCTTGAATGCTGTGTGATTTTATTGCAAACCCTGTTACTCAGAACTAGGACGTAGCCCAGCATTTTGTGTTGGGAAAACCCTGTTTCTGAAAGTGATGCAGAGTACATATTTGTCCTGCACCCAGTGCCTCTTGTATGTATTCATCCATGGCTGTGTGATTTGGCGCAAACAGGGAATAGGGCCACGCCCAGGGCACTGTCATTACTGGGAGAAGATTAATGGCACAATCACACAGGTGGTGTGGAGGCAGCGACGCAGCCCTCTCTCTGCTAACCGCTTCTGGTCAGCCAATTTATTCTAGATGAACGATGCCCATCTCTGGAGAGCTCAGCATACTGCACCATGCCCTTGTGAGTGTGTTGTGGTTTTGAGAGAAACAGCGGGGCTCCTGTCCTCTGGAGAGCAACTGAGTCGCAAGTCTCAACTCTTTCTGGAGGTTTCATGAGGTTTCAGGAGAGTGACTTCAGCAACAAACTGGGACTCTGAATGCTACTCTGGAATAACCAGGATTATCCCATGATTATTCTAAGCTTGGGAAAAAGAATGACATGGGGCAGCTGGTGTCCTGGTGGTTAGGGAGTTCGCCCTGTGGTCAGGAAGTCATGGGTTCGATTCCCAAGACTGCTAAGCACCTCTGAGGTACCCTGAGTGAGGTACTGTCCCCACACACTGCTCCTCAGGCGCTGTGTTCCTGGCTGCCCGCTGCTTCACTCAGTGAATGGGTTAAATACAGAGGAAGAATTTCGTGCTGTTCACACTGTGTGCTGTTGTGTGTTCACGTATGAAAGAATGGTCACTTTCAATAAAACTGAAACAACTAAGAATTCATAGCCTAACCTGAGTAGTGAAGTATGTTACCTGCTGTTTACTGATAGGGTGGATCTCCAGAGCACAAGTTTGGTTAAAGGAACCCGGGGAACGTCCAGTTCACTTGCGAGTCATTTGCTGAAGAAACTGCAGGCAGCTCCTGAATCACTGATAACAGTGAGAGGACGCTGAAGGCAGGAGTGAAGTGTGGCAGACATGCTCTGTAGGGGATGGCCTTCTCCTCCTGAGCCACACACGCTCCTCTGCGGTGCAGTCCGGTGCCGGGTCAGCCGTAGCAGAAGATGTAAGTGCAATACTTCTAGTGGACAATGTGATGAACAATTGCTCTAGTTTCTCATCATACCTGTCAGATGTCAGGGGTGACATGAGAAACTGAAGCAGTCAACCACCTGTGGGAGCGGTGTGGGAGCCGACGGTGGTATGGGAGTTGGTACCAGAGGCGGTGGGTTTGTAAGTTCATAAGAAAAATAACCAAAAAGGAAAGAGAATTACTAAGAGAAAAAAGACACTGAAAACATCAAAGGTATCAAAAGAAAACTGAAAGGGAAAAGGTTACACAAAAGGACAGCTACATTACTTGAGAGAGAAACAAATGTAAGCGCTTGGAACCAGAGAGAGGAAAGGTCTCATGAGGGGCTAGGTAGACTCATGAGTGAGTAAGGCTCAACATGATCCAACCAGTGTGCTCAGTGAGGAGAGGGACAGAGAAAGAGAGATAGAAAGTAAGGAGGTAGATGCCTCCCTCAGGTGGCAGCAGGAGGCAACAACACATCTGGATGCAACAGGAAACCTTTAGGTGGCGTAAATGTTATTTGAAAACGTATACAAGAGATCCCATTTGATAATTGTGAACCATTGAACAAGGCAACAAATTTTTTAAGCATTAAGCATTTGGTTGACATGGCTGTATGTAACCAGCGTTGTGACACGCGTTGTGGCAAAGTGTGCGACTGAAACAAAAAAGAGTCTTCATCAGTGGTGTATTACATACCGCATTTAAAGAAAATATTCATAAAAGTATATTTATTACTGAAGACACTGCATGACACACTAATGCAGCACAATTATTGTAAACTGTGGAGTAAAGATTGTCAATTAAGGCAACGAAAAAGGAATATAAATCTTCAACTAGAATGTTTAGCAAATCATAACAACAACAACAACAATAATAATAATAATAATAATAATGTATTTGTATATGTATACACATATATACTTTTGTGTCTCACTCATGCGGGACTACTATTTTGAAAAGTTCTCCACTGTTGGTTTCTCCACGTGACTGTGGTGGGTTTCTTTTCAGCAGCCGGTCCAAAGTCTGCGTTCCCCACTCAGTGAAGATCCCCCAGAGTGGAAATGGAAGGGCAAGAGATCAGCAGAGAGGAGGCTCTGTCCCGGGGGGGCTACAGACATGCTTGCCATGTCCTGCTGTACTCAGATACCAGGGCTAAACTCTTCGGAAGAGTCCCAATCAAACACATAGTACTGGTAAGACCAGGAGACATTCAACTGACTTAATGATATAAAAACTGACATAAAACTAACAACAACACACCCAGAAATTCAAGTTCAGATATATTTATATAGCACACAAGGTCATTCAATGAGCTTTACAGAAATTGAATACAAAATAAAACACAATTGAATATAATAGAATTAAATAATACATTTAAATTCAAAGAAAATCCAAACGTCCTCTCTTCCATTCTTTGTCATTTGTCAGCATCTTTTCTGAATTTTCCCACCACCTTAAATCATCTGAAAGAATTTTCATTTCTTTCTGGAACTGTGTGAGGATCACTGACAACATTTGAAAGCTCAAGTTTTTGGTATTGATGTTGTTTCAGTTCCATGGCCCTGTACTTGTGACTTCATGTTTAGGGACAACACACAGTCTGGCTGGACAGGTTTCAAGAAGAAATCCCTCTATATAACACACATTACAGTATGTACAGTACAGAGCTGAAACAACTGTATTTATGGAGCTGCTTTGTGCACTGGGACGCAGTCATCCTGGAATAGAAAAGGTTCTTCCCCAAACTGTGTATAATATATAGTGTATAATCCAGTTTAAACCCACTCTCATTTGACATATTTTATAAATATGAACTTTTTTTCCAGATGCAAATGCGATTTGATGGTTTGCTTGGCTTTCCTGGAGGGTGAGTTTTTCTCTGTTATGATCCATTTCTACTGGACTGTTTCTTTGTGTAGTAATGAAAGCACGGTAGTAAATAAATACATTCTGACTGACACTGAAACAGTTTGCTGGTGGGCCGATGTGTGCCGTGTTTCTGTGCTGTAGGTTAGTGAAGCCGTCAGAGGAGAGTCTGGAGGCAGGGCTGAGCAGAGAGCTGCAGGAGGAGGTGGGCGTGGCCGTGCCAGTGACTGAAGACGACTATGTGTACTCACACCTTCCTCCAGTCCCTCCCGACCTCATCACCCACTTCTATACCAAGAAGATAACGGAGGCTGAAATACTAGAGATAGAGAAAGCTGCGGTGTGTAACGCTGTAGACCATGGTTTGGAGGTAAAGAGGCTCATAGTTTTTTACGTACACGGGCCGTCTAATCTGGCACCACTAGCATGTAGGGGCTCTTTATAGGTATACAAATACACGTTACCCCAGGGGTGTGGAACTCCAGTCCTGGAGGGCCGTGGTCTAGCATGTTTTGGTGATTTCCCTGCTCAGAAACACTTGGTTCACCTCTCCAGTTAATTGTCAAGTTTAGTGAATGTGTTTGAGGAGGGCAACCATCAAACTGTGCCCTCCAGGACCGGAGCTTGACACCCCTGTGTTACACTAACATTTGTACCATAAACTTGACTAAGTTTAAATGAATCTAAGTTTTATGGTTGTTGTTCAGTCCCCTCGGTCCGGATCAAAGCTATATACAGTGGGGTCCAAAAGTGCACATAGAAAACATGCAAAACCTGGTCATGAGCAACACCAGAAATGTGATAAAGACTCAGGATTTTGCACAAGTAATAGGTTGCTCTTCAAATGTAAGCATTTTTTTTACTTTGACTGTGTTAACAAGAAGGTCACATTAAAAACAATATCTTATCCCGCCCATAAAAGCACAGGTTCAGACTTTCTAATGGGTTGGATCTTTAAGATAATCACTTTTTGGTCATTGTTTAGTTTGATGCTGACTCAAAATGCATCATATTAAAAAAGAATGCACAATTGAAGCCGTTGAACTAATGGTCTCAGGCTTTTGGTTCCCATTGTATTGTTTCAGTGTAGTCCTAATTAGGCCCACGTTCACGCTGTCATAATTGACATCAAACCAGAAGGGCAGGGCTGTTTATGGCCCCTCTGCAGACAATAATATCCACCAAACTTTCGGTTTTGTGTCTAGCGTGTCTCGTAATTCTGTAGAGCAGTGCACCACAAGAGGTGATGCACACTGAGTAGCTCTTCCTCTCAAAGTATTACATTTATTAGCTAGCTGCACAAAACTGGGTTATTTGTTACATCTTTTTTTGTAAACATAACTTTCACAAGAAAAATACCTTTGATTTGTCCTGGGCAACTATTCACATACATCATATCAAGAGGTAAAGTAAAAATACCAAAATATTAGCTCATTATATGATCAGCCACAGCATAGAGAACTGTAATATTACTCTACAAAGTATCATGATGCACTGATTTTTTTCCCCCTCCTACCTCTAAAGTCTAAGTGAACTGTAAGCATACACAGTATTGAAACACATCATGTATCACTGTTATACTGAGCATGGCATGGATGGATGACACATTGTGCATATAGGCTGCCGTCATTAATGTAGACAGTATGCCTGTATGGTTGGGGTACTTCTAAAATGAGCAATAAGTGAAAGTGCGAAGAAGTAAACTGGCAACTCTGTAAGATGTAGTCATCTTCTCCAGCCAGAGGAACCCAGACTAAGCAGTGTGTGTTTCCTTTAGGTGTTGGGCATGGTTCGAGTGCCCCTCTACACCCTGAAGAAAGGTGGTGGTCTTCCTTTGTTCCTGTCTCACTCCTTCGTCGGAAACTCTCGGGACCAGCTGCTGGGGACCCTGCGGCGGTTGCAGCTGGTGCCTCAGGGGGCTCTGCAGGAGGCCCTCACACAGGCAGAACAGGGGAGATGCAAACACAAAGCTGATTCTCACTGATATTGGCTTCACTCAGCCTGTGGTGTCGTGTGCTACTGTGATCAAAGTGTGCCGAGCGCTACCAAACTCCTTAACCCCAACTGGGGGCCTGCTGGTCCCCCTCAGGGTCTTTCTAAGCCTCATCCCCAGCAGTACCTCAGCTACATGATAAATGTGAGGAACCTGGCCTGTGCAGAAATCTCCCGAATGATCTGAGCTTGTTAATACAGGCATGTGAAACCTGTGGAATTTGATTGTATCATTTGCACATCTTTGTTGGATGATTGCAGAAAAGCCCACAGTAAAATATTTTCTTTGATCATGAATGCACTTAATGCCTGCTCTGCTATTACCATACTTAAATAAGACCCTAAAGCTGCTGGCTTTGGATGCAGAAATGTCTTGCTTTATTAGACATACTTATCCATCCATCCATCCATTGTCTCCAGCTGGAGACATACTTATTTTTATGGTATTCATTCAGGTAGTTATGTAATGATTTTAATTAAACTTAAATAATCTTTATGATCTTCACTGTGTGGATCCCCAGGAGAAGTTACATTGTTCAAGGTCATTTTCTACTCGCAATTTCCATAATGTCCACAGAGTTGTGCTGTTTTGTGTTTGTCCTGCAAGTCTATGGATCACTATGATATGAATATAATAGTGTCTGGATTTGTAGTAGGGCATCAGTTACTTATGAAAACAGACTGAGACAGAGACTGTTGTGTGCAAAGGTTTGGGCACTCCTGGTCAAATGACATTTTTGTTAATGAATGTAAATAAAGATAACACAATTCTGCATGTCCATGTTTTCTTTATGTGTAAAAGTAATGGAACAAAAATATTCATATGATATTACAAAGCTGTGGTTCCAATCTGCTCTGTCAGTAATTATTTATCTGAGGCTGCTGGTGAGTATAAAGTAACTTGAGTAGATGTGAGCTTTTAAGTTTGCATAAATTTGTTTTTTTCTCTTATATGCCTGCTTAGACACACACGCACATCATGGGTACAGACAATCCTTTATTCTGTTACTCATGTGGATCTGGGTATAGGGACGACATGAGTCAACTTTGCATTTTTAGGCATCTGTTCCTCTCTATATTTAAAGCTGCACTGGCATAGGTCACTTGAGCTTTATTTTTATTAGAGGCTACCTGGCAACCCTCACAAAACATCCCGGCCATTCAGTATTAGCAGAAACCAGTTTGTTTATTCCCTTTGACATGTATATATTAGTGTTATCATGTGGTATCATGAGTTACAAGCTATGCAACTTACTTATTTTCGCAATTCTGTGCTATTTCAGGTTAGATTTATAACACAGAACAGATTCTTTTATTTCCTGTGATGTTTGATATATATATATATATATAGGGAGAGAGAGAGAGAGAGAGAGAGAGAGAACATTCACTACTGTTTGCACCAGTGGCCACAAACCCCAGCCCTGGAGATCTTCCGTTCTAATCTGCCACACCAACTAACTATGAGTTTCTACTCTACCCCCAGTGGAGCTGGAGAAAAAATCTGGACCATCTGAGGGTTCCTGAAGAATGTGAACCACTGATATTAATCACTGATTTTGCAGCTGCGTTCTAATTATTTTACAGTCCTACATCTATCTAGATGAACTAAAGGGAAAACCTGAGTTACCACAGTCCTGTTTGCTTGAAGGATACTCCGGCTTTTGTTCTCAGACAGGCATGAGAACAGATGACTATTTGATTAGGTTTAGTCTGAATCTACTGTGTGTACTGGGGCTTTATTGGCAGCGACAGGAAATCATTAGGAAATGACTTTACCTTTCAGGATGATGGTGAATTATGTGTCATCGACGGTTAGAATTTTGGTTTGTTACATCAGTTGTGGTGAACTGTGAAAGTGCAGACTCCCTTTTGTTTTTGCTGAGCTGAGTCTCTTCCTGTGTGTTTGGCATGACACCATTTATGGTGTTGAAAATGTGTTGTTTTCTATCCAGTTGTACAGTATTATTGCACTGGTCCATCTGTGTGTGTGTGTGTGTGTGTGTTGAGGCCACTGCGATGAAGTAGGTCAGAGCTGTGAGGACTGACTGACCAAGTGGAAACTGAACTGTCCCTGGGGGAGAGAGCGAGGCAGCATGGGATGCGGCAGAAGGAGGGGCAGGTGAGGCACCACTGACCATGTTAGCATAAAGGTGGAATATTAACTGTTTGTGTCATCGGTGTGTGTGTGTGTGTGTGTGTTTGTGGGCTTCATGCCAGGCTGTATAAGACCCCCGCAATGCAACAGCTTCCACTGTTCATGTCACATTTGATCTTGTGGTGTCATGCCGACCCGCCCCCCGGCGTCTATCTGGCCGCGGAGTCGTTTTTCCATGCACACGTTGGTGGAGTGATGCTAACTGAACTGAAGCATGTGTAGCAATCCCTGTTTCCACACCTACTACATCTGTGCTTCTCTGGAAGTCTAAAGACCGTAGCTAATGTGAAATGTCTCTTGAGAGTCACAAGTTCTTGGTAGAGAATGGGTTACTCTGAGACATGAGCATGCAGCTGTGGATCTGATTTTTTTTTAATGGATGTATTTTTCAGTTCCATATGAAACTGAAACATTTCTGGTCAATTTTTCATTGGTAAACTGAAACATTTTCACACATTATGTTTCTCAGCGCAGACAACTGATGTGTTTGCAAAACATATGTCATTAATGAAAGGACTCATATCCTTCATTTTTTTTAATCTTTTTTCTTCACCAATGGTTCAACAATGACCTTTAGACTATCTGGACAAAAGTACTGGGACACATCTGTTTTTCAGGGTTTGAGTTCGGTTCCTCACTTCCAGTGAAGGATAATCTTAATGCTTCAGCCGACCACACAAAGCAGCTCCATAAAGACATGGCTGGAGGAGTTCAGTGTGGAAGAACTTGACTGGCCACACAGAGTCCTGACCTCAACCCCATCCAGCACCTTTGGGATGAACTGGACTTGAGATTGTAAGCCAGGTCTTCTTGTCCAACATCAGTTCCTGATGCTCTACAGAATGAACGGGCACAAAAAAAAAAAATTCCCACAAAAAATCTTGTGGAAAACTTATAGCTGTAACTTAAGCTGTTATAGCTTCAAAAGGGGGACCAACTCCATATTGAAGTCTATGGGTTTGAATGCAATGTCAGTAAAGTCGCTGTTGACACAATGATCAGGTGTCCTAATACTTTTGTCTACATTGTGTAGGAAGCTTTATTTACAAAAGATAGTTTTAATGCATTTTCATTGTTATAATATAGAATGGCTTGCTGGTGCAGTGGGTAGTGCTGTTTTGCCTCAGGAAGAAGGCCCTGGATTCAGTTCCTCCCACAGTCCACAGACGTCCATGTCAGGTGAATTAGAGGCATTTATTGAGCCCTAGGTGTGTTTGTATCCTCTCTGGGATGGACTGGCAACCTGTTCAGGGTGTTTCTACACCTTCATCCCTATGAGTGCTGGGATAGGCTCTAACAACCCTTGGTACATGTGGACTTCCTTTTTGAATTTCTTGACTTCTTCAATTATCCAGCGTCTATCAGTTCCTCTGCCTTTCCTGGAATCCCGTTTGGTTTTAGTTTGCTTTTTTAATGATCTTGCGTTATTAAATGACTAACCTCCTATTTTCTTTAGAGCAGACTATTGTGACATAAAGCGTGGTGTTGTCAAATGAGCCTGGTTCTGATGAGCTGCCTTGTATTAATTCAGAAAACAGTTCAGGGTGTAAATCAGGGGTGGGCAATATAACAAACACTTTAAGATTACAATATATGTTTGTATTCTAACATTTTATAAGTTGTAACAAACAAGGAAAGAATCGGTAGAGCTACATAAACACCATCAACACCATTTTTTACACTGGACTACAGGTAATCCAGTCAAACAGGACTAATTATGCCCTCTTTGTAATAAAACGTGCAGTTGTTTGGTGCTCTTTAAGTGTTTATGATATCCATGATATGCTCAGAAATAATGTTTTAAGGTAACTTAATGATAAAAAATGTTACCCCCAGTGGTTTGTTTTGGTGACATCCCAAATACAACAAATAAATATAATGGTGAGTTTTGCTTAGTTTTTGTAAATGGACTGGTTATGTTATAGGCCCTTTACAAGTTATTGTGGTATTGGCTTTTACAGGCAGCTGACACATGCAAATTAACCTCAAACAAATCATATTTATGAGCGTTGATGTTCCTTAATGCATGCCAGTCTTTCACTGCGTTGCATCGGTTGGTTCCCCATTGCAGGCAGGATAAGTAGTGATGTAGTCCAAGTACTGTAGTTTGTTGACATTGTGCCGCCATAATAGGTCATAAAACGCGTCTGTGCTTTTTTGATGAAAGGATGAAAACTGGCGTTCTTGTGTTTTTCTGAATTTGTAGTCTTGTCACCACATCCTGAGTCTCAAAAACAGAGGCCGAGGCAGAAAGAGAGACAGAGGCTGAGACAGGCCAGCAGAGGAAGGAAACAAGCACAGGAAAGCAGGGGGTGGAAAGGGTGTGCTACTTCTCTTTACGTCTCGCACTGTAAGAGCTCATTGGACCCATTAACACAAATCTGCACAGATGTTACGTATGTTAGATTTTCACACCATTCCCCTAAATGGGGCTTACTTCTTCAAAATGGGGATGTGTCATGCTTATTCATGCAGTTCCAGATTATTCTGCTTTCATCTAGCTTCTTTAACAGATACATCCTCCTTTTTAATGTTGAAGCCCAAAATGACAAGCTTATCAATGCTGACATATTAAGATTTCAAATCCTCCCTCCCCCGCGTGATACAATCGCGCTCTCAGTCATGTGAGTCTTCGAGCACCTTTCCAGCGCTGTGTGTGTGTGTGTGTGTGTGTGTGTGTGTGTGTGTGTGTGTGTGTGTGTGTGTGTGTGTGTGTGTTGTGTGTGTGTGGTACGTTGATGAGAAACCTTCATTTCCTGTGAGATGCACATTTGTTTGCTGCTCATTGCACAGAGATGGCACAGTATTACTTTCTCAACAGCCATAATGGGCTAATCAAACATAATGGGTTTAAAAAATAATGGAAACCCCACAGGAAATTCTCACTGTCCATTTTATACGAAACACCTATAAGATAAAAGCACTTCATATGTTTACAGTCACTGACTGTAGCCAGTATCCCACCTGAAAAGATTTTATTTTGAATTGTTTTGAAATTCTTTATGTAAATAGATATTATTGATATTTTGGTTGGTGGACTATTCTGAGCACAGCAGTAACACATGTGGTAGTAGTGTGGTATTGTACGAAGCTCTGTACACTACTGTATTAGACACACTTATCTTGTTGGTCCTCCTTGCAGTTAGAATTTCTCTCATATTTTTCATTGGTGGTCAGTTCTGTGACCACAGGATCACTGCTGGCTGTTTTTTTTTTTTAGGTTGATGTGCTGTTTTTACAACACCTAATGTATAAACCCATTCAACACTACTGTGTCTGATACACTCACACGTAGCCAGTATCCCACTTATTATGGGATATTATTGATAGGTTTGGTGGACTATTCTGAGGACAGCAGTAACACATGTGGTAGTAGTGTGGTGTGTCAAGATGAGTGTGTTAAATAGAGCAGAGTTGCTGGGGTTTTTAAATACACTCAATGTAAACTTTCTGATGTGCTGTTTTCATAGCAGCACTGAGTGTATAAACCCATTCAACACCACTGTGCCTGAAACACTCATATCCGTACCCCACACACTGATATGAGGGGGGACTCACAAAGAGTAAATAAAATAAGTAATATAAGATGGGATACATTCTAGATTGCACTATAATAGTAAATGTTTTTGATAAAATGTCTATTGAGCATATGTTTTTTCATGTTGTGTTTATGTGAAATTTGACACCCCCAATATTTGTACACAAAACCACAAAGGACCACCTACTAATCAGATTTTTGGATGGTGGTCCATAGTCAGCATAGCTGTGACATGAACATGGTAGGTGTGTGGTGCTGGTACGAGTGTGTCCTGAGGTCAGGGTCAGGGTCTTACTACTGATGAAAGGCCAGAGGGTAAGTAACAAGCTGTGCAGAAAGAGGCGTCCCATCGTCTTATTATAAGTCTGCAAGGGGGAAAGGCAACAAAAAAGCAAAGTGGCCCTTTCATAGTCACACGTGAACACAGTGTGAAATTCATTCTCTGCATTTGACCCATTCACTAAGTGAAGCAGTGTGTGGGGATGATTCCTTGCTCAAGGTTACCTCAGTGGTGCCAGTAGCACTCTTGGGATTTGAACCCACAACCTTGTGATTACAGGGACAACTTCCTAACCACCAGGCAACCAGCAAGTGTATCTAATGAAGTGGCCATGAAGTGTAAGCAGTATGGCTGTAACGGTACATGTATTCGTACCGAACCGTCACGGTTCGGTACATGATGTCGTACAGAGCACACACGGTACGACGGAGAAGACGTGATTGAAGTAATACAGAATCACAGAGGGACCAAAAAGCGCCAGTAAATCATAAA
>JBBPCY010000136.1:22805725-22835400 GCA_037974405.1 Brachyalestes nurse | reverse complement strand
CCCAAAGAAGAGCCGGTTCTTTCGGCTCCCAAACGGCTCTTAGTTTGTCATCATCTGTAGCCTCATATTTTAGCCTAATGTGTCAAATATGAGTGCTTTGTGTGTTGATAAAGTGTGGAGCAGTTCTCACTCGATGGGAGTCGGCTCTTCTGATTCACTACAAAGAATAGGCTATTAGTAGCAGGCTTTGTCGCTACCCGGTTTGGACTGAATCGGGTAGCAACAAAGCCTGCTACTAAGAGCCAAGGCTAACACAAGAGCATGGCTGGTGCTGGAAGTCTGGACGCCTCGGCAGAAATACACATGGGAAACCTCAAAATTGGTTTTTAATGTAACTTATGTCTGTGATAAGTCGTATGACAGATAGGAGAAGATTGAATTAGGTTCAGATAGAAGGACGTTGTATTGAAAATGTAAAAAAAAAAAAAAAAAACCCAAAAAAACAGAACGTGAACTAGTTCATTTTTGAGCTGTGAACTTTGTTCCAAATGTTAAAAAATGAACAATGAACACTATTTTTATTTGAATGAACTGTATTTTAACTAGTTCTTTTTCAGTGTGAACTGGCACAATACTGCTACCAGGTACGCTTCCTCCCACAGGCTGAACACTGTCAGGTGCACTGGAGATGTTGATTTGGCCCCCAGGTGTGAGTGTGTGTGTCTGCCTTGTGATGGACCGGAGACCTGTCCAGGGTGTTTCTCTGCCTTTTGCGGAGACCACTGGTATTGGATCCAGCACCCACCCAGTTAAGGATGAGAAAGTGGATGGATGTAAGGATGCATGGATGGATGTTATTCCACATGTGAGGAATGGGGCTTTGGTGAGCTCACAAATCCATAATGTGACTCACTAAAAAGATCTGACAAGACTTGTAAACATAATGCATAATAAAGCAAAAGCACATACTGCCAAAATGATTATATATATATATATATATATGTATGCATATATATATATATATATATATATATAAAATGCATACATGTATACCATGAAACAGCTGCTTGTAATGTGGTCCGATTGCCTGCTGTGTGTTGTGTGAGCTTGTAGTGATCAGTGGTTTTGCCCTCAGCCGTGTCTGTGTGTGCAGAGGCATGGAGGGGGCCGTTGTTGTTGTGCAGGGGCTGCTTTATTGCCCAGCCATGCTCATTATTGACTTAATCGCGTTTGGGCTCCCAGTATCAGTTTTATGACCATATCGTCTGCAGGGCCATCGCATCCACTGGACTTATGGCTATACATTATATTAACCCCATGACTCAGAGTGCATGTGTGTGTGTGTGTGTATGTGCAGGCTGCTAGTCAGTGAGCACAATGCAAGGTCATAAGAGAAGCATTTCATGGCTGGAGAGGGAGGGATGGAGGGGGAGGGAATGAGGGATGAGAGATGGAGGAGAGCAGGGAGGGAGCATAAGAGAACAAGACAGCATATTCATATCCATCCCTGTATTTATAGCAAGCCTGCAGGGAGTGGGGAGGGAGGGGGCGTGGCTTAGGTTATGACATTCTCTCGATTGGGAGAGCGCGTTTTGAGCGCGCGCTCGTGTGCGTGTGGAGTGTGTGTGTGTGTGTGTCTGTGTCTGTGTGAGAGAGAGAGGGGGGCTGTTTTCTTGTGTGCTTGCATGTGAGTGAGAGAGGAGGGCTATTTTAAATGCGCACCTCTGAGTGAGAGGGAGAGAGGGAGCGAGAGAGAGAGGGAGGGTCGAGAGAGGAGTGTGTTGAATGTGTCAGAGGGAGAGAAATCAAAATTGGCTCCATGAAATCTGTGTGACTCAAACACAGTGTTCTCTGTGTCCGAGGGAGAGGGGAGGAGGGAAGAGAGAGAGAGAGAGAGAGAGAAAAGAGAAAGAGAGAAGGAAGGAGAAAGAGAGGACGGAAGACTACAGAGAATGAGGTAAGGCTTTTGGCGTTGTTTATTATTGATGATTGTAAATGTAGTGTCTGTCTTGCGTGAATGTGTGTGTGTGTGTGTGTGTGTGTGTGTGTGTGTGTGTGTGCGCGTGCAGCATAATGTGGATCTGACAGAGTGGACATTGACATGCATGTTTGTGGGTGTGTGTGCGCGCGCGTGTGTGTACTGTCAGTATTTGAGGCAGCAAATTCCCTTTCCAGTGGACCTGTCACTCAAAGAATAACAGTGTTTGTGTGGACTAGTGTGTTTTTGAGTATTGTTTTTTTTACTTGCACCAAAAGCAACAATATTTATTTCTCTCTCTCTTTTCTCTCTCTCTCTCTTGTGTAGAACCCACACAAACAGGTATATGTTCACACACAGGTGTCTATTATACTGTTGTACACACACATATATATATACACACATTACAATACATATATATGTACCTGTTTGTGTGGGTTCTACTTTGTCAGCCATTTAAGGTGTGTGTGCGCGTGTTTGTGTATGTGCATATGCTCAGGCATGTCTGAGTGTAAGCTACTAACGGTTTAAACGGTGTGTGTGTGTGTGTGTGTGTGTGTGTTTGTGAGGCTGCTTCCTGTTTCAGTATGTCTCAGCATTGATCCATACCAGACAGCTACTATCTTCCAGTCTCCCTCTCACTCTCAGTCCTTCATATCAGCCATGCTCTCTTTCTTTCCCTTTCTCACTCTCCTTTCTCCTTTTCCCTATCCTTCCGTCTGCTTCTGCTTCTATCCCTCTGTCTCTGTCTCTGTCTCTCTCTCTTTCATTAGCATCTCAGTCTGTTACAGTCACTAATTCCTCTCATGCCCAGACAGTTATTTCTTCGTCTGTTATCTATCTCAAGATCTCTCTCTCTCTTTCTCTCTCTCTCTCTCTCTCTCTCTCTCTCTCTTACTCTGTCTGTCTCTCCCCTTCTCTGTCATTGTTTCTGCTTCTGTCTCTCACACACACACACTAGCATGTTTCTCATTCTCTTACACTCTGTCTATTTCCTCTCATACATCACACTCTGATATCTTTATCTATCTAAAGATCTCTCTCTCTCTCTCCCCTCCCCCCACTCCTCTCGCCGTGTCAGTGCAGCGTGGGTATATGGTCAGTCTGATGAATTGTCCGGTACTGTATTGACATGTGAAGAGGTCACACGGAGAAAGGAGAGCTTGATAAATTGAGATGATGGCAGGGTAAAGCTGAGACCGGTGGCCAGAAGACAGATCCACAGCTTCTTGATGGAGAGAATGCTATGAAACACACTTCTTATTGTATTAGTGTGTATGCAAGTGTGTGTGTATGTATATGTAGCCTGGTGCACCGAAGTAGAGTGAAAAGAGACTGAAGTAAATAATGATTGCCACATAAGAAGCCTGTTATCAGCTTGACCTCCGTTCACTGCTGTCTTTCAGTTGTCACATGACCTGTCACACATCCTGTATCTGTTATTCCTCTCATCTGCTGTCTCATCAGTGTAAACTCTAATCTTTATCAGTGCCTTACAAGAGTGCACGGTATGCAGCTTGCCATTGTAGTGGAGGTGGGCTCTGGACGATAAAAAACATCACAGCTTGCCACATGATGTACCAGAATCAATAATAATCAATTCAATGATAATATTAATATGAATAATACACACTGTGGTGGTGTCCGAATCCAGTTCTGGCGATCTGCCTCATCCCTCAAGGCCTTTAGGAGCATGTGAATATTAGAGGCGAAACTAAACTTTTTAAGGTGATAGACCACCATGACCTGGCTCGGACAACCCTGCCAAATTGCAATTATGTTACAACACAGTGTGATTAGGATACAACTGACAGTGTATTCAATTCTACAGTAGTGAACACTGCATGGTTAAAGATTGGCCAGCATCACTTTTAACTAGGGATGAACTGGTATGGGCATTGTGGGTTGATTCCAGTGTGCAATATTTTTCACATATATGTGTTCAGATACTGAACAGGATACAGTAACATTTATAATATGCAGAAACTGGGCCTAAATCTATCTAGATGAGCATTACAAGGATAAAAGATGTCTGTAGGTTTATAAAAACAGTGTTTAAAAGAAGCAGGCATTCTAGTGCTGTGTTGCCTAATCGTTCAGTACAATGAATTCGTCATCAAATATCAGTTGAAATATCAGTGAAATGTGAACATCTGACTGATCACACGCATTTTGTTAAGCAATTATCTGTGTGATATTATTGTGCACCCCTACTGTTGGATTATTTAAATAATTTCTACAAAAACGATCTTCAGTGTCTTTGATTGGTCAAGATGCTCGTAGCACACAGTCAAAAAAGGAAATAAAAATAATTAAATTCAGTAGTAAATCACTACTGCTTTTTAGCGCCTAATCAGGGTCTAGGAAACTGGCCCTTGGGGACTGGTGAGAGGGTTCATTTGCATACTGAAGCCTGCTGTGAGATAAGGATAGTAAACTCTAATATCACAAATAGAATGAACAAACTATACATTGTGCCTCTCTGGTTTACAATGATAGCCTGTAAATATTTAAACCGATACATATTTTGTGAAGGCTTACGTTGCTAACAAACACTAGAAGTCAATAGTCAATCGAATATTTTCAGAATTTTTTTTTTATTAATGTGGCACAGACTTGAGGACTCTATATGATTTACTGTGTGAACAAAACTTTGCATTGTAGCCAAATACTGCAGGTTGCCACTTTAGACAACAGGAGTCAGGAGCAGGAGTGCAGATCTAGAATCAGTTTTTCTGACCATGACTGTCATAAATTTGCAGGAATCTGAGCCGAGGTCAGTCCTTCTTATGATTATTTTATGAATACCAGCACTGGTGTTGTCTGAAATGGCTGCCTGTAGTGGTTTGGTCCATTTTTATTGCTCACAGTAAGTCATACAATGTCCTGCATCACATCCATTAGCAGACTGAGAGAAGTTCTGGTGATTTTACTATTTGGTTTATTAACACTGAATTCTGGTTTTTGATAGTGACAGTAGCTTCAGAGCTCCAGGTTTTCACTGAAGAATTAAATATTGGAGGGCAAATATATCTTGCCTGGTCGACTACATGTGAGGTGATTGGCCTTAAGGCCTTAATTCATTCACCTTAAGGATGAGAGTCCTCAAACTCTGCCTCAGTTTCTGGTTGTCACATAATGCCTAGTGTGGCCTTTTAGATGAACGTGCATGGTGCGTTATTTTTGTGGTGGGATAAGAAGGTATGATGTGTTGGCTGCCGTGAGCATGTGAACGCCTCTGTCTGAGGGATGCTGTGAGAAGATAAACAGACTGCGGCTTCTGTAACACTGCTCATAATCCTCCTGTCTTACTGCATACTGATACGTTATTGTGTATTCTGTATTAAGTACAGTAGTGTTTAACAGGATATGAGGGTGTTTACTGTGCTGTTTTTGGGGAAAGCACTGTAGCTGCCATTTGAGTGATGTCCTGGGTGCTTTTACAGCGGTGGAGCTGTTTTTGTGGATGATATGTGTGCAATATGGACATTTATGCACAGCATTATTGTAAATGATGGGGATGGTAATTATTAGCATTGGACAGATATTGAGACTGATATTTCAGGCTCAACATTTGATGACATATTTATCGCACTTCAGAGGAGCTCAGTGTTTGGAGATTCTGGGCTACTGCTATAAATGCTTATTTCACTACATCCACATCCTTACAGAAATAAATGTTATATCTCTTCATGATGCAAATCCAGATAGATATAGGCCAACCTCCACATTTTATAAATAATGATAAACTAATGGGAGAGCCGGTGGCCTGGTGGTTAGGGAGTTGCCCCTGTGATCAGAAGACAGTGGGTTTGTATCCCAGGACTGCTAGTGGCACCACTGAGGTACCCTTGAGCAAGATACCAACACCACCTACTGCTCCCCGGGCTGCCCACTGCTTCTCTTGGTGAATGCAAAGTTAATAGTTTATGTATTGGATGCAACCAGCCTGCAAATCCCTACATCAGTGCATCCTTAGTATACAGAACAAAACCTTCGAATAGTAACTTTCCAGAGAGAGAACAAACATCTTAAACATATAATAGCTGTTAATGCTAATAAAAGTCATTTTGGGCTCTTTTGTCATGAAATTTTCAATAAATGTGAAAGCTGTCTGTTTATTTCCAATAATATATAAAATAAACAAAAATGTCCACATTGAAGATACAAGTTTTGCTTGCAACAGCAATGATTTCTATTCTGGGCATATAACACTACACTGTATACATAACTGGGTATCTCAGACCGGTACTGGTCAATACAGAAATACTGGTAAGCTCCTGAACAAATGGTGCTGCTCTCAGTATTTATGTAACATTCTACATTTGTTGATTCATTAACATTTGTTGATGCTAGATTGGATCAGTGGGAGGGCCGGGAGCAACACCCAGCACATCACCACCAGATATATTTTACTATTTCTCCCCCCATTATAGATACAGGAAACAAACAATTTAGCTTGCTATTTCTCCAAAGTAATAATAAAATAAGTGTTGAATCTTTTCACATCTTTCATTTTTTTTCACCAAATAGTGGAGAGTAGTATCACTAAGAGCATCAGTAAGTATTGTTAGCAATAAGCAGTATCAGTATCAGTAGAATCACACTGATATCCATCCCTGTACATAACACTTGTGCAGTGTTATTCAATGTGTAACGTGTGATGGCACCATGTCACTTTTTCTTTATAGATACCATAGAGTATCAGACAGAACAAATATGAATATATAAATGGTCAGACACTGTACTACCCCATGGAAAGAAATATGCTGCTAACAACGAGACATCGCACAGTGTGAATTTGTGTTATTCCAGGTTGGATTTGTTGCAGAACTGGATCGGGTTCATCCGACATCTGATCCTTATATTGCCACTGAAATTGATCTGATATGGATACCTGATATTTTGGTGCAATCTCTGCTAAACAGTATGTGTATAACAGTCTTTTAATTGTGAAAATTGAGTTATACAAACATTGCTGGTATGTATCTTGCTTGTCTTTGTGCTGTCGCACTCTTCTTACCGTCGTAAGGTGATTGCCTGAGATTTTAGGCAGTGTGTGTGTGTGTGTGTGTAATGTTTGTAATGTGTGTATATGTATTTGTGTGTAGATGAGCTGGTCTCCTGCTCAGAGAGATAAGACTCAGTGCCTGGTCTCATCTTCGCCCCACTGGGAGCGTAAAACAGGATTGATCCCATGGATCTCTAATTCCCCACAGCTCCTTAACTCAATACAGCAGCCAGATCAAGTTTAAACAAGCGCGGCTGTTCAGTCAGGACTGGACCCGGTCCAGCTCACACACGCTCATATTCCACAGCGTGATTAATATATCTGTGCTTAGAATAAATAGAAAAGGACATATTCACTGCCCATTATGCTCTGATAGCGTGAATGCTAAGGGGTTATGTAAGTGGGTGAATTAACATTTTATTTTTATACATTTGTGGTGTGTGCATGAGCGTGTGTGTGCGTGCGTGTGTATGTGTGTATTCATGTGTGTGTTGTATTAGATAATCTTGGTTTGGCCTTTGGGCACAAGGTGCAAACCATAACCGGCTGTGTTTCACTCTTCACTGCACAGGACTGTGTTCAGCTGGTGTCTTAGCTGCTGCATGCTAAGCTGCTCCATTAGCCATAAATCAATAATTGCAGTCTTATGAACTGTGGGCCTTGCTTTTGATTGTCTAGCTGACGATTTGACCTCTAAACTTTACCTTTTGCATCCCATGGAGGGTCCATGCGGTGTGACATGAGCTTCAAACAGAGACATGGCAGCCAAGATCACTGTCAGAGAGTGGAAACTATAGTTTATTTCTGTCTCTCTTTTTTATCTCTCTCTTTCTCACACACATACACACACAGATCACTGCAATGTCACTCAGGGTCAGGGTGCAGGGTCACTCACTTAAATTCAATTATTCATGCAGACCCCCCCCTCCCCCCCCCGTCTGTTTCTCTCTGTCTCACTCAAAGATTCTGATTCAGTCACAATCCCCATCTCTCTCTCTCTTTCTCTCTTCCTGTCTCCCTCGCTGTCTTTCTCTCTGTCGCTCTCTTAGACACACACACACACACACCGGCACACGCACAGTGCACATAGGCTCTCTTTGTATAGTAGCTTACTGCTCTTTCCACAGCCCAGATGAAAGGCCCCTCTATGCCACTATTATCACATCATGCCATATGAAACAGTCTGAGGCCACGTCAGCACTTTAAGCTTAAAGCTGCTTCTAGACTCTGTAGTATGTGTGTGCATGTGTGTGTGTGTGTGTTTGAGAAAGAGAAAGGGATGAGTCAGGTCCCCCACCCTCTCACAGGAATAACACACTGCACTGACGCAACCCACAGAATCCCCAGCAACTGCCTCTCTCCTCCATCAACTCTGCAATCAGTCCCACTTTCACAGCAGCAGCCGTGAACTCTATATGGGTGGAAGTTGTAGCTAAAACACACCAGTCAGCTCAGGCCCTTTGTAAATATATATTCTGAAGAATTTTGTAACTGCTTAAACCCTCAGTTGATGGGTCACTTCTTCACTCTAGCTATTATCTTCACAGTGACCAGGGAATCAATAACTAAATGTGCAAATAGTAAGTAATTCTTCACATTCTCCCCATTCAGCACAGTACATTTGTAAATGACCAGTGACACAGTTGAAGTATTTAGTATTCTGGCACACTAGATTTAAATGGAGATGATTACTATGAAGTTAAGCTACAGAACCTCAATTGCAATTGGTTTACAACCTCTGAATAATACAGGAATCTTGGCCCATAATCTTAGCTAAAATAGTAATGGTTAATACCTGGTTGGTCCTTAAGAGTGTCTGAAGTCTGTAACCCATAACATAACTCGATGTTGGGCTCCTTTGATGATACTTTTCTTGTCTTATAGAGGGTAAGCAAGACTATTCCACCTTTTGACCTTCAGAAAATGTGTTTTTGGTCAGTGTTTCAAGGCATTTGCTTGGATATGAGCAGTAAGGTGTATACTGTTAGCCACATTATCAGTAAAAACAAATGAGTCAGTTCCACTGGCCCATAGCCCTGGCACCATGTTTCACAGATGAGATGATATGCTTTGAATCATAACACCAGTTTTCGTTTTTTTTCTTCACATTTTGCTCATTCTGTCTGCAGGTTCATCTCCTTCATCTGTAAGAAATGTATAGATATTCAAACATATACTATATGTAACTTGGCCTTTACGTCCTTGAGACTTTCACTGGCTTGTAACCCTCACCGCTCTTGCTGGTGGATTCCTCTCTTGCATTTGTCAGGTTTATATCTACATCCTGTTCAACGCTTTTTTTTCAGTGTTGAAAGTTCTTTGGTCATACACTGTGGTCTAGCATGATCTGGTAGTTGGTATATTGCTAAACTCTGTGCAGTCCTGCTTCTGGCTTCACCTGGGTTTGACCAGTCTAAAGTTTGGGCTACACCTCTGATCTTGTGATGATGGCATGGCAAGAGATTACAGTAACACATTAGACATGCTAATACCACACCTTAGCAGCTAGCTTCTCATCCTCCATTAATGTGTTTACAAAGGGCCTGGACACCTTAATGCTAATGTAAGTGTCCTCAGATTAAGGCTGACCTGCATGTCATCTTGTTGCTCTTGCGACAAAAACATTGTTTTCATTTTTCTATTGTTTTTCCATAATTATTTTCCATTTCCATGCTATTCTTTTTTTTTTTTTTACATAATTGCAGTTAAGAATGAATTTTAAAAGCTTAGAATGTTCTTTCTTTTGTCAAGTTAAAGATGGGCTTTTTTCCGACAGCAATGATGTGCAAAGCACCTTTTCAAATCCAGTGTACTTGGGGAAAAAACTGTCAAATTCAAGGACATTTTAAAACGTATTATTTTACAGATGCTGTGGGAATCTCTTGGTAACAAACGAAATGACACAGACATCTCAGACAGCATAATTAGCCTTTCTCTCTTCTTAGCATAGAGATTAGAGACAGTGAGTGTTCTATGATATTGCTTTAGATACAGCTCAAAGGATTTGGTCCCACTTAATGTGACTTGGACAAAACATGTGCTAGCATTCAGCTAGGTCTGCCAACTAGTACATTATTGCCTGATCGCAGTTATTTCCAAATATAAATGTGTGCGTGATATCTTTAGTTGGGTTGAAGCAAAATAAGCAAATAAAAGTCAAACCATGCATTTAGATACACATCATAAAAGCAGCAAGAGCTCTGTATTCTGACTGGTGCTGTTATGCTGATATGGCGGTGGACAATAATGTTGGTTGATTTGAGCTTGAGCTATTGTAATTTGGTAGCTGCTAGTGGCCACAAAATTGCTGGCCCATGTACTCTGCGTTCATTTGGAGTGTGCTCTTTTTCATTATAAACACATATGAAAGATCAATAGGAGGGACTTGTTTCTTATCTAATCCTTGTGTTAGAAACAGAAAAATAGACTTTTCCAGGCAGGAATTATGTCTGTTTCATGTATTATGTCTTACTGGACTTGCGCTTTATTCCTTGGAATAAAAATGTCTTATCAGCTACAAAGTCAAAGTCAAGATCTTATAAGCCACTCCATTGATTTTTCCCAGGAAACAATCTTAATAAATTGTTTCCTGACATGGAAACTCACTACCGCTTCTGTGGCTACGGGGTAGAATCTGCCTGTCGTCCCTTTTGGGAATGTCGTATTCATTCTTATTCAGTCTTATTTTGAATATTTACATATTCTATTGGGTTTATGTAAAGAATGTGTATCTCATAACCCACCTATATATTCTTATGTATTCATACGTAAGTGAAAATATTTTTCTGTCTCATTTTTTTCCATTTTATTATCAGTATTAAAACTATTTGAACACTCTTGCTGATCCAAGTAACCAAAATCAGAACCTTTTGTACCTAGAAATATTTTGGTGCTACAGATGTAATGAATTGTATTTTGTGTTTTGTACATCACTGACACATGTTGTGTTAATTAAAAACAAAAGGTACCTTGTGCACATCCTCTGAAAATAATGTCGGCAAGATGCAAAATCAGTAGTTTATGCACCTAAAGACAGTTGACCACAATGTGGTAAAAACCACTTTTGCTGTCTGTTTCTGCCATTTTCTCACGGTCTCCCGAAAGTGACATTTTTATCTAGAGTCACTGAGCTGTTGATGAATTAGACCAATCAGAAGAAACCACGTAACATAGGAGCACAACGTTTACATTTAGCAGAGCTTTTATCCAAAGCAACTTCCATTCCCTGACTGCAGGGGACAGTCTCTCTGGAGCAACATGGGTGGTGTGCTGAAGGTAGGATTCAAACCCATGACCTCTTGGTCCACAGGCGAGTATCCCACCCACTAGGCCACCACCACCCTTGCCACAACTTGCCCTCTGGTCCACATGTTCAGAATTCAAGCCTAATGCTGGTGTGTGTGGATGTGCTGGTGTTCCTGACCACAAAAACAGCCATAAGTGTTCATCACAGTCACAATTTTAGTCAGAAAATATATTTTAATAGTCAACTAAAGTTCCATTATTGTGAAATGTTAGCTTTTCATGAGCCTGGCCTACTTTCAGCAGAGCACCGTGTGAAAGCCGTGCTGAAAAAAAACAACCACCATTAAACATTTTTGTTGGTTCTTGGTGGTTTTTCAGTGATGCGTAATGTTCAGAATTGGTATTTTGTGGGTTGATGTCACAATGTAAAGGATCTTAATGGTTTAACGGTTGAGCTGTGGCTGATTATTTGATGGTTTTCAAGTGAAATCTATATGATACTCTATAGTAGTTTCTAATGGTGACCAGTAAACTGATTTAAATTCAGAAGCAAAGTCATTTGAATCCCTAATGGTTGTAATGGTCTTTTTTCAATATGGAATGGGACACCTAACCAGTGACTGAACTGCATTGACTCAATTTCCAACTACTCCATATAGTTTGTACATACATACATCATGTCACCTGCAAGTTATAGCAAAATAAATTTAGAAATTCTCAGTGTTGTGTGTGAATTTTTTGCCTATGTCTCGGTTAAAAGGATGTCTTCAGCACTGATTACAATATGAATAAATCATAAAACGATAGACTATGAAAATGAGAGAGAAGAGGTAATTTAACCTGATGTTTTGAAAGGAAATAATTATCACATACAGTTATGCATCTAAATATTGTCTTTTTTATTAGGTGTTTCTTCTTTACACAGTGGGTGTGGAAGAAAACTCTCTAAGCATCTGAGACACTAACAGTAATAAGGAGAGTAAATACTTTGCATAGCTGACTGTGTGTAACCGCATGAGTGTAGAAACACATGCACTTGTGTGCTGTCTTAGCAGGATGTCTTGGTGAGCGAGTCTGAGGTAAAGCGGATGCGGGCAGGTGTGCTGGATTTCATGAGCTGCTTTCTGCCTGCTGGGTCTTCTCCAAATCACTTTATTCTTCCGCTCTGTCTCTGTCTCTCAGGCGAGGACAATCACATTCATCCCCTGACTCAGGAAGCAGATGAAGAAAGCTAGCGAGCCTCCTGCCTAGCGAGCCTCCGCTGTTCCAAGGCTGAAGCCTTAAAAGCACACAGGAGGGAAATTTCACCCTACAGGCAGTGAGCGAGCGCTGAGGAAACGGCTAACTGTACCTCAGCCGGAGTCAAAGATAGACACACGCACAAACACGCTTCTGCTGAAGGGACAGGAGATCAAGGGGCAGGGTCTGAGTGGTCGTCCAGAGTGTTCTCATCCTGAAGAGACTGTAGCTCGTCAGAGAGAGAGAGATACCACCCCAACTCTGCAGAGGAGCTACAGCTGGAAAAGAAAGGTACGTCCAGTTAGGACGGAGAGTCCAGTGTGGTCATTGAAGCACATTAAGTAAGCACGAGTTTGAACAGCCCATGTCAAATTATTTGCTTATAATTCACAATTTCACAAGAGCACATTGTAATGCACGATTACTGTTTATTTGCTAAATTTTATGTATTGGGAAAAAAACAAACCTAAAATGTGACCTATGCAAACCTATTAAAACCTAAGTTTATATTCAATGTTCTTACATTTGAAGATTTGGAGCATGGGGGTACATGTCAGCAAGGGGTCCCTGGCCTAATTGAAGCACACCTTATGAATGGGGTAGATTCTGACCAGCATATTGTGCATCAACAGATGGGCTACACTGGTCACCTGTGTAGGGGTGAGCAGTGAGTGAAAATGCAAGGTAGGAGTTTCTAATCATTTGAATGGTGAGTGTATCTTATCTTCTCTCAAAAAGAGCAGGCCTAGGCCTGAGCTGTCAAACGAGACTCTACAGGACCACCCGCCTGCTCCCGCACGACCATGACGTCACACGGGAAACTGAGGAAGGAAAAGGGGAGTCTGGCAGAGTACGAGACGCAGATCAAAGGTAAAGCGCAGGTCATACAACTGTCTCTCTCTCTCTCTGTCTCACTTACTCTGTCTCACTTTTCCTCTATATCTGTCTCTCTGCCAGGCACCGTTACGTTTACGTTGTGTGTTTGAGTGTACATCCAGGCCGAGTGGAGTTCGCTGCTCTCTGGTTTACGATCCACTCTGTGGGGATGTATTTATAGCCTGAATTAGTGACGCTGTCTTCTCTCGTCCAATCAGACGGCGGCCTCGGGCTATGTGTAGTCGGGGAGAAGCGTGGCGAGGCAAAGTGGTCAGTTTGTGTGCTTTCTATGCCTGACACTCTCTCTCTCTCTCTCTCTCTCTCTCTCTCTCTCTCTCTGTTGCTATCAGAGGTGCGCAGTCAGCTGTCGGAGCAGCTGAAGGTGTTGGATGCGCAGCTGGAGCAGAAGACGCAGCAGCTGCAGGACCTGAGCGATTACCTGCGCAGGCGGGGTGAGATCGAGGCGGAGTACGCCCGCTCTCTGGAGAAGCTCAGCGAGAGGTTCACGCTCAAGACCAAGAAGTAAAGAATCGTTATTATGGCACAATATGCTCACCTCACTGGTTTCCTGGACATGCGTTAAACCTAGTTTATGACTAAATTGTAATTGCAGTGATGATAAGATAAAATCAGATAAACCTTTATTAGTCCCACAATTGAGATATTTGCCATCAAAAGCCCTTTTTTTGTTTACGCTAAGGGTTTAGCTGCATGTCGAAAACCAGTCCTGTATGCCGGAAGGTATCTGAACATCTACTGATCTATCATTGTCTCCAAAATCATTTACAGTTACGTTTACAATTACGGAATTTAGTAGTGGTATGCTGAAGGTAGGATTCGAACCCATGACCTCTTGGTCCGAGAGGAATCCTACCCACTAGGCCACCACCACCCAAATTCAAGGGTATTAATAAGGAATTATAAATTTATAGGGAGGCACAGCCTGTATTCATCTCAGAAGGCTTAACACTAAATGTTGGACTGTTCTCTCCAGGTCTGCTGCTCCGTAGTGCAGTTTTGGTTCCTGGCATTAGGCTTGGTGACCTTTTCAGACTCTTAGATTTTCTCCCCAGTTTTAGCTGATTAGCAGCTAATCCACTAGCTAGGACTCCCCCAGTCACACAACAGAAACGACACTAGGAGGGTGAAAACAGGCACATGCTTACTCAGAGTTTTTGAATTGCCACTAATTCAACTTCATTGGACAGTCTAGTGTGCTAGGAGTACAACACTAACTGCCAATTCTGTTGAATCAGCTAACGAACGCCTGCCTGTGCTGGCGAGCGTGAGTGGAAAGGGTGGATCGAGAGATGGGTGGAGAGGATGGAGAGGGAAGGCCAATTGAAAAACCCAGAGAAAGCAAGGTCAACTATGCTGTTTTTGGACTCCCGACCACAGATGACTAATATGACCAACGCTTTGACAGTTGCACTACTTAGGAGCCACAATTTGGATTTATTTGCTGTAGTGGTGCCAAGAACTTACTGTGTTTTTGGAAACAATTTGCTTATGCAGGGTTTTGTGGCTGTGATCCTGGAGGTCCATACACATTTGAGTACTTTCCCTATTTTAATGCACAGTTTCTGTAAGGGGCTTTTAATGAGTTGGTTAGTTGGAGCAAGTGCTTTGGTAGCAGGGAAAACACTAATACGGCTCCGGAAAAAATGAGACCACTGCAATTTATTTTTAAATGAGCATCTCTATGAGTTTGACTTAATGAGTTATTTAATTAAGAAAAGTATAAAAAACACTGCTGTAATCAACACTCTCCTCTCACAATGAGACCAGTTGGATGGTAAAACACTACTAGAAGTTCCTCAAAGGTAATTGTTGCCATTTTGTTTGAGAGTGAACAAGAGATTTGTTTTCTTTGAATTATTCAAGTTCTGTAAACGCTGCATCATTCATCTTTTTTTGATGTATTGCCATTTCATTTAAAGTTACAGTTAAAGGATGATATTTTCATTTGGAAATTAGGAGAAATATTTTCAGCAGTTCTTAAAAACTAAGGCAAAGCTGTTCAGTACAGTACTTGCAGCTATACAAGATAAAACCTCAGAAACTGAACATTTTTGCAGTGCTCTCTTATTTTTTTTCCCAGAGCTGTATGTCTGGTGCATCCAGGATCAGTGTGGGTAAACACTGCTATTGAAATGCAGAGAAAGATGAAGAGCATCTTGCTTTTATTTCTTTCTCAGGAAGGAGCAGTCTGACCAGTCGGTGGCTCAGTGCTGGTCAGTACTGCTAACTCAGACCAAGCAGGAGAGCCGAGACCACAGTTCCCTGAGTGAGCTGTGCAGCAGCACCCTCACCCAGCGCCTGTCCCACTGCGCTGAGGACACACACCGCCTGGCCAAGAAGGTGTGCACATGTAAACACCATATGCTGTCTCTTTTTCAGCTACAAATGCAGAGACTGATTCCGTGTGTGTTTATTTTGCAGAGTAAGGAGGTGGGGCTGCAGATGCAGGATGAGCTCCTAAAAGTCACTACAGAGCTGCAGACGGTGAGTGTGATTCCGCAGCAGAGTTAAACTGACAAGAAGAGCATGTGAAGATACAGCAAACCGACATGTTTGCATAGAAAAACATGAACATGTACGCTTCCGATTTTTTTTTACTCTAAAAGTGTTATTAATTTATTCTGTCATGTTCAGTGTAGATAAAAATATGACAGACGATGACCTGAATCAGTGCACTTCACAATAAGAATAGAGGTTTTATACATTGTTGTGAATTCTTTTATTAATAGTTATTAATCAGAACTATATAATTATAACTTAGAAGTAAGTTATGGGTACCTTTAATAATCAGTTATAAAATATCAATACAGGGAACATCATAATTCTAACACAATTATAAAACACAGTGATCCCAGTCTTCTAAAGAGTGCTGTCCTGTGTCTCAAGTTTTGAATCATTGTGTTTTACAATGAATTTTATAAATATCACGTTGTAGCAGATACAAAATGTTTCTAAAATGATTTAAAACTGAATTTTTATTTTACAACTGCAGTTTGTTGAACACAACACAAAGATGTAAAACACTGAGAACGAAGTGAAAATAAAATGAACTCTCATTAAAATTATTCTTAATCATTTGTATAATCTTGTTGTTAAGTGGGTCCCAGATATTTGGCATTCTGGATGTTCATTTTATTATCACAGATTTCTTATTGTTTCACATCTTTCTATTAAAACAAGGTCATCTACAGCTCTGTTCAACAGCCTGGAGATGTAAAATGAAGATGAAATTGTATAAAAATTGTAGAACCATTTTATACTTTTGCAACAAAATTACTGTTATTATTATGTAACATGCATTATAAAACACAATGGTTCCAAACACAGTACTGTGTGTGTATGTGTGGGTGTGCATGCAGGACTTGTGTGTGCTGCACGAAAGCTCCTTAGCTCCAATAATCTTTGTGACTTTTCAAGTCCCCCTGGATGCACATAGGCCTCCATGACCCCAGAGGTCTTTTGTGGCTAGGCCTGGGTCGCCGCTCCTGGACGGCCTCCTGACCTTCCTGACAGCTCTCTGCATGTCTTCACCCTCCAGTGGCTACAGAACAGCTTGCATGTCACAAGTGTCTTGGCTCGAGTCTCTTGGCTTGTGGCTGTTTGTGTATTGGGGGGAGGGGGGGCACAGATCTGTGAGCTGCCTTCATTCTTCTAGTGCAAGACAAGACAAGAAAATAATTTGGGTCTAAAATGAAACAGCACAAATTAGGTAGTTCTTTTTTTACTTCCATACCAACTATCACACCTAAAGCTGTATTTGGTTTTAACTGCAGGCTCTAAAGACTTATCACCTATAATACAGTGGGTGTCAATGTGCCGTTGCATGGCTGTGTGTGTGTGTGTGTGTGTGTGTGTGTGTGTGTGTGTGTGTGTACAAATATCAAACAACCACTAAAGTTGTTCCTTTTTCTGCGTCAGCTGCCAGATGAACGTCTCCGTGTGATGCAGTCGTAAAAGTTAATACGAGCATGTCATGACTGGCTTTCACTGCAGGCTTTGAAGACTTACCACCAGTATCACACTGAGTGTCTTGCTGCTGAGGGCAAGCTCAAAGAAGCCACACGACTGGAGGAGAGACAAACTGGCAAGTCTGCTGACCTCGGCCTCAGCCAATCAGCAGGCCAGAGGCGCCACTCTGTGAAGAAGATGGAGAGGCTGATGGAAAAGGTAGAGCTGACAGTACTCTTCAGATGGCAACATGTGGTTTCGTGCTTTGTCTGAACATGGCACAGGAAGGTACAAGAACACTTATCAGTAACCCGTCGTTTCCTGTGTCTGTGCATGTGTTTGTCTCGTGCAGAGGCAAGGGAAAGTACAAGAGACTCAGCTGAAGTGTACTAAAGCTCGCAACGACTACCTGCTCAACCTTGCAGCAGCCAATGCCGCCATGAATAAATACTATCTGGAGGACATATGCACTCTGATTGACGTGAGTGGCTTTACCAGAGAACTCACTCTGTCTGCTCCCTGTTTGACAGAGATGTTTTGGTTCCCTTTTCTGACCATTAATAACTCAGTTCCCTATTACTCTGTAATCAAAGGGCATGCTTCCATGTTTGTGCGGTAAATATCTAGGACTGTGGCAGTTACTGGCAAAACATTCACCTTTAAGAACTCATAGCATAAGCACATAATTTGAGGATAAATGCACCAACCACCAAAAGACAGTATTTAAAGTGATTATTTTCACATATTAGATTCCCAAAGGTTGCGTCTTTTGTTTTAAAGTACTGGAAGCTTAGGTCCCACCTATCACTGTTGTGCAAACTGAATGCCTAAATCATCACACACCTGCATGTTCTTGAAGGAGTAGTTTCACAAAACATCCAGTTTAGTTTCCTCAAGATTTACTCAATCAGCCAAGACATGTTTGGGATCAAAATTTGACTTCTTTAGTTTAGAATGGGAGCTGCAAGGCTAATATAACTAACACACACAAGAAGAACAGTCCCCCAAATAGTTTCTGAAAAAGCATTTCCAATTTTTCTTTCAATGCACTCAATTCTCATGCAGCTCTTCATAAAAGGGAACAGGTTTAGGACACAGTATGACGACGAAAATGAACAAACCTATATGAGCTATAAAATGAACAAACCTATATGAGCTATAAAATGAACAAACCTTCAAGTGTAGCTGATGCCGTGAACAGCCACCTTAGACAACAGGGTCTCTAGAAAAGACACAACAATTTGCAAAAGGTTGATGTTTTAGGGATCTGTGTAAAATATTAGGGTGACTTTAGACTTTCATTGATCGTTAGCAAAGTATACATTGTAACGCCAGTTTAGATTTAAGAGGCTGATAGTGACCTCAAATCATGTCGCGACTGATTGACTACATTTGGGGTAAGTGTTAAGTGGAATTAATGTAAACGTGACTTCTTTAACATAACCTTAAAAAGACTTGCTGATGTGCTTCCTGACATTGTATGACACACTGCTGAACTGTTGCATAGCTAAAAACATAAATACCAGCCACCCTGACCTTTTTTTTTTAAATAAATGATGGTGTCAGAAATCACACAGGCAAAGCTATTTGAAAACAGTGTGGTTTGAAACAAGTGTGTGATGATTTAGATGCGCATTTTACATGATGCTCAACTCCGGACACCAAATTAGCTGGAGAATGTACTGTATTTGGGGAATGAGGAAAGTAATTTCACAGCTTTAATTATAAAAGCGTAACATAGAATTCTTCTTGTATAATCTTCTTGTTTTTTTACTCTTTAGTCCAGTTGTTTTTGTTGTGTCTCCCCATGCTGTTTGCAGTGCACAGACCTTGGCTACCACCTTTCCGTGACACGGGTGATGCGTGGCTATCTGTCCAACAGGAATCGGGCCCTGCAGAACCTGAAGAATGGCCTGCAGCAGCTGGATGCTGGGGTCGGTGGTCTGGACCAGGGTCAGGACCGAGACGCCCTCCTGCAGGCCCACAACTCAGCCTTCTGCCTGCCCTTCCGTTTCCAGCACCAGCCACATGAGGGCGACCAGGTAACACACACACAGCTGATTTGGGACCTGGGGGCTGTTTCAAAAAACAGGATTTCCCATATCAGCTGGGCAAGTTCAGCAGAAATTGAAGATTTATCCATTATAAATTCTCAGTAGATCTTTTTCTGTTTGGAAAAGCCTGTTTTTTTTAGCTTTTCTCATTGTTTCATTGGTATTCCTGTGGAAGCTGTCATTATACTATGATGAGGTGCATGATCAGGTTTGCTCAGCTGTGTATATGTGTATGTGTGTGTGTGTATACATTATAGGTGTGTGAGGTGAGTGCAGACTGTCAGGTGAGGTATGAGATGGAGACACGATTCCAGCAGCTGCAGTCCAGACTAGCCGCCGTTACCCTGGAAACAGAGGAGGTACATGCAAACCTGCCTCAACACCTCTTTTTTCACATCACATCCCTTGTATTCATCACAGAACATATACTATTTCAGTATGTAAGTGATGCTTCAGTGAAACGAGAGACAACACAGATTCATTAATAATTAATAGCAGTAAATGTGTAGAAATGTGTGGACAAATCTGTGATTTCTTTCAGTTGCAGATTTAAAAAATACAGTGTATTTTTACAGTAAAAAAAAAGCAGTGAAACTCATTCCACATGCTTCTCTCATCGTTTTATTACTCATAGGTCAGTAAAACACTGAAGGCAACTTATGCTTCTCTGCTGGAGAGTATCAGCGATGACGACTGTAATCCCACCCCTGACATCTCAGCCACCCTCTCATTGGAGAGCACCGGCGACGGCCCAGGCACCAAACAAAGCCTGGCTAAACGCAGAGCCAACCAGCAGGAGACTGAGACCTACTACTTCACTGTAAGCACCCTGACTGACGGAAACAATGCTGCTTCATATCAGTATGAAAGATGATATGCGGTATTATGAAACAAATGAGTAGCGGAAGACAACAGAAGGCTTGTTGATCTGCGGTCAGCAGTGCAATTATGTCAGATAGTGCTCATTTTACTTGATTTTGTTCTTTCAGAAAGTGAAGGAGTATCTGAGTGGCAGCTCCCTCATATCCAAGCTCCAGGCTAAACATGACCTATTGAAGGAGGCCATACAAAAAGGTACTAAAATAGTTCATGAGTCATGAAATTAGCTTACATATTTATTTCAGGGTTGGAAAAAATGCATTGAATGAATGATTTGATTTTGCTCATAACAGGAAACATTGATTTGATTGTCTGTGCAATGGAAGTTCGTCCAGTTTTATTTGTGTATTCAGGATACCCTTAAAATGACTTTGGTGGCTCCACAGTGGCACGACTATCGAAGCATCAGCTCGTTATCATGAGATTGAGAGGCTCCTGATCTGTAGCTGAGAGTCCAGGGGAGCATACTTGGCCCCACTCTTTCTGAAGGGGCCTCCCGCATCCCATCATTTAGCATGATGCTAGCCTCTTGTACGCTGCCGTTGTATGTTATTCAGTAGCGCTGTTACCAGCAATTCACAAAGACTCACATGCGTTAGCTTCACTCTGGTTTCCATTATACTTCATGTGATTCTAAAACTCATTGTATCCACAATAATCATTGTATCCATAAAGCATCAAATTTAATTGAATTGTCGCTGTATATTACAATGAACTGGATTGTTTTCTAAAAAAATCATGATTGAATTGAATCATTGTAATATCAACATATCTAAACCGTTTTTCAAGAAATGGAAAAAACAAAGTCAGCTCCTATTCTTTTCAATGGGCAGGCCCTTGTCCTAAAGTGGTAGAATCATATTACCTGATCGACTGACGGTGTAGGCAAGTTTACCATAGGTGGCCTGCATCATGAGGAGATGATTTGGGCAAAAAAGTCAATTTTGCCAAAAAAATGATGTAGGCGATTTTTTTAGCAAGATAATGGTATCTGATGTCCCATAGATGATTAAGTCTATCAGTTAGGATGCATGAAGCAACCAGTCCAATAAAAAGGACACCGTCAGGAATCATCTTATTCCATTAAAATGTTCTAAAGTAACTGAACACCAAGTAATATTTCTCCATTCTCCATTTGTCTCCTCCAGCTGAGGCCATTGACAGCGATCCCTCCAGGTACGGCTCCCTTTCCATCTGTCTGTCTGTCTGTCCTGTCTGTGTAATGTTCACACACGGGTGTATTGACAAACTTGGCCACGGCCCAGCCAACA
The DNA here is from genome assembly GCA_037974405.1 of Brachyalestes nurse. Lineage (NCBI taxonomy): Eukaryota > Metazoa > Chordata > Actinopteri > Characiformes > Alestidae > Brachyalestes > Brachyalestes nurse. The sequence goes on along the minus strand of JBBPCY010000136.1, from coordinate 22,813,938 downwards.
TCTGCTCGCGTTTGCCTGTTGGGGCTCAGTGTAAGTTTAGCGGATCTGGAGCCAAAGCCACTGAGTTAGACGTGGCGTTTCACTCTCAGTCTCAGGAAAGTCACAACACCTCGCCGCGCTTCTTGTAGGGCTATTGGATTTCATGAGGAAGCCAAAATCAATGGATCCATTATGATAAAAAGTTTAATTACAGGGACCACTGACGCAGCACACCTGTGTGTGTCACATTGGGTAAATGTTGCAAGTCTGTGTGATTTGTGTGTGTGTATGAAGATGTTGTGCATGTTTTTGCATGTGTGTATTGATGCCACAGTGTCACAGTGCAGTGCCGGTGTATGTATTTCCCAGAATGCAGCCTGGTAGGGCAGTGCGTGTGCGGAAAGCCAGGCCTTGTTCCCAGTACAACCACAAACTCTTCACTGGAGACATGCTCTCCTTCATCCAGGTACAGCCCCTGTGGTCCACGCAGCCTTCAGCTGTGTTAGCGATGCGTCCCTGCGACATTTCCGCTGTGTTTCTGTAACATTGCTTCTTCCTGCAGCTTCCATACAGCAAAAAAGACACACTGGAAAGTGAAAGCATCTTAATTACATTCAATATATCTAATATTTTTCATCATGATGTCCTCATAGAAGATGAGGACCCTTATTGCAGGCAGTTTTATTTAATAAAGATATTTTACTAAGTGATATTTTCTCACTGTTCTTCTTGTGATAAAATTACTTGAAGAGTCCATATCATTGAAAACCACACTTTATTTCTATCCTCTTATAAAAGCTTGATATAGTACAGAGGCGCTCAGCCCTGCTCCTTTCTGGCTAGGAGTCTTGCCCAAGGATGCTTGCCAGTGTTGCATGGGGTGTTTGCCAGGACAGGGCATCAAACTCTAAACTGCTGTATGGAGGACGCTGGTGTTGCCCACTATGCTATGCCAACTGTGACACCCCACCCCAACCATTAGTTTAACTCATACCTGAATTTTAGAGTCAGTAGTGTTAAGGCCTCCAGGATCATGATTGGGCCACACTAAAATGAGCAATGTTAAGTCACCACAGAATAAGTTTATTTTAGCACTACTTTGGATAAGTTTCTCACTGTAAAAAAGTGCAAAACAATCGTTACTTCTAAAGAAGTAAGTAAAAATCACAATGTTAGTGTGACACTGAATAGTGTTAAAAAGAGTGCTTGAACTGTACAGTGTTATCCTCACTAGTGTTGCTCATAATTAACACTTTAGGCATTTTACACTCCTGATGGTGTTTGCACGCTAACACCAGAAGTCCCTGACACTACTTATTGTCAGACTGTGGAATAGCATATTAACACTGTGGTTTTTACACCAATGGTTAAAAAATGCCATGTTTAAAAAAGCCCTGTCCTCTCCCCAGTCCACACAGTCTATAAATTGAACTTTTATAGTTAATTTGCTTCTTCATAACTAGCAGTATATAGAAAAGATTGTAAAAAAGACTGTAAAGCAGTTAACATTAGGAATGAAGTTATAATAAATATAACACCCATAATCATAATTTAAAACAGTTATGGTTAAATCTTGGTGAGTTGTGGTTAAATCTCAGTGATGCCACTGGCAGTCCTGGGATTCAAACCCAAGACCTTCCGATTAAAGGGGCAACTCCCTAACCTCCAGGCCATCAGTTGCTGAATACAATATTGCAGAATTCAGAATTAAAATGTCTAAATAGTTAATGGTCTAAATAGTATAAGTTGTATATAAAATAACACAAATTAATACAAATACAGATTATTACAAACAGTGGTGTACATCCACTCATTCAGTCTACAGCAGTTTAGCTCTGTTCATTTCTGTTGAAGTTATATGGAGTGTTTCAGGTTGCAATGGTTTTTTTTAAAAAAGCCACAATAAAGTAAAATATTGTTCCATAGAATTATAAGGAACAATATGGTCAGGTAAAAAACAAATTATGTTTTTGGTGCATAAAACCACACACATATATAAAAAGTGGAACTCAAAAATAAAAAGATGGATAATACTGGCCCTCAAAAGTAAGTAGTCTTTGTACAATCTTGTTATTTTACATTTTAGATTTCTTGCTTACATTTAAGATACTTTCACTTACCAAAAAATCAGTTTTTCAAGTGCATTGCATCATATTCCTCACCGTGGTCGCTCCTGCGGCGTGGCCATTGCTTCTTGGTGCTGGTGTGTGGCTGAAGGGCTCTGAAGGGCTTTGGCTGTACTGCACTGCTATGAACATTTTCATTTCTTCCCCAGTCCTTAGCCCTCTCTGCTTTGCTACAGCGACGTGCACTCGGGCTGGAATACTGCTGTGTGTTCAGACGCGATAGACTGATCTCTCTGACGTTACAGTCAAACAGTACCCCTTAATACATTTGTGATGAGTATGTGCGCGAGCATGTTGCCATTTTCTTACCATTTTATTTCATTTCATGCATTCAAAGTGTTCCCACATTGAAAATCTGATTTCCCAATGTGCACATTTGCAGTAATCTATGCTGAAACAGTTGCTGCCGAGCTGCTGTGCTTTGTGTTTGCATGGCTGCATTGTTACATAAAGTATCTGAAGTGATGTATCATGCTATATTTGCTCCATGAGACCATACAGTACCGCTGCTGTTTTTCAGACAGCCTGATCCAAACATGCCTTTTGTCCTGTTAGCTTCCCATGTGTATAAGTGTGTATATGAGAGAGAGGATTTATGCAAATATGTGTGTGTGTGACTGTCTAAAGATGACCTCTCATGACTAATCAGGCCTGTCCCTCGTGCTACTCTGTGGAGAAATGTGGCACTGCAGTGCTGTACTTACGCAACTCTGTGTCCTTATTCATACCGTGTCCATCTCATCTCTGCGCCATGGTTTTATTTCAGCCCCTCTACTTCTGAAGCTACTTTGAGCACATCTTGTCTTTCAAAGTCAGACTAAAATCCAGATTTTCTTTTGTTAGTTTGTTGGTCATGCGCCAATTTACAAGAAAAAAAATCAGTGCAATGATACTGTGTTTTTTTTTATTTAGTGTGCACCAGCAGGTATAAAAAAAGAGTTTTATCCTGTAATTTCTTTTTTCACTTTCACCTCTTAATAAGGCAGCCAGCCCAGAGACCCTATCTGACTCTAAAGTCACGTCACCATTCTACATTATGCATCATGCCTGCATTCGGAACTCCAGGTCTGAACTAGTTTTCTCTATACGTCAAAATAAAACTCTCCAGGCATACGCTGACAGTACTTAGCACTAAATATGCTATGCTGTGCTTTGTAAACAAAATGCTGTGATCAGTACCAAAGTTAACAAAAATGAAAACCATTGATTAAAACCCTGAAGTTTTGCCATATGGACAATTTATCTCAGAATGTTGCCAGATTCTCTGAGTAATCTGTCCTTCTCTCACCTCATAGTTACACTGCTGTCAGGTGTTCAGGCACAATGTTTTTGTATAGTAACTGATCCTCCCTCACACCTGCTCTTATTCAAATGTTCAAAGCTCCTTTTGTACTCCAAAAGCTTGATGCACAGTCTCTGAATGCCCACAATAGTAAAGCACTAGATCTTCTCTTTACAGTAAAGACTGCTACATCCAACACTTTTGGTCATTTATCATCCCAGTCTGCTGCTGCTCATAACAGGAAAATATTACAAAATACACTCAAATTTATTTCAGTTACTCAAGAGCAATTTTTATTTACATTTGTTACTGTTTTGCCTGTAGGTAATTTTTTTTATACAGTTTTAGCTTTTTTATTTAGTGCCTCCCAACTACAGCTCTTTCCCTGCAAGTGTTTTAGCACATGCCAGGCTGTCATTCGAAATATGACTTTGTTCTTAAGGTCATTAAGAAGCCAAAATAGCTCAGTTCAAGCGAACATTTCTGCATGCTGATTGACATTATATGACTGGCTACCTCAGCAGAACACTCAGACCAAACCAACAGGTGTTGTTAAAGTGTGCTGGTGAAGTTATTCAGCGTCCTAAATTATGAGCAGCCAGTGTTATATAATAGGGTTTAGCCATAGAATTTCATGCTACATCATTTCAGCACAGGAATATTTACTTGCTTGCAGTGTGGATGTCACATAATTTTGTTTCGACAAATAAATGACATTGTAATTCAGGGAATCTAGTGGCAATGTACAGTGCATCCGGAAAGTATTCACAGCGCATTACTTTTTCCACATTTTGTTATGTTACAGCCTTATTCCAAAATGGATTCAATTCAATACTTATGTACATGTGATTTCTCAGTTTTTTTTATTTTTAATACATTTGCAAAAACCTCAAGTAAACTTTTTGCACGTTGTCATTATGGGCTGTTGTGTGTAGAATTCTGAGGAAAAAAATAATTTTTTAATCCATTTTGGAATAAGGCTGTAACATAACAAAATGTGGAAAAAGTAAAGCGCTGTGAACACTTTCCGGATGCACTGTAATTCGCGCCATGGTTTATTTTTAATTTAGCAATTGTTTACTCTCATTTCATGTTGGGGTACACAGCCACAAAACTATAAAAAACGCCAGGGTCATCTGTCAGAATAATAATTGAATGCCAGATGGAGGTCTTTTGTAGAGCTGCAGTGACTGCATTATTTGTGTAGACGAGAAATTCATTTTAAAATGTTGCCGTATAAAGCTAGTTTGCGTGTTATTCTGAAAGATATGCTCCACACCCAGGGGCAATTTTGTTTCATTGCACAATAAAAGAATCTTGTGAGAATCTAAGACAATCTAAGGGCACAATATGAGGATGGTGGTGGCACAGTGAGATATACTCAATAAAGCAAGTCACATCACATTGGATGATAAGAAAAATAGACATGGCTTTTTAGAGCAGCTTGAAGATTCAGAAATGAAATGAAACTAAAGCCACCAACCTTCACTGGTAGTAAGTCCTTTAACTCACTAGCTAAGAGGCTGATGTCAGCCCAGCAGAAATAACAGTAAGCTTCACGTTAGAATACAGAGTTTCTTATGGAAGAAAGGAACAGCTCACTGATGTTGAGTATAGAGAGGCAAAATTAATCCCGTAGTAATGCATGATAAGGCGCTAGTCTAATGCTGTCCCAGTGGTCCCAGATAGGATAAAAACAGTGCAAGGGACGATGTTTAGTCCAAATGAAGATGCCCGTTTGGGTTCACCTACCAAAAGTAATTCATTTTTAAATGATTGTCATAAATCCCACCGCAAATAAACAGACTGTTAAAGAACGATACACATAAATGACCTCTGTTCTGATTGGCTGTCCTGTGTTGAGCCTCTTTGGGTAGGGCTAAACTCCTAAAGGCTGAATAGATGGATACACTACATGGATAAAAATATAGACTTTAATATAGAGTTGGTCCCCAGTTTGCAGCTACAACAGTTCTTTTAATCTTCATGAAAGGCTTTCCACAAAATTTTGGAGTTTCTGTAGGAATTTGTGCCCATTCATTCTGTTGAGTATTTATATGGTCAGGCACTGATGTTGGATGAGACGGTCTGGATCACAATCTCCATTCCAGTTCATCCCAAATGTGTTGGGGTTGAAGTCAGGACTCTGTGAGGGTCAGTCTAGTTTTTCCCACACTTAAATCATCCATTTACGTCTTTATGGAGCTGCTTTGTACACTGGGACACAGTCATGCTGGAGTAGGAAAGGTTCCTCCCCAAACTGTGTCCACAAAGTTAGAAGCATGGCGTTGTCTTGGTCTTCTGAAGCATTAAGATTGATCTTCACTGAAAGTAAGGAGTCTAACCCAAACCACCCAATATGTCTGCCCATATAGAGTATATATTCAAATGACATGGCATAAAAACAGTCTATTCAAAATGGAATGCTTTTGCAGCTTAGATTCCATACATATCAGTCAATTTATCTGAAAAACAGATTAACCAATTATAAAAATAACAAATATTGCAGCCCTAATCTTGTCAAAGGGAGGCAAATCAGCCTGGGAACCTGCCCGATTATCCTGTAATGTGGGCCAGGCATTCGTTTCTCATAGGAGAACGGGAGAGACAATGTATAAACTCACTTAAAAGAGAATTAAGACAGAAACAGCTGGCGATATGAGCAAACTTCTGATTAAACCAAGATACTTCCGCTTCTGAAGCACGGCAGCAGCACAGAGTGGCACACTTTTCGCAAGACTAAAAGGCCCATTACAGCATGTGAAATATCTGCAATTACTCCTTCGACTCCCACACACACGCACACATACTTAAATAACTCTAATTTAGCTCACTTCAATGTTCCCCCCGTAGGTACAATCATAAGCATCCGTAGCTCCTGCTCTGTAATTGGCCTACCTACAGCTCTGCAGGTGGGGCTCAGTGCTTTTCCTCTGATAATAACCTCGAGAGAGGCCTTCATCCTAATGGCACATCAGTGTAGGAGCTGAGCCTCATTAAACACAAGCAGGGGGAAAAATCAACAAGCAAACCTGACAAGCATCATGAGGAAAAAACACAATCTTTTGCAGAAGATAGTAACATTTTTCTACATTGTGAGCTGCAAATCTAATTATAGACGTTGTCAGTGAGGCGTCGTTTGTACAGCTGATTGTACCGATTTGTACTTGTCTCATAGCTCTGAATCAGTGTTGTGTTATCCAGAGGCGTCTGAAGCATTTTTAATGTGGGAAAGGGGGACACACTGGTGGGGGGTCTCGTGGGTTTCTCTCATACAAATCACTGGGCGGTTAAGTCTGAGGGGGGCCGAAACAAACCCATGGTGTTATTTATCACCTGTTTATTAGCAACAGATCCCTTAAATCCTGCAAGCTGGCATCTCCACAGAACGGACTGTTTCGTTCAGCACATCCCACAGATGTTCAACTGAACTGGCAATTTTGGGGATCTGGAGTCAAAGTAATATCCAGAAGAATGCCAGGATCCAGGATTTCCCAGCAGACCATTTCCTCCCCAGGTAAGGTTTATAAATGCACCTGGTCGTTCACATTCATTCTCATATATCCTCTATGATTGTGCCTTATGTTGTATATATTTACAGAATAACATGGCCGCCAATTTATTAATAATAACGATTAACCACAGCCACAAAACTGGTGAAACTTTTTTTCTGTTGCTCATCATGGTCTGAGTACATGCCATCACAGTGGGAAACGCCATTTAAAGTGTAGCCATATTGTTTTCTATACATTTTTGGAACATTCAGCTGTTGTGGCCAAGATCTGTCTTATACATTCTGACTACTGAACTGTAAAATACCAGTTCTAGTAAAAAATACTACTAATACTCCTGGTAGCTGGTGGCATAATAGTAAGGATGTTGCCCCTGCAATTAGGAGGTTGTGGGTTCGAATCCCAACACTGCTAGTGTCATTACTGAACAACCCTTGAGCAAGGTACTGTCACCACACACTGCGCCCCTGGCGCCCCTCATTTGGGCAGCCCATGGCTTCACTTGATGAATGGGTTAAGTGCAGAGAACATTTTTTACATTGTTCACACTGTGTATTTGACATATTGTTAAGTATTGACTGTCAACGTGAACCATAACACTTGGAAAAAAATGGAAAAAAATAAGAGACCCCTTTTCCCTTTTTATCTGTTCACTGTACAATTTGCAGCTGTGTGTGTGTGTGTGTGTGTGTGTGTGTGTGAAATGAGCAGGTTGCTATTCTTTTATGAACTATTGCAGTGAGCTGTGTAAAAAAATAAGAAATGTCTCCCTATGTGTTGTGAGTGCAGCAGTATTTGTCCATTTTGATAATTATATATATATATATATACACACAGTTTAGCCACCATGCAGCCATGGATAAGATATTTATATATTTATTTATTTTTATATATATTTATTATATATATATTTTTTTTTTAAATAAATGCCCCAGCCCCAACACTATGTCCATTTTAAATTACTGCTTTTACCCATATGCCTCACATTCTTCTATAAGCTTGATAGAAATGGAAAACGCAAAAGAGTTTGTATAAGTTTTGATAAAAAAAATTGAAATAGCGCAAGAAGGCTGACTTTCTCCATGTTTTTCTGCTCTCTGAGGCCTTGCAGGCGGTCCGTCTGAGCCGACAGCTGACGCCATGATCCACTACAGCACCGCTTAGGGGCTTTGATGCCTCACTGTGCTTGGAGTCAGACACAGAGGAAATACGCTAGGAGAGAGAGAGAGAGAGAGAGAGAGAGAGAGAGAGAGAAAAAAAGAGAGAGAGAGAAAAAAAGAGAGTGAGAAAGAGAAAGAGAGAGAGAGAGAGAGA
>JBBPCY010000136.1:22744218-22766674 GCA_037974405.1 Brachyalestes nurse | reverse complement strand
GTGAAGTATGTTCAGAACACCCATAACAGTCCTTTCTGATTTCATGGTTTGTGTGATGTCACAAAAACCACAACATTTACTTCAGTGTAAATAGGCAAAGCTAAACTGCTGTACTCTGAACAGACTAAGTGTAAATGTTGTGGTTTTTGTGACATCACACAAACAATGAAATCAGAAAGGACTGTTATGGGTGTTCTGAACATACTTCACCAAAGACTTGTTTTAAAAATGTGAGGATGATTATGGGCTCTTTAAAAGTTCCCTTGGAACTTAAGATAAGAGATAAGATAAGATAAGATAAACCTTTTTTAGTCCCACAAGTGGGAAATTTGTTTTGCTACAGCAGAGCAAGTGGACGGTACAAAGTTAAAAATTAAGAAACAACAGAATAAAGTCGAATAAAATAGAATAAAAATAGAATACTAACAATAGAAGTCATAAGGAGGGTTTTAGCTGAGGGCATTGTTTGAATGAGGCATAAAACATGGCAACCAATCAGAACAAAGTTCAGTGACATATATTTACATATATTTACATATTCACATATTTACATATATTTAGATAAGTCTTAAAGGCACAGTAACAAAGACATTTCAAAAAAGCAAGTTCGCTTACGATTGGGGTTTAAATCCAGCACACAGATTAAACCATGAAGATTGTGGCACATGAGCTAAATGTCAGAATAATGATCTGTAAGAAGGGTGTCACGAGAAAAGCATTCGTTCAAAATTTGTGCTACAATTAAAGTTACAAGTTGAGGAATCTGATCGTAGATTTGCCATTCATAAAACAGGCGTTGATGTTGGATTTGTCCTTTTGACAGAAAATGAAGTTCATAAATGAGCAAATTGATTTTCTAGAAGCGAGGCCTGATGGGCCTTTTTGATAAAGGCGAGCCGAATCAGCACTTCACAGACAGATTGCTGTAAAGTGCTTTAGATATCATTTTCCACTGAATGTACGAAACCAGCCGAGCCCATTTTCACATCACATTTTGCCAGGTTGTCATGTCAATAAATCACACATTGACCAGAGACTGGTGTGTGGGAGGGTGGTGTGTATGTATGTGTGTGTTTACCAGAGAGGGAGAGTGTGTGAAAGAGAGACATTGGGGAACTGTGGTACAAAAATACAGTTGTTTATATCTTGGAAAAGGGCCCATATGCACTAATGGCTCGGACACACACGCACACTCATTAACTCCACATAAGCTGCCTTGTTCAAACACACTGCCGCCACATGACGCTTTGCACCGCAGAAAAAAACACCTTCTTCTTAACACTCACCACCAAGCGGTTCGAAAGACAACTCATTTCCTGCATATGTTAACACAACAACTCCAAAACCCCAAAGTCCCTCAGCTGTCGGTGGTCCACTGTCCCCTCAATATTAACTGACCCGCAACACTTAAAAGGACTTTGAAACTACTCCCGGTTTGAAAAAAGCCATGTGTCTTGTAATGCCTACATGTGTGGATACTACTGTTGCTCTTATCTGACGGTAGCTGACTCAGACCCGTATAATGATGGTAATCAGGCCTTGGAGTCATTGGTTAATGTTACATGCGACGTTAAGTTAGATAATCTGCTCTTTTGGACTTTGTTGCTGACCACTGCATTCAAGTTCAGTTTATAAACAAATATGAAACCAGGTGAATTTAAATGAATGAATGGTTGCTGGATTGGCACTTATTACAGGCCTAAAAAATTCTCTCACCGTCTTAACAAAGCCCTCGTCCCTCCCAAAACGCTTCCACAAGCAAAAGGGTTCAAAGTTAATAGAACCATATACAACAGGCTCTCCATAATAGCAAAGAACCATAATCATGCAAACAGCCATTTATGCATTCAAGTGATGTTCACAGTATAATCGCTGATTTTCATAAAAAAACTCTTTTATAATGGGGTTAGGAGAAGAAAAATCAACCCCTTAGCTTATGCATTAATATAACTAAATTTTACTCCAAGTACCATTTCTATTGGTGCTTTTAACATTAAATGTTTCTGCCCGTAGACCCCGAGACAGGCTACTATGGTACCTAGTAAGGATTAAGTGGTTACAGAAAATGAATGAATGAATGAATGAATATTTCCAAAATATGTTGTAAAAATAAAAACAAAAGAATAGAAAAAAAAGACTTTCTTATATAATTTGTCTATCTGGTAGTAGGTCAACAGCCCACCGACTCTCCAAATCCTCTGCCGCTCCAGGTATCATTTTTCACCATGCAGATCCTCATCAACAATCTGAGAACATTTTCCAGCCTTTAGACATCAGCCCTGCGGAGAAATGGCCTGTGGATGCGAGCCTTATTGTTCATTTCCCTTTCTTTTGTCTGCCAAAGCTCGAATAAAGCTTAACTCTGGCTCACACCTGCCCTCGTACATAATGATGACAGATTTACAGCGCGCTACTGGTCTGAGTCGGCTTCATGCCTTTTAGCAACCTCATGTCACGCCACGCTGAAGGGTATTGAAAATATGCTTCAGTCCATATTTCTGACCATATATAAATCTGTGAAGTCTTACAGGCCAATTAAGATCTTAAGCCTTTTTGACACAGGGCTGAAAATAATAGGCCAGTGAAAGTAAAACCCAAAACAAAGATCTCCTGTGATTCATGAACCGCAGGTTCAGAGAGTCAGCTTAATGATCACACATGCCATAACCATCACACTGACCAGTAATGAGTGAGTTTATTATGCAGGATTACGGCGCAGCTTAAAGCTCTAATTAAAAGATCAGCAGCACTTTGGCCATCCCTGCCGCTCGGGTCCGGATCCCCCGGCTCTCAGTGTGCGTCAAAATCCAGCCAACTGCAATCATTTCACAAAGAGGCAATAGATCATTTTGTTTGCATTAATTACCACAGCACAGTAGGGGCTGCAGAAAGGAGGCGCTGAACTGGTGTTTAATTCTACAAAGAGCTGTGTGTGGAAGCAGAATTAACTCCACAGGCTACAGGCAGGATGACCCAGGCTGCGGCGCTCCAGTTTTCACCAAAATGATCCAGCTTTAGCTGCTGACGCCTGCTTTGTGAGATACTTGCAGAGAAACGCACCATAATCTAAGGCCATGATGTAGAAAAAACACTTTTAGGCTCTCTCAGGACCTTTTCAAGAGGTTCTTTATAAATGACATGTGTGAGTGCATTGAACTGTTTTAAGAACCTCCAAATTATGTAACAGCCAAGTGGTCTGATCACAAAGCTGTCACCTTTCCAACTCACACACTCAGCTGGAGGATTTCTGTACAGTATCAAAAAAAGACTCTGACTGGTAGTAATAGTGGAACCCTTTTCGGTGTTGCATAGAACATTTTAAAATCTTCTTTCAAGATCCATATTCTACACTTTCGCTAGAGAAGAATGAATTAATTCAACATTTGAAATGTTCCATGCAGTACCAAAAGGGATTCAAAGAACATTTTTGGCACTGAACAGAACCATTTTGAACTATTTTTTTAAGGACTATTTAACAGTGTCTCTGTCACACAGAACTATTTAACCACGCAAGTATTCCAACTGTTGTTTGGGTTGTCATGATTCCATTTATAACTTTTGCCTTTTTAACCTTCGAAGAACCCGTTTTAAAGAGAGCTATCAGAGCACAGGATAGATCTGCATGCATTTAAGCTGCTTATATAATAATGATGATCACAGCAACAACAGCAACAACACCAAAACAGAAGACACAACTGCTATTATTAGTATTATTATTACTACTATTACTACTACTATTATCACAACTGCAACAACATTAACAAAACAACAACACTAAAGAGAAGACCCGACTACTATTACTGTTTTTATTATTACTACAGCAACTAAAATAACAACAATAATGAGAGTAATGTTATTAGTGTTTTTGCTATGTGAGTGTTGGTAACCAGTTCGTCCTCTCTGAGGCTGTGTGTGTCTGGAGAGTCTGGAAATCACACACCAGCAGCAGCTGCAGGATCTGAACAGCTGTCTGAGTCCTGAGCTCCTTACTGAACATGACCAGCGTTACTCACCCAGCTCTCTCCTCCACTCTGAGATGCCCTCTAGTCCTGTCCTCCTCTAGCGGCTCCTGCTCTCTCCATTCCTCTGTTCATCTCACCTGAGTCTGAGTCAGCCAGCAGCTCCAGGACTCTCTCTCACTGTGTGACCCACCTCTCCCACAGCTGAGTGAGGACAGTTCATTCTACTAACCACACTCCAGGGTCCAGTATGTATGTGTGTGTTTCTGTGCGTGTGTGTGTGTGTGTGTGTGTTTCTGTGCGTGTGTGTGTGTGACCGCTATAATTAGCTGTACAGATAAAGAAACCCGCTAGACTTCCTTCCACGCAGCTCTCTAAACTTAAACTGATCTCACTTCAGTCAAACGGGGGGAGAAAAAAAAGCCCGCCCGGCCGTGTGTGTGTGTGTGTGTGTGTGTGTGTTCAGCACCTCTTCAGCCTCCTCTACCTAAACACTCTTTCTCAATCAGCCTCTCACTGTCCCACCCTCACACCCCACCCTCTTACACTCTCTCTCTCTCTCACTCTCTCTCTCTCTCTTTCTCTCTCTCTCATTCACAAACATTTTCTCCTTTTTTCTTTCTTTAGTTCTTTCTTTCTTTCCTTCTTTCTATATACGTATAAAATAAATAGAACCATAATAAGTTACCACTACTACTATTACTAATAATACATTAATAAATAAATAAGTAAAATCATTACTTGTCTTGTTGATGCCAGTGAATCATCCCAGGAGTTATAGTACCATAATCCGGCAATACATTTGTCTCGATATTGTTTTTAATATAAAGTATCATTATATCAACCGCTGCAGATTTACAATAAATCGTGGACAGCCTTCCACTCTGCCATGCAAATGAAATAACAACTATTCACAGTTAAAAGTGCCTTGATGAAAGTTTTAATTATTTTTAAATCATTTAATTACAAGGCATTTTATCTATTGGATGTCTTAATATGAATATGTCTATATGAATCTACTGGTGTGGTGCCTATGCCAAGCCCCAGTGGAACCGTGGAGCAGTAGAAGAAGGTGGTCTGGTCTGTTGCATCACATTTCAACCCGATCTCACGACTTTTCGTGCAGCCATCACGATATACAATGTCATCAAAATACGTGCTGCGATCACGATTTAGGGCTTTTTTTTGCTAGGACAACGCTTCACTACCCTGTATTTTAATGCACATTGCGTAACACCGCCAGTATCTACGCTAACTAGTGACTGTTGTGGGTGTAGGGTTAGGGTTAGGGTTAGGGTTAGGTTTAGTTTTAGGTTTAGGGTTAAGGTTAGGTTTAGTTTTAGGGTTAGGGTTAAGGTTAGGTTTAGTTTTAGGTTTAGGGTTAAGGTTAGGTTTAGTTTTAGGTTTAGGGTTAGGGTTTGGGACTTTCCCCGTCTCACAGCATTTCAACCAGTTTTAACCGCTTTGCGAACAAAAATAATAAGGAATTAACTCATTATTTCTCTCCTACTGTCCCTCAGTCACCAGTTTCCATTGATGAGACGGGGCTCCACATTTTGTTTTACATGATGAGGAGGACCAAGTGCACGTATGTCACTTATTTTGACATGTTTTGAGATGGCATCAGGATGCTGAATGGGAAGAAGGCAAGCAGGCAGAGGCAGTGGGATGCTCTGGGCAGTGATCTGCTGGGAAGCCTTGGTTCTTGGCAAGTTATACGCATGTTTGACACTTATCACCTGCTTAAACATTCACCCCTGTCAGTGGCCTCTTTCAGCTGGATAATGTACCCTGTCACTGCAAAAATTGTTCAGGAATGGTGTGAGGAACACGGCCAAGAGCGCAAGGTGTTGGCCTCCAAATTCCTCTAATCTCAATCCGATCGAGCATCAGTGGGATGTTCTGGACAAGTTAGTCCAATCCACGGAGGCCCAAAGTAGCAACTTACAGGAGTTAAAGGATCTGCTACTAATATCTCAAAGCCAGAAACCACAGCACACCTTCAGAGGTCTTGTGGAGTCCATGCCTCGATGGGTCAGAGCTGTTTTGGCTGCACAAGGGGAAAAACACAACATTAAGCAGGTGGTTTTAATATCATGGTCAATCTAAGTATATATAAACATAAAACATAAAGGTCAGAGAAGATAGCTTTGCCACAATTAAATTAAAGCGAATGTTGATATTTAATCTTTGGTGGTATTTGACTTTATTTGGTAGCGTTCGTACTGGCTGAGAAACATTCTACTTTATTTTTGTATGTGACCCACAAATCTCCTGAGGTCGGTGCGCAGTGACGAGATTGCATGAGAGACGCAAAGTCTACTACAGCTAGAATTTCCTTTATGATATATTAATGTGTTAATGCGCAATATGTATTGTTTCTGGATGGAGAAATGAGTAGGCTTTGAAAGCTTCATTAAGCAGCAGAATTAATCATGTTGAATTTCTTTTTTTTTTCATCATGCACTGGTTCCACTTACATATGGAACTTGAATACACAAACACTCACCATGTTCTGTTGGTGAACATGTTGTAAACACCTGCTCTTCTGACAGGAGCATGACCAAGAAAAAAAAAAACCAGTACAAACTAATTGAGCAGCTGTTTTTTTCCCTGCGCTTTGGACGAGCTCGAAACTCCTTCTTTGGATCTTCCTGAGGTTGTGGCGGCCAAGACAAACATAGACATTTCCAGCCGACTCCATTCTGCCCCCACCAGATCTTCCAAGTACAGCTGAAGGAGAAAACGACAGCGTTTGGATGCTGCAGTTATGTTCAATTGAGCTGTAGTGGATGGAGTAAACAATCTGTCCTCTCACCCCAACCGCAGCAACCCGGCTTTAGCTTGGCCCATCCAGTGTGAGGCTTTCTCACTTTTGTTGGTAGAAAATAGACATTTCATTCACACCGCAGTGCTGAGTAGGCGTCATTTCACACATTAGCAATTCTGGTAGGATTCCTGCCTGCTTCCCCGAAAGCCATTGATGCACCACTGACAGGAGAAGCTAAGTAACAGATGCGTATTTCCTGGTCTACTATAAATGACAACACATTAAAGTCTCTCTCGGAAGCTTCTACAGAAGGCTGTCCTTTAACTGCCCCAAATTACCAGTTAGTTTTTAGCTTCTTGTTTGTCCTTCAAATGTTACTTTCTTAGGTATGTTTAGTACAATAAACCTACTTATGTCTAATAAAATAAAATGTGAACATTTTTATGACCCCTTGATGCACATCATTATAACTGACTGCAACATAGATGCACATGTAGCAGTTGTGAGCTAATGTAGCACACCAAGCAGCGGTACGTGGACAAAATGTGTTTTAAAGTGGAGGTACCAGATACCAGTAATATGTAAAAACATACAGCTGGGGGCTTAGTGGTTAATGAGTTGCATCTGCATTCAGAAGGTTGTGGGTTTGAATCCCAGGACTGCTAGTTGCATCACTGAGGTACCCTTGAGTAAGGTACTGTGCCCACACACTGCTCCCCAGGTGCAGTGTTCCTGGCTGCCCGCTGCTTCACTTGGTGAATGGGTTAAATTCAGAGAAAAAAATTCACACTGTTCACACTGTGTGCTGTGGAGTCTTCACATATGACAGAACGATTACTTTCACTTTACACTATAAAATACTTGCTAGGTATTTTGTCTTTTAGCCTTACGGTACTTTGGCCGCTCAAGACCAAGACTGAACACTCCTGTTCCAGAACTAATAATAATAAAACATCTACTTTCTGCATTTAGAGCCTTCATATGATAAACTCCAGCATTTTGCAATTTAATCTTTTTTTTGCTGCATCTGTAGCCTATGGATGATTACCACACACAATACTTTTGAGAGGTGTCTCTCCCCAAAAACCCACTGACTCAAAACACTCTTATAATAGAAGCCATTGGGCAGGTGATTCTGAACCGTGCCCCAGATGCAGCAGAACTGGGTTCTTCTCTAAGTTGAGATTCAGGGGATGAAACAGAAGAGCAGTCATGAAGAGTTTGTGGCAGTTTGGAAGGTGTAGCTCTGAATGATCTGATGAAAGGATCTTTGGAGATGAAGGCAACCAATGAAGCTGGGGCAGGAAAGGACATAGAGAAGATGTTTATAGATGACTTAGTTCTCTTAAAAGCCAGTTGTAATTTTTGGTTGTTTCATAATGGTGTATATGTAAATGTCACCATGATTTTAAGCAGAACTCTCTTCCCCTAGTCCTCTACATACTGTAACCCAAACGTTGCTACATGTTTAGCAGCTTTGGACACATGGGTCTCTCTTCCTCAGACACACATTTGGTGAACACATGTAAGGATATTATGTAAATCAGTTGACAAATGAGCCATTCTCCTCGGCTTGCTCACAGTGTTGGCAGTGTTAAGAGCCTTCTCCTGGAGGGGGTCATGTCTGTCTTCGCGTGAACCAGGCCCAAAAATCTGCTCCCACTGCGGGCCATTTCCCAAACTCTCCTCTGACCTTCTGGACGTTATGCCGGAGCATGCTCTGGAGACGGGCTTTGGCTTTCCACTCACATTTCCGTTTCTCCAAAGCTATTATGACATTTGATACGAGGAACCGAGCAATACATTGGAGACCACAATAGCAAATCATATCGTCCAAGAGAAAATACCTTCCTTTGTCTCTTGCTGTTGAGGCTGTGTCCCTGAAGCGTATCAGGATCAAGACTGAGAACAACTTTATCGTCATCTCAACCACCTACAAGTGTACAGTGGAATGAAATTATGTTCCCGCTGGGCCCCTGATGCAACATACAAGACATGGCCAGTATATCCTGGACTACACATCCTGGACCCCTGGGATAGACCTATCTAGGCCGCAATCCGTGCCTGTCCAGGCCCAGCGCCAGAGGAGAGGATTGTGGGCAGTAAACATGGGTGTTCAATACAGCATCCCTAAAACACAGCCAATCCAAAACGATGCACGCAAAACATCCTGTTCATCAGTGTAGGCTTTTGTAAAGGGGCCACATACTGTACAGTGCAGGACCATTCACAATGGTTTGTTTTCTGCATGCTTGCTATAGAAGCAGATACAAAATAATAGATTTAGTTGAGCATGATGTTGACCAGGGTTTGGCCAACTAAATGACCTCCTGATGCCAAGCACAAACACAATTATAATGAAAGGGAATGTCAGTTTCCAGGAAACATAAACATGGCCGTTTAACTCTGATACACATTGGAAAAAAGTACCAAATTAATACCCTCATCAGCACAGCAGCCATAATACAGTTGTTACAGTACAGCTCATTTTAAGAACCAGCACAGTAATTTTAATGCTTTAACTTGCTGCACTCTGGCTCTCCTGCATTGGACACTGCCGTCCCTGGTCTTGAGGTAAGTTTAGGCTAAATAAAACAGGTTAAACTTGACTATAGTAGCTAGATATGTATGCAAATCATAATAGTGACATAAAATGCATATGTAGTGTAAAGTAAAACAACATAAAACATATTTTCCAGTTTCTTTTACCATAATTCTGTTACCAATCATAATAGCAGGGCCCCCTGTTGGCCAGGTCTTGATACTGCAGCTCTGAAAATCCCACTGGTTTGATGTGGTCATGTATCTCACGCAATAAAGCAAGAATAAACAACTACAGTACAATGAAAAAGTACAAAACTGTAAAAAGCTCAACAGTTAATACAATATAATGACTACGCAGGGCAGGACAGTACGACACAGTATGAGAGGTAAATGCATGTGCAGGACATTTAAAAGCTCTGGGGCGTCCTAGAAACCTGCAGTGTGAAGGACTTGGCATCCTATAACTGGACAAGGGATGCTGATCAGCCCAAAGCTCCTCTTAAGTTCTCAAGGTCTCTGTGTAGGACCTGCTTTTCCATTCACACAAGCAGACGCAGGCAGAATGAAACATGGAGTCGCCTGAAATGAGAGAACTACACAGACATGGAAAAGTCATTCTCTGTGTCCTTCTCTGGCTCTTTCTCACTCATTCTTCTTTGCTGTGCCATCAAAGAATGCCTCTCAGCGTTCATATTTTGTCATCCATTTTTTATCAGCCCGAGTTTTCATTTTTCAGCGAGTAGCGGAAAGGAGAAGAAACACTTGCTGATTCCACCAAATATTGCAATGGATAAGTCACTGAGCCGGAGTACACATGTGCAATAGTTTATTTTCTTTTTTTTATTCTTTGCGATGTAATGCTGCCAGACAAGTCCAAGCTAGTGATTAGACCATATAGTGTGACCACAGGTAAGCCTTTAAATAATGGGAATGGAGTTCTGACCTCAGAAATCAACCTAATGACAGAGTACACACCCACAGTCCCACATTATTGAAATGAACTGGAAAAGGAACTTCATAGGAACTATTTATCATCTTTTCTCAAAAAAAAACATTGTCTGATACCAGAGTCCATTAAGGAGACAATCTCTTTAATGAGAATAATGACTGTTATGTAGGATGGCACTCTGTTATGTATGGCGGCTGAACATTTGGGTCAAAGGTTCAGAAGAGTAAGAGCATGTGTAGGTGGAGTCTCAGCACAGGGACTTCATTGTCTTTGTTTAATGTTTAGGGAATTGACCTTTAATGGTCTTTATAGTACTAGATGTTCTGGAAGACCTGTTGAGCCTAAAGAGATCAGAGAAAAATGATGACTGACATTTACATTACAGTGGAGTCCTGGGGAGAGAAGAGATGTGGAGTTTTGGAAGCCGGACTGCTAGCTGAGCGCCAAATGAAATGTCTATTCAAAATCCTGCCTCAGGCTACACTTACAGTGACATTTTTAGTAGAAATCTCATTTAAGCAAACAACAGATCCTGTCAATATTAATGTCATTATCGGGAGGGCTGAGCTGAGACTATAAGTATAGATCCAAAGCAGAGGGAAAGACCTGACCCACATGAAAGATCAACATGTAAGACCAGTTTATAGTGTATTAGAGTGTACTTTTTTGTTTTCAAAAACTGTTTCCTCCAAGCATTAGCGCATATATGTGGAAAGCATGGTGTGGGAGAGACTTTGCTAGCAGGTAGATTTGGCAGTGACCAAACTGAGAGGAAAATGTATCAAAAACACATTTGGTCCTTATAAATAACCGAATGAAAAATGTAGTCATATCAGTTTAGTCATACCCATTTAATCATACCCATTTCCACACACTAGCTAGGACTCCCTCAATCACAGATAAAACCAGTTTAAAGGCTTGCATGTGCTTCCTCCAGGTCATGTGAAGCCAGACAAATTATTGAACTGGCGCTAATGTAACATCATTGGATAGCTCCACACGCTTGGCTTAGAACACTAACTGCTAAATCTGTAACACTGGACTGAGTGATGGGGAGAGGCCATGGATGGTCACAAAAGCACCATGTCCCAAAAGTCACATTTTGATGGAAATTCTGATGCGATGGTCAGTCGGTTATTAATATGACCAGAGGCATGGTCTAATGGGGTTGGTTTTCATTCAGGATGTCATTCATAATAATTTGAAATTGTTGAAATGATGGCCCCCTGTACGACTCATTGGGGCGAGAAAGAATAGTTACACACTGCATGTGCTTATGCTTGGAGTAGATCATTCTTGGCCAAAAAGAAGAACATTTGTGCTGGCTAACATTACAAGTGATGTGGGGTGGGGTATGTGGGGGTGGGGGATGTGGGGGTGGGGTGTGTGGGGGGTCTAAAGGCAATTGCATCACTTGCACTTGTGCCGCTTGGGACTCCGAAACTTTAATTGTTAACAGACTGGACATCTGGTTATTTAAAGTTGATCAGTTGCATGTAATAGGACAATTGTATTGGGACACCTGACCATTACACCAACACTGACTTGTGAGATTGCATTCTAATACATTGACTTTGAGTTGGTCCCCCTTTGCAGCTATAACAGCTTCCACTCTTCTTGGAAGGCTTTCTACAAGATTCTGGAGTTTCTGTGGGACTTTGTGTCCATTCATTCTGTAGCATTTATGAAGTCAGACGCTGATGTTGGACGAGAAGGTCTGACTCACAATCTCCGTTCTAGTTCAGGTGTTGGATGGGGTCAGGAAAGGTGTTGGCTGTGGGCCAGTCAAGTTCTTCCACACTGAACTCCTCCAGCCATGTCTTTATGGAGCTTTGTGTACTGGGACACAGTCCTGCTGGAATAGAAAAGGTTCTTCCCCAAACTGGGTCCACAGAGTTGGAAGCATGATGCTGTCCAAAATGTTATGTTATGAAGCATTAAGATTAGGAGACCCTCCCTGATGCTGTATTTCTCTTACGTCACATCCGTCGCAGTACAGAAGAAAAATGTGTTGCCGTTTAAAATGACTTTAAATGTGCTACATTTAGGAAATAGGTTATGTATTAATAACGTTCCACAAGTTGCTGCTAAACACTATCAAAGATGTAAGTAAGAGTGAGATGTAAAATATGAGCTGACTGCCTGAAAAATGCAGACGTCTCATTACAGCGGTGTGGGCAAAATTTGTCAAGACTTGGAATTCTGCCATTTTCATACAATTCTACGTGTTAGGAAATGAATTATCCACAGTTACAAACAGTTCGTTTTGAATCCACACAGGCACATACAGACAGAAACGCTCGTGTACATCCAGACAGGCCCATCGGTCAAGCACACCCTCATCACTCACGCCATGACGGACACAGTAAGAGTGCTACACTTCATGCTTCATATCTTTGTTCTCTGTGTCCTCTACCACACCCTCAACCTCCACACACACACGCACACATACACACATACCAACACACACTCTAAAGACAACAGCATCGTGGTGTATGGTTCTTGGTGAGCTCTATTATTGCAGCTTTGATTAATTTATTGTGGGTTAATTAAAAGGAGCAATGGGAAAATGAGCTATAGCGAATCTTTCTGTTTTCAGCATCTCCATCATCTTCACCCCACGCACTAAAGCTCCATTATGCTGATGTCATGTTTGCACATTTGTCATCACTGCCTCAATCAGTAAATGCCTGTTTTTCTGCTGCTGTTGCAGGAACGGCATGCAGAATTCAGAGTTATCCGAAAGAATGGCATAATGCATTGCAATATAATAATAATAATAATAATAATAATAATAACAACAACAACAAAAACAACAACAACAATAATAATAATAATAATAATTATAATAATAATAATAATAATATTATATATTTTTGTGTGTGTGTTGTATTTGTTTAGTGTTGTATTTGTTCTCAGGTATTTAAGGGAGTACTGAATATAACGCAGTCAGTTTTCCATTCTTAGCTAAGATGAAACACTTTTCCCTCAATAGAAAATGTACATAGAAAATGAGTTAAAATAGAATTTTGGTACATAAAGGTCATAACTAAGCCTCAATTAAAAAGAAAATACCGCAGAAATAGAAGATAAGGCCCTTTAAGTTTGGCTGTAAGAAAAGAGAGTATTGTGCAATTATGGAGATTCAAGAGGAGTGGTGTCTTAGATAAATCTGAGATTTGTATTCAGCTCTGGCTGTTTCCCTGTAGACCACTACTACTCCTCCATAACGCTGGTCATGCAGTGGAACAGAGTAAGGTTACAAGACAGGCTGGACCTTTAGGGAATGTACAGGACTGCACACATGATCAGATCCAGTGTACAGTACAGTACAGTGCAGTCATATCTACTGCTACAGCGTGAGAGCAGAGTTAGACACAAACTATACATCTGCATAATTACTCCGCTGGGAATAGTGACAGGTAGGTCATTAGCACAGTGCAGGCATAATGGATTCTGCCTCCGAGAATATTGCTACTGTGAACTGGCAAGATGCACAAGCTCTGTGAAAGCTTGACATCTGCTGTCTCTGCCACAGAGGAACACAATAAAAGGAACTAACCAGAGTAGAAACAGTGCAACAATAAGAACGCTGTTAAAACCCAAACAAATATGCCACTCCATGTTTTTACAAGATGCTTTCACATTTTACACTGCACACTGATATGATAGATAGATGAACGAATGGATGAATGGAGGGTGTTTCAGGCATAGCCACCTTAGATAGTTGCCCAGGGGGAACTAGGAGGGCCCCTCTCACTCGACAAGCATTTGTCTGTCACCTTCTCTCTTTGATCACATGCCCCACACCAACAAACAAACAATTTCTTGATCTCAAGTATAGCCACTGATGTAGAAGCTGTAAAATACTGATACTGACACTCATAGTTCCTCCCAACTTTAAAATTCCCAATCAGAAGGGGGTTTACTGTCTCTACAGGCTAACATGCAAGACGGCATGTTTAACACATGTAGCAATACTTTAAACAGTTAGCTCTGAAATCGTTATGTGTATGGTTCTTGGAAAAACCTTTAACTGTATCAAACCTTTACATTATGTAGTTAATCACACTCTCACATCTCATCTTCAAAATTATTATTTGAAGAACCATCCACTGAAAGGCTCTTAAAGCAACCAAAATAGTTTCTCTCTGGCATCGCTCCAAACGACCCTTTGTGGCATCTTTTAAAATCTTTTAAAGAGTGTATAATGGGTTTTTGAATGGTTTCTTGAATGCTGGTGAATATTCACATATTGTACAATTTAAAGGTACAATAAGAAGAAAGTAATTAACAATATTAAGAAAGATTTCACAGTGATGAGACAGAGAGGTTAGGGGTTTACTTCATATCCCATCATTTACATCTAATTCCCAGCACTAAGCTTGTACTGTGTGACTTCCGTTCCTCTGGTAGGTCCGCAGTCTGACGTTCTGCATATAGTTCAGCCAGGGAGTCGTCCACCTTTAATTAAGACAGTGGTGGAGGAGGCAGATGGCTCACTCTGCAGGTGTGTGGATGCAGAGAAACATAAGGGCAGCAGAGCAGCGAGCCAGAGAGATGGATGGCGATGATAATGATGAATAGAGCGAGGCAGGGGAGAAGAACAATCTCTCAATACATTCTGCAACCAAGAGGAGCAGATAAGCTTCACCTCATGCTTTAGGAGCATTTTCTAGGGGAAAATGCAGCTGCAGCGGGAGACAGCAAATCCACGTCAGGCCACAGATAGGCCACTTTTTTTTTTGGAGAGGGGGCGATAAAGCCCTTTTTCCCTCGAGTCCTCCGAGTGCACCGTGGTGCTAATATCAGCTGATAGGGGTAATTAATGAGCCTTCAGTTAGCGTCATTAGCATGGGCATGGGTGGAGATACATTCTAATCATTCAGTTCCCCGCCAGTCTTTAGAGACTTAACCAAATGACTCACTCCGCGCGCGCTGTTGTTTTCATACGAGGGGGGCTGTTGTTTGTGATTGGGTTGACTGGAGCATTGGAAGCGCCTCATTAGTGTAGGCCGCTCCTTGCATCTGTGACATTCATTGAAAAACGGCTGGGTTGATTTCCTTCATTTCCTTCGCTTTGTCTCTGTCTGTCGCGTCCTGATTATTGTCTTGTCGCCGCTCCGCTTGGGTCTTCGCAGTTCACAGCCCAAAGTGGAGATTTACATCAGAATAAAGGTGGGATGCTACGCCGCGGCCCTTTTGTCCCGCCAGGTTGCAAAAGGGCCCCGTCAATTAATTTGTTCCACACTCACCTCTCTGATGCTCAGTTACGTTGCCTAGGCAACCTGAAACGCAAGCTGGGGGACACAAGAGAACACATGCAAAGTGGTAATCTAGAGATCAGGTATCAGTTCCGCTATCAGAGAGGATTCGTGCCTCTTTGCCTGTGGATCAAAGAGGAGTTTGCTAATCCTCTGAAGCTCAGACGGGGCTGTGTGTCATTACAGGCGTCCCTTAGAGGCCTCATGCCATCTTTTCTGGGCTCCTAAAGGGGAAGTTAGAAGTGGTACGCGTGTTTAAAAGCACTTTTGCATTTCATGTGTTAAGTGTTTATCTGAGGGAGAGCTTTTTAGTGGAGCAAATAATTGGACTCAGGAATAAACAGTCTGATAGAAAGCATCTGTGGAGGGGGAGGCGAACGAGATAACCCAGTCAGGATGGAGTATGGCAACACCTGGGTGTTTTTCTCCAGCCATGTGCAGATTTGTTCCATTCCATCTTTTTTTATAGCAGAGTAGTTGCTCTAAAGCATTACAACGTTTCAAAGTGTACCGTTCACTTCCTACTCTGAGCAGCCCTTATAAACTTAGTGGCAAAAACGGGCTGTTTGGAAGTAGTTGTTGCCATCAGACATATTTACATATATGTACCTATGCAGGCTAAATCAGTTCAACCCCACCTTTCCTCACTTAAGTAATAAAAGGAATGTTTCAATCTAGAATTCTTTCTGGAAGCATAAACTGTTTTTGGTACAAAACATATGCAAATGTCATGAGTGAACCATATTAGATCTGAGAACAAATTTGGATATAGGTCCTTTAAAAATAGATGATTTTGGAGAATTGCCATGGTAGAACCACTTTTGGTTTCCTTGAAAACCTTTCAGTGCAGGGACCTCCACATAATGCCCAGGTTCTGTGCCAGTTCTGTGAGGATTTTCCAGAACTATGTGTCCATCCAGGAACAACTTAGGCAGCTTTAATTTTAAAAAGTGTAGCTCCGTGTACTTTTAAAATCAGCTGCCTGACCTCTACAGCTATCGTATAGTCAAAAGAGGGATTAATATTCCAGACAACACACACAAGGGTCAGTTTACTTCAGGATCATGCAAGGCTAAATATAGTCTATAAGGATGCCTATGAAGATGTCCTCATAGGACTAATAATCATTGCTACTGTTGCTCACAGACACTAAGCCGAGTCATGCTGTTGTCATTTCAGTAGGAAAGGTCTATGGTCTATCACTGATGGTTGCCTAACACCACCGGCCTTAAGTTATTTTTGGTCTTCTATTGTAACAGTGATTGAACCAACTGTTGAATGAGTCCAGGGCCAGTGTGCACTTCATGATTTGATAATTATGTGGGCATAATGGTGCTGCTTCACAGATGCTTTCAGCACATTCACCCATCCAGGAGGGTCCTATCTGCCAACATCTTTTAATAGCATACCTTCAAAAAAGAAAAATAAAATGAAGAAACTCAATTATCCCTGAGCTTTGGGTCATTCTTATTTTTTTTTTAGCCGCAGTCAGTTCACTCTGATGATCAAGAAGTGTTTTACTGGCACAGTGAGGTGCATGATCGGAGTTAATGCACGAAGGACGTGCAGCGAGTGGGGCTCTAGGGTCTACCTCTTATCTGCTGCTTGGCTCAAAGCGAACAGCACTTTCCAAAATCAAATACTACACAGCCCAACAGCAAGCTGGGGTAAAACAACTGCAGGGCCTTATCTGGAGCAGTCTGATTCATCACACACACTCCTCAGAATGGATATCCAGCATCCAGCTAGAAAAGAATTGTGACTGTTTCCAGCACTCAGTCAGACTGAAGGCCAGAGAGAACTGGCAGTGTTATGGAGGGCTGTTATGTGATTGTTTTTTTTTTCTCCCTTAGCAGAAACAGATTAATCAGGTTTTAATGTTGGACCTCTCCGATCTGCTTCTGAGGGAATTCCAAAACAAAAGCTTCAGATCCAGTGACCAGATGAGGTGAAGAACATGTTTTTAATTTTAAGAGGGTTTGAATTTGAATGCTCTCAGCTAGAATTTCTGCAAATAACATTAGGAAGCTTGCTGGAAAAAAAGTGAGATTTGCTGATTGACTGATTCAGTCAAGATTCACCTATTCAGAACAAGTGATTCATTCATTTATTCATTCATTCATTTATTCATTCATTCATTCATTCGTGCATGCAAACGTAAGTTTGGTTAATGTACTCTGAGTATATTTGGAGTTAGACCACAAAGCAACTAATCCTGGAATCCTGAATATCTACAGGCTCCCTACAAGCACTACTAAGCACTTTTCTTTTATCTTTGAATGTGTTTTCATTCAATCAACAATGTTGAAACTGATATTTTATCAGTCTTTCTGTTTATTATGTGGAAATTCATTTTGGTCTATGCTCCCGACTCTAGATTTTATCAGAAAGAGCACTCATACCTTTAAAATCGCATTACCTATTCTTAAATTCCAGACTACATCACAAGACTAGATGCACTGCTGTGGAATAAGCTCTCTTTCATCGAGGACAATGGTCATTTTCCAGCTTTAACAACCCTTTTCAGCCAAAGAAAGATAATTAGCTAATTATGTGAAACTGCGCAGTACAAGTGGCACCTCCAGGACTGGACATAATGGTTTAGGTGAAGCTCCATTTATTCATGACCAGCTAGCTGGGTCTATCTGCCGAAGAACTCCAGTTGTGGAACACATACGATGTATATCTGTTAGGTGTAATAAAAACAGTAATGTTTTATGGTTTATTGATTTTATCACCTTTCTGCAATCTACACTCCTGCTCTGAGGCAAAAGGGAGAGTTAAGGTGTCAGTCATTTTCACATGAAAGCCAAAAAAATGTCCAATTTGGAAATGGTTATATTGTATGCAGCCCATACGATGAAAAAGTAAAACAAAATGTGAGATTCAGGGTAAATAAAGGAGATCTGTGTTTTTTGTGAGACTGCTTGTAGGGAACTGACTCAGCAGAGGGTGGATCTCCCATTCCTCACCAGTAACACAGCAATGCAGTACAACATCAGTACAAAGAGTTCTGAGGGTTTTTTTTAGGAATTAAAATAAGAAGTGTACCTGCACCACTTTACAGGGCTTCCTTTATGTACAGATCTTCTTTTTGAGAGAACTGCAACAGGCAGAGGCCACAAAATTCCTGAAAGGCTTGTTTATTTTTGTGTGACAGACGTTGAGCGTCACACTGAAACTGCTCTGCGACTTTGCGGCAGGTCAGCTGCCAGCAGTAAGCAGTTGGAGCTGCTGGTTGTTTGCATGCAAGCTTAGTGTGAATCAAGAATTAGGGCCTTCCAGACACCAGCCAGGGTCTGCTGAGGATAGGCAAGGCCTGCTGGGATGGGAGAGGTGAAACTGGGGAGTGCACAGTGCGATGAGCGAGTTATACAAAGAATGGACAACAGATGAGTGACCACAGAGCTGGATGAGTAGAGAGTATGAAACATTTGAGTGTGTGATGATGAGGAAGGAGATGATGCCAGGAGATAATAAATCCAAGCAGGGGCATTTCTAGTCTGCTGGTTATACTGGGGCACACAGAGTATTTAACCCATCCCTTTGTCAGTCACAGGGGCGTAAAAACAGAAGGTGCACATTTTGGGGCCACTGATGCACACTTTAAATGTGTCTATTTGTATCCAAAGTCATTTTTGTAACCTTTGTAGAAGACTAACTCCGCTTTTTATTCCTTTTCCTGTTCTGGCTCCTTGCAGGATTTTACCCTTAAGCTTTCACATAAATAATAACACAGACATGTACACAGACATGTGAAGTAATACAAGTGAAGAAAACTACAGTTGTGGTATTTCGTTGCTGCATCTTACCAGACCATGCTGCACCACTTCTAGTAGTTTCTACCTACCACAAGATTGTAAAATGAGCAGTTATTTGTGCAGTGTCCATTTGGTTAGAAATTACAATATTCTTGGTGTAGTCAGTTCAGTTTGACTACACAGCAATAACTGGTAACTGAATGAATGCTAATCTAACTAATGCTGATCTGAAAAATCTGTGCTTTAGCACCGCTCTGGACTCTCTCTGCTTAACTTGAAGGTTAAACACTCCAGCAGTGTTTTCTGTTACAAACACACAGGACTGCAGAAACGTTCTGATTACCAGACCATGCTGCACCACTTCTAGTAGTTTCTCCTGATTTCAAAAGGAAGCTATGGATGGTATCAGCTCTATATAGAATTGGCAACCTATTACCCAACTACCGACTATGATGGGGAGTCTCCCTGATTTCTGTGCAGGCCAATTCCACCTTAGACCCCACTTTGCACCCCCATACCCTCCTGCCAACCCTTTCTACTTTCACTAAGAAATACACCACTGGCATACTGGACATAACTTTGCTGTGAAAAGTACTGAAGGCTGGAATGAGGGCTTATAATATAACATCAATATAACATACCACTAACCCACAGTCAGCAAGAAAATGTCCCATTTGATCTCAACAGAACTGACAGAGCTAGTATTAGTATTGGTACACTGTTCACAGTGTGTCATGTGTCAGTTTAATGGTTAGATATGATGAAGGACATGCATGTGATGTCAGACTCCAGTCCTCACAAGCCACGGCATTAAAGAATTCTGCATTCCTCTGATCTGATGTGACTCACTTGATAATTTACAAGACTGAATTCTGAGCATTAGATGAAGGAAAAGGCTAGTCTCTGCAGAACTGTGGGCTTTAAGGAGCCCAGGTTCACATACTCTGTCTAGTGATAACTTTAGAAAGCATTTGGCCTGGCTGTAGGCTTTTATTAATAAGATTATTAATAAACTATTTGCAAAAAGGGGTGGAGTAGAAGGTCAGGCCCTTAAAAAAGTGATATTGGCAAAAAAAACATCAGAAGTCAGACCTATGGGTGACTTTGAGTATTCATACTGTACAAGAGAAGGAGATGATCATGTGATCACAGCATGTCGCACCCCTGAGGCCTGGATGTGTGATAGCAGGAAGGTCTTCAAGAGCAGAGCACCTGGTGGGACTGACGAAGAGGCTCAAATCTGGTTTGGAAAAAGGACAGATGGTAGCAGACATTTGGAGCAGGAGCAAGAAAGAAAGGAAGCTGGAGGCCTGGAAGAGAGCCAGGAGATCCAAACTTAAAGCACACAGTCTTTATCGCTGTCCAAGCTGGATTCTTTTGTCAGGGGAAGGTCTGTAATGTCATTTCTACAAGATTTGACTGACCAGCGCATATGGGTCAACTTATCTAGGCAATTTCCCCAAGGCATCATAGATAGCTCAATTGAAATATCATATCCTAGATGCACATGCAGCAGCTGCCACACTTAAACTGTACTACACTAACTACAGCTGGATTTTGAATGTATAGCAACACATTCACAAGTGCCAAAGTTGATGATTGGTGATTATTGTTCTATAATGCAACTCTAAGCAGAAACACAGGAGCTAGTTATGCTGGGATATCTACGTTTGATCTATTTTACTACAGTCATAACCCTACAAATATGTTTTATTCATTTATAATGCTAGTTTGCACATTTTATAAATGTTTATATAATAGCATTGGTATCGGCCATGACAGATGTGTTTATGTGAAATGTTGGCTTTACTCTTACATTTCCATATCAGTACATCCCTAGAAATGTGGAGTGTGTATTACATAATATTATGCAATAAAGCAGCACTCTTTAGCGTCTTGGTGTAAAAACAGTGAAAGCTAAACAAATAAACTGTCAGTCTATGAGAAATCATTTTGTAGTTAAGTTTTAGTGACAGTTTCAAAGCAGTACACAAAGTGAACATTAATATAGTTAGACAAAGGGCATTTCTCAGTATGGAGTACATCAAGACTCTTGTTCTTGGGAGTACAGACATTGCAAGTTCAGGGTGGGAGGATCCAGAACAATCAGTCTGCATGTGGAACAGCAGCGTTCTTACTGACATCACAGTGCAAGATCCTGCATTCTTCATTTAACCTTTATCTATACAATCATTGATATTTACAATAAAATATCGTATAATGGACCCAACTGCCTGCATTCAAGGGGTCAGACAGTGGTCTCTTAAAACTCATAGTTCTACATGTGAATGCATTCTGAGAAACCTGACTAACAAGTCACCTCCTGATGCATTCTTGATAAAACTTACAAATCTAGGACACAGGTACTTGGTCAGTACTAGACTAGATGCAAACCTTTCAGAAGTTAATGAGAATGCATATTGAGAAACACCCCATTGTAGTACAAAACAGTACAATGGGTTAATATTTTTTATGCTAATGTATCAAAATAATACTATAAGATTAACACATACATTTCTGGTATATTCCTTATAGTACTAGTGGTTGATACACAGCACCCAATAACAACACTACGTGTGTTTGTGTCTATTTTTTTACATTAAAATTAGACTGTTTTAAACAGGACTTATTTCTGAATTCTTATTGTTGCTGACTTATTATTGAATAATCTATGAAATAGTCTGATGCTGCTTTGTTGTGCAAAATCTTACCAGGTTTAAATCATTATGATTATGTGTTTCACTATGTGGATTATTACCCTGCTATGATGTATAATGTACATCACTGCAATGTTCTTATCAGTTGCTAAAACATTATAATTATATTCAATATCTTATTATGTGCAATAGTCTTATCATGTAAATATCACTACTTATGTCAATATTACTTATATGCTACTGATCTCTACCACATGCTGAAACATACTCCTGACTACCATCTGTGTTGATAGTAATTCACTTAACTCTAAGTTACTTATCTATAGTATTTACACCCAGCCTTTGTGTCTAAATCACAATATTTCATATTGAGGTTTTTTTATTTACAGATAAAAATATATATATTTTGACTATTTATATTGTTCTTGTCTCTGTGCTCTTTGCAGTCATAACATAACACTCAATAAAGTTTTCTGGTCAACAGGTCAAAATCATCAGAGATAAGTTTATGTGGGTTTTGTAGTGTTTTTCATGCTGATTTCAAATCTGTGT
>JBBPCY010000136.1:22713417-22737644 GCA_037974405.1 Brachyalestes nurse | reverse complement strand
TTGAGGAGAGACTCTGAGTGTGTTGGGAGGAGGATGCTGAGGAGAGACTGAGTGTGTTGGGAGGAGGATGCTGAGGATGGAGCTGCAAGGAAAAGGAGAAGAGGATGGTCTGCTAGGAGGTTTATGGATGTGGTGAGGGAGGAAATGCAGGCAGCTGGTGTGAGAGAGGAAGATTCAGAGGACAGAAGGAAATGGGGCAGGTGGCTGATCCGCTGTGGCAACCGCTAATCGGGAGCAGTATTTTCTGAGTTCACCATACAACATCAAATATGCCATAACCTTTGCACACATACCTCATTATGTTTGTTTCGAATACATTTAGTTCAGCAAATAAATTGTGCATTAAAATATGCATAACTGTGCTCGCCATAGAGAACGTGTACTTACTTACACTTAGAAAATCAGCATGTATTTTGACAGATGTAATTTGCCCAGGTTTATCCAATGATCAGAAATAATAGCATTTCATACATTAACAGAAACCACATTAGCTTTTTCTTGGCAGATATCTCTTTATGACCAGGTTTACTTTCAATAGCAGATGACTCCGATATACGGCTTAATTTGCAGCAGAAAAGGATATAGATGATGGCATTTACCGCCACAAAAAGGCTGGTTTAAACCAAACAGTCAAATGTCATCCACCTGGCTCTCCTACCTTTTAATTGTGGAATACGTTACAGCTAGATTTCATAAAGCAACACCTTGAACGACTGTGATGGTCAGCTGCCCTCGCCTTTTTCAGTGACTTAATGAAACGACTATCTCTGCATGTCAAGTTTAGCCATGCACACTGTGGAGATTATTTGACTCGCTGCGTGTATATTGTATTTGCCCCCTCACCATATGGTTCTGTTATCACTCTTTCAGTTGTTTTCTGTTTTCCTACCCTTACAGTATTGCTCTTGTTTGTTTGTTTGTTTTTGTATTGGTTTGACTTGAATCACTAAAAAGTAATTAATAAAAAAGAAACCACATAACCACGTCCTCACAGTTTTTCACGTTGCAAATTGGCGGGGTGTACTTTTTCATGATTGTTTTTGCTACATTGGCAGTGTAGCGGCAGTGCAAAACTTAAGAAGCAAACTGCAGACAACAGACAGACTTGCAGAATACTGTGTCTGATAATTCTGTATATCTTTTCTTTCTTAATTCTTGTTACAAGCTTTGTGCTCAGTTTGGTAAAAATTCAAAATTTGGTTTCAATACTGAGAAAATGACTTTGATATTGACTCCAGAGTTATATTAACTTACAAACTGACGTGACTTGAGTGTGACTTAAAGCAGAACTGAGTGAGTGTAGAAAGAGGAAATATCTACTTATGTATATGTATTACTGCATGGTAGACAGTAAACCAGAAGGTCAGACTTTGGAACGAGCATGCTTACTGACATACTCATGTCGTCTGCTTGGGTACTGAAATTTGATATTAGATTACATGAATACTCGGTAGCATTGAAGTAATTTAGTCAGTATGATAAAAGCATTGAATTTTAATACCCAGACCTTCTCAACTCAAATATAAGCCTACACACCTGCCACCCACCACTGTGTTCCATTGAAGTTACACGGTGTACTCCCAAATGTGCTTACTACACGCCAAACTATAATAAAACTCATACAAACAGGCCCAGGCTAAAGGTTTACATCATTTAATCAACAAAAGCAAAAAAATCCCTTTACATATTGGTAATTATTTAGTGCACCTTTATATTATAGTGGCAGGATGCACTCGATAAAAGCATAGCACTCACAACAGCCTGGCCATGGATGCATGACTCTGGTGAGTAGGTGTGAATTTGAGGGAGAGAACAAGTGTGGTTGCTCACAGAAAAAGGGCATCATGTGAGCCTGCGGTAGTATTTCTGTCCATTCTAGAGTAGGTCTATCACCTCTTAAAGGGATATTCCAACAACTTTTGAGCCTTTACTATGTTTGCTTTTGTAACTTCAGCATCTGAGTAAATGTGCTCGTCTGAGATTTGTAAAAGAACAGAAGGTCATTTGATACAAAAGACACTGGTGACAGAAGTCAATGGCAAGGTGCATCAGGAGAGACAGATTTTTGTCCCTCTTAATTGACCATATACTTATGATTTAATAGAAGTGAGGCTGAAAAATGCACGAGTATTCATTTAATCCTTTGAATGAGCAGGACTTGTTTAGCGTGGTTTAGTGATTCTTAGGTAAACTTAGTGAGAAGATTTGAACTAGTCTTTATTAGGAAATTAGCGAAGAGGAAAATCATCATATGCATGATGATCAGGCACAATAAGGAATAGGCTGGGCAGTGACATGTGCGTAATGACATGTAGGAAGGAGGTTAAATGCAATAAAATTATAATAAATAATGGGTCATCAGGGATCTGATCATGACTTTTCCCCCATTTGGAGCCATGTTTAATGTTAATAGCAGAAAAAAGCAAATAATTAGGAAGTTATATGGAACACTTACAGTATAAGATGACTTCTCTCTCCTACTGTATATGACTGGTCTTATCACCTGGAAAAGATAACAGTGAGAAGTCAGTCTTAAGTGAGACGAAAATCAACGACTTGGGTGATAGGGCTGCAGCGGTGCACGATTAGACCTAAAATCCACATAAACAGCAGATATAAAGGTCATTTTTTCAGAGACGCACATAAATGAAGGACAGTAGGGAGCATGCTGGCTATGTGTCAATGACCTTGTGCAGAACTACAGTATGGGACAAGCGGGGAGACAAATATGGTCAGATATTAAGACCACCTCGTGGAGCTCTGACACTTGCTGAAGCACCAAAATAAGATCTGAGAAATGCAGCAGTGCTCTTACACTACTGTACTGAAGCATTACAAGAGCATGACACTGACCGTGCTGCCCCTGAGTCCGGCCCACGGCTGCAGGATCCTGGAGAATAACAGGACAGACCGAGCTGCAGACATTTCAGATACAAGGACAGCAGATCTTCAGACTCTTCTCTCCCAGCAGGCCCGACCAACCCCGTGCGTGCAAAACACACAGCAAGCTATGGTTTCACATTCAGGGGACAATCCTTGTGGATTTTTGTGTCTTTAACCAAGTACATTACATTAGCGCCACCTGCTGTCGTGACCCTGCTATTGACTCAATTTAAAGGAGAATTCCACTGACTGTCCAAAGAAAACCTGCATAATCCAGTATTAAATCAAATAATAACAATTAAATATTCAGTTGGTCAGGGTTCCAGGAGAAACATTACTGTATGTAGTGTACAGTTATCTGGTTTATTATTGTATTCCTACATGAATCTGGTGTTTTTTTAAGAAATTTGTCATGCCTCCTTAACCTTAAAAAAGGATGCAGGTGTAAAGGAATGTAAAATATGGAATAAGCATGTGTTCAGTGAACTTTGGGTCAATGTGTTGTTTTACTTTACAGTGAATGATGTAATTCAAATTGGAACTTGACTGTACACATGTATATATAATTTATTTTTTCTTCTTGTTATAATTGTTAAAATGTTTATTTTTGTTGTCTCGGCTGTCCCAACAGACCAATGCTGGGAGAAGAATAATGGAGCCCTCCATTTTGAACGTACAGTAGTTAAAAAAACTACACTATATGGACAAAAGTATTGGGGTACAGGGTTTTTAATGTCATTGCATTCAAATCCATAGACTTTAATATGTAGTTGGTCCCCACCTTTGCAGCTTCCACTCTTCTTGGAAGGCTTTACACTAGATTTTGGAGTTTCTGTGGGAATTTGTGCCCATTTATTCTGTACAGCATTTATGAGGCACTGATGTTGGACGAGAAGGCCTGGCTCGCAATCTACATTCCAGTTCATCCTAAATGTCTTGAAGGGGTTGAGGTCAGGGCTCTGTACAGTGTAGGCCCAGTCAAGTTTCTTGCTTAATTGCAACTTTTTGGTCATCGGGTTCACAGGCAAGTGTTTTACCCACTAGGCTACTACCACCCAGTGCACTGGGGCACAGTCATGCTGGAATAGAAAATGTTCTTCCCCAAACTGTGTCCACAAAGTTGGAAGCATGCTGTTATCCAAAATGTCTTGGTGTGCGGAAGCATTAAGATTGACCTTCACTGAAAGTAAGGGGCCATCTGAATTCAATATATAAGAGCGGTGTCCCAATACTTTTGTCTATATAGTGTATATAGGTTGAAACCAGGTCGAAGAGAAAGTGACATAATGCCCCCTGTAACTAAATGAATTTATTAATGCTTTTTTATTTCTGAATGAACAGTACGTTGACCTAAATCACTACATTTAATGATATTTTGCCTGTTATTATTCTGTGAATGGTGCACTTGTTGCCCTGAACAACCGAGAGGACGAGGCTGTTTACATTGCTTTAACGATTCATAAATGTGCTTGATTTTGAATTTTATTCGGAATAAAGAGAGAAAAATACACACAATTATGCGATTTAGCATTTTATAGAGTAACCCTTTTTCTTTTCTTTTTTTATTTTGAATGAAGAGATCCTTTTGGTTTTGCCTGGGCGTCTTGAGGTCAGTCGTCATGACGTCGGTAGTTGTAGTCCAATATAGGACCTTTTTATATCGGACTATGGTAATGTAAAACTACATTTCCCATTTTCCCATCGTGTTTGTCTCCTCCTCTCCTCCTCCTGATTCCCTCCCACTGTCTGCTGGGCCGCGGGGAAGTCGCAAGATGGCCGACGTCGTTTGAAAGTATGTTCCTCTCCTCAGTATGAAGTCGTGAGTGAGCCAGGGAGCGAGGGAGCTTACGTTTCGGGGGGTTCGTTTTTTTGTTTTTATTTTAGTTCTTTTTACTTTGGTTTTTATTTAGTTGTTTGTTTTGTTTTGTTGGGTTTTTATCGTCCATTTCATCCCGGACTCGCCCCTGTCTGCTGGTCGTCTGGACTAGTTTTAGAGTCGTCAGTCAGTCAGTCAGTCAGGCAGTCACACCGGGCTCTGGCTAACGGGCTCCGGGGCTTAGCTCGGTCTCTTAGCCTCAGGGCTGTATCTTCTCGTTAAATAAGTCTCTAGCATCAAATATTTTAGTCATCATCCCGTCCTGACGGCCGCGCAGCGTTCTGACACTATGCTAACACCGACCAGCAGTCGTAGTCGTAACGTGAAGCCACTTTGCTAGCATGTAGGATTATCATAATTTTCTGCACATTTTTTCTACCAAACGTCGTCGACATCGTTCCTGCCTCTCTCTCCCGTCGTAACCCCGCGTAAACGACAGAGTTTCCCTCCGAGCTATGCTATAATTAATCCTAATCGTCTGTAGTTTGGGACACTATATAGTTGGCATCCTACCAAAACACAGAGAATGGCTGCATACTGTTGCACGACCAAACACAAAATATAACTTCACCCACCAACCACACACCCACAGAGTTACAGTAACACGGGCTTGATTTGGTTAGTTCACGTTACGCTTTAGTTACAGGGTGATTTGGGGTATCAGTAACTGTTAGAAGTCTAGCACAAGTACCACCCACGTTGTTTTTTTATTTTTATTATTTTTGAAACTTAAACGGGACAGAATGGGAGTGCAGGGCTTTCAAGAGTATTTGGAGAAGCGTTGTCCCGGAGCGGCGGTTCCAGTGGACCTCTTGAAGCTCGCCAGAACAGCAGGCCGACAGCCTCCACACCACCACCCCCATCCTCCACACCACCAGCCCCATCCCCATCACCCTGGCTCGCTGCCCCCACCGCCGCCGCCTCCCGCGCGGATCCTGGTGGACGCGGACTCGGGCCTCCAGCGACTCTACGGGGGGTACCAGACTGACTGGGTGTGTGGCGGGGAGTGGAACGCCATGCTCGGCTACCTGGCGGCCCTGTCTCAGGCCTGCCTGTATCAGGGCGGCCTGGAGCTGGTCGTCGTGTTCAACGGCACGCTAGGCAAGGAGCGCTGGCCCGAGTGGGCGCGGCGGGCGCAGGGGCAGAGGCAGACCGCCCAGCTCATCGTCAACCACGTCGGCAGCAAGGCCACGCCGCCCCCGCGGGCATGGTTCCTGCCGCCCGCCTGCCTGAGCCACTGTGTCCGCCTCGCCATGTTCCGCTTCCGCGTGAGGGTGAGTGGCGTGCTGCAAAAACTCCTCTCAGCCGGAGAAATCATGTGGACACTTGGGGAACAGGGTAGAAAAGTGATTTTTCCAAAAAGTTTTCATGTGCTATTTATCAGAAATCAACAAGTTGTCTGTATGCACATATTTGGATTGCACACAACAGCATGTCGAGATTGTGTTTATATTTATTACATACAGTAACCTGCGAGTTCTCTCTATATATATAATATAATCCATTAGAGAAGGATGCTGAAAGTAAATTATATCGTTGCCATAATAAAGATTTCTCTGTGCATCTGTGCTCTGTGCCTATGAAGCTGAAGTAATTAAGCAGTTCTCTGTATTTCATAATTAGAAAAGTGCTGTATTGATTGACATGATGCTGAAGACAAATCTTAATATGGCAAGAAGTAATTAACTTGTTCTCTGTAAGAATTTCCTAATTACAAAAGGATATTGAGTACATATCTTATTAGATGAACCCATGTTCAATGTGGACACTTAGGTAACAGGGTAGAAAAGTGCTTTTTAAAAGTTTTTTTAAAAAGTTATTTATAATCAGAAATCAACAAGTTGTCTGTATGTACATATTTGGATTGCACACGACAGAGTAGCTTATTACAGTAACCAGTAAGTTCTCTATATGGATAGAGAAGGATGCTGAAAGTAAGTTACCATAATCAAGGTTTCTCTAAGCACATCTGTATTTGGTGCCTGGGTCGTTGAAGTAATTACCTAAATCAGTTTAATGATTAGAAAATGTATACTATACTGGTAATAGAACTTATGCAAAGGATGCTGAGGACAAATCCTAATATGGCATTAAGTAGTTCTCTTAAGTATTCCATAGTTACAAATGGATATAGGGTACATATCTTAATAATACTTGAATCCATGTATGAGTTCATGTTGACACATAACAGGGTAGAAAAGTTTTTTTTTTTCTTTTTTCATGTGCTGGTTTCATGTGCTGTTTATCATCACAGAAATCAACAAGTTGTCTGTATGCACATCTTTGGATCGCACATAATAGAGTATCTTATTACAGTAACCAGTAGGTTCTCTATATGCGCATAATATGCTAGAAAAGGATGGTGAGAGTAAAGTGGCCCCTTATGGTTGTGCATGAACACTCCATAGTACAGTACAGTGTGAACAGGGTGAATTTCTTTTTCTGCATTTAACCCATTCAGCAAGTGAAGGAGTGGGCAGCCCAGGGTGCAGTGTGTGTGACCGGTATCTTGCTCAAGGGTACCTCAGTGGTGTCACTTGCAGTCCTGGGGTCCGAAACTATGACCTTCTGATTGCAGGGCCACAAGGCCAACAGGCTGCCCCAAATATTATGATTACCATAATCAAAGTTTCTCTCTGTACCGTTACGCTCTGTGTCTGGGTTGTTGGTTTTCTGTAAGTGTTTCGTAATTAGATAAGGATGAAGAGTACATATCTTAGTATTCGAGGAAGCCGTATACACGTTAATGTGGACACTTGGGTAACAAGCTAGAACAGTTTCATGTGCTGTTTATCATCACAGAAATTCACGAATATTCTGTATACACATCTTTGGATTGTACACAACAGCATATTGAGAGTAGTAACCAAATCATAATATTAGAGGAAGCCACGATAAGTTTTATTTTATATTGGTGGTTATTGAACATACACTAAGGATGAGGACAAATCTTAATATAGGATAAAGTAATGAGCAATATTTCTTATGAAAAGTCTGTTTGTGCTTAATAGTAGATCTGCTATTTGGCAAGTAAAAGAACACGGCACATTGTAGTTCATTGTAGTCGCGTAAGAATGTTACTTATTCAAATATTTCTGTTTATTAGTAATTAGTATGTTGTATATTAGTATATTTTCTACAACACTTAATTTTAAAACACGTTTATACAACACTTGATTTTGAATCTGAATGGAGTGTGGTGCTGTTGGGTAATGATGTCGCAGACCGAAAAATATTTTACTGAAATGCTGGACTAAAGCTTGGCTCCCTCACTCTGCTGTAGGTGGTACAGACACTTGAGGACCACCACCAGGAGGTGCTATCCCTGTACAGAGACTACGGTTTTCAGGGCCTGATTGCACAGGACTCGGAGTTCGCTCTATGCAATGTCCCAGCCTATTTCAGCTCCCATGCTCTCAAGCTCTCCTGGAACGGCAAGAATCTGACCACTCATCAGTACCTGCTGTCTGAGGCTGCTCGGCAGTTGGGTCTCAAAACCCAGCACCTGCCCATCTTTGCTGCCCTGCTTGGTAAGTCATTTACCAAAACCTAGAAAGGCTTAGGTCTGAACATGTCACTTTGTTTTACATCAGTATAAATTAAATAATCTTGACTAATAAGAAGGTTTTTTTTAGGGAACCACATTCTGCCAGATGAAGACCTGGCTGCCTTTCATTGGAGTCTCTTGGGTCCAGAACACCCTCTTGCCTCCCTTAAGGTATGTTTTTGATCTGAGAATGACTAGTTTTAAATACACCTTTTTCTTTTAAGGTCTAATTAATACACATTGCTTTTCTTATTATTATCTCCTATCATTAGTTGTTTGTTTTACTCTTATTATCTGCTCATTTTAGGTAAGGGCTCATCAGTTAGTCCTTCCTCCTTGTGAGGTTGTGATAAAGGCTGTATCAGAGTATGTTGCATCCATCAAAGACCTTGGGAACCTGGATGCTGTGGCCAGGGATGTATTTAAACAGTCTCAGGTAAAGTGGGATTCTTAACTTCCACTACTCTCATTTTATCAGTAGTGTCAGGATTATTGACATTTACATGCTGCTTCCATTAAGAAATGCCACTAAATGCCACTGTCTTTCTCATTTGCGCAGTCTCGAACTGAAGATAAAATTGAAAGGTTTAAGAAGGCAGTGGAGTATTTTTCAGCGGCCAGTAAACCGAGACCTCTTTCAATGGGACCTTCTCCTTACCTCTGTAAGTAAAAGCCATAGTTATACATTTTTAGAATTGTCAGGTATGTTCCATTATGATCAAAATGTTGAGTAATACTAACGTTTCACCTGTGATCTTTATGTGCATGCTTAATTTAGCTTTTTTGCTTTCATAATGAAATAATCTCTACTTGGCTTTGTTCACAGTTCCAGGTTTTGGGCCTGGTCAGTTTGGCGGACCTCCAGGCCACATAGGGGCAGTGCAGACTGGAAAAGCCCAGGTAAATTTAAGCGTATTGTTGGCAGTTTCTGTACTGTTTTCTTCTCAAGAAATGTTCTTTGCTCCAGCTAAAACATTGTGGTATTTTCTTAATGTCTCCTATTAGTTTGGTCCACCCCAGGTATCAGGTGTTAAGGTGCCTTATCCAGGTGGGAACTATGGACCTGGCCCAGCCTCTGGTCCTATTCTATTCCAGACCCCACCTCCAGCACTGCAGGACTGCAATGATTCTCTTGTTGGGAAAATGGGCTTTGCTGAATGGTCTGCTCCTTATGATTCCACTCAAGGTGGCAACCGACTGCCCAATCACCACACAGCAGCTCCCTCAGGCCCTTCCCCCTCACCATCTTCTTCCTCAGATGGGGAGGAGCAAAATGACACCAGCACTAAGTGAGTTCTGAACACCTCTCTGCACCATTTTCTCCCTTTCACATGACTTAATTCTCCTCCACTCTATTCTTAGCAGAGCTACGCTAAAAATATCTTAAAGGTAACACCACCAGGAGGTGTCAGAAACTGTGTCAAACTCTTTTAGTTTCCAATTACCTCCCAAATACTTCACTAATGTTAGGATATTTCCTGTACACTTGTTATTTAACACAGTTGTATGTGAAGGATATTTGAAAATAAATACTCCGTTCAGGGAAATTGTTGAATTTTCATTTTAATTATACACCATTCATTCATTTGTCACTTTCCTAACTCTTGCGCTTGTGAGTGTCATGACAAAGCAACCTGTCAGATATTTTGCTTGGGGGCGGGGAGCTAATTTTTCATTCAGAGAAGCCTCTCTAATCAGAATTTTTTTTGTTGCATATGCCCTCCTGGTGCATTTTTTTTAATGTCTATCTGAACTACCCATGTAGCTCTTTAGATCACAGTGGCTGGTCCATTGACAGGAAGAAAGTCTTCACAGACAAATTAAAAAATTAAGCCTATGGGCATTCAGGATGCTTTGAACATGGTGGTAATAGTCAACATTAGTGTATCAGTGCCTGAAAGATTGGTGCTTTTTTCCTGAAGAAGATTCCAGAGGCCACCAGGAGTATACAAAAACAGTGGTGCTAGAACGTTTAACCCTTTGGCACTTTCAGCATTTCGGCATAAACAAGATCCCGATAAATCAGGTTTCCAAAAGGGAGGCAAAGAGAAGCCAATTAATTTATTAACTCTGTTTCAACTTTAAGACTTTCCTGTTCTGAAAGTTTTGTTACAGTCCTGTCTGTATGTACCATGGATGTGATTTTTACTTTGTAAGATGTGAGGAGCTGATGTGTCCAATTTACATGCTTGCAGTCAATAATACAAGTGTGTTGGGCTTTTATAATAGCCTGTGATTTGAGTGTACTCAGCTGGTTCATTTCTTTTCAGTCATTTGGCTGACAAGTCCTCTAGATGGGAAGACCCCTGTGGCCGTGGAGGAGGTGCCTCCGGGGACAGTCACCAGGGTAACGGGAGTGGGCCATCTATTCCTTCGCTGCTGTCCATGGCAACACGTAGCCACATGGACATCACAACCCCACCCCTGCCGCAGGTCAGTGCGGAGGTGCTTAGAGTGGCGGAGCACAGACATAGGAGAGGACTCATGTACCCACAAATCTACCATATCCTCACTAAGGTAAAAACACTGACTCATATTACACTTTTCCTTTATGAGCTGGATTGTCAAACACCACTCTTGACACAATTCTGTGTCCCTTTCTCTCCCTCCTGAACATATTGAATAGAAATGAAAAGGTGTGGTCAGACCGGAATTTCACCTTTCTGTTCTCTTAGCTGGGTGGGGAGAAAACAGGTGTTTTGTGTGTGATCCAAGCGGGATCATTTTTGTGGGTTAGCAGGTTAGTTAAGTGTCGTTTCCAGCAATGACTTGCACCTAGTGTGATTGAAATGGCTGTTTTCATTGGGGAGGTATCAGATATCAACTTTTTTTT
Source organism: Brachyalestes nurse (assembly GCA_037974405.1). NCBI lineage: Eukaryota > Metazoa > Chordata > Actinopteri > Characiformes > Alestidae > Brachyalestes > Brachyalestes nurse. The sequence continues at coordinate 22,726,505 of JBBPCY010000136.1, read as the reverse complement.
TATGTGTATGAAATCCTAGACAATCTGACTGCATCTGCAGTTTACCACGTTTTTGAAACATGGCATTTTCAAAATGCACTGGCTGTCATAAGAATAAATGAATAAATGAGTGAATGATAAACAAACCTTTTTCAACAGTTTGTGCCCTGAATCACCTTTAAGTTTTATGTTGGCCCAACATAAAACTTAAATTATGAATCAGTGATTCATTCTTTTTTATTAATTTAAGTAAATTCAGTTATGTTTTGTTTTTGTTTTATTTAAACCAGGTAGTTTTATTCTCTAGGTTTCACTGCTGCTGAAATTCCAGCAAACTAAATGCTGTTATTAGTGCACCTTGAGTTCAAGTAACAGTTTAGTGGAAATCTGTGTAAGGTGTTTATCTGCAGCTGGTAAACATCCATACTTTTAACAAATCTATCCAAAAATCAAGCGTTTCCAAAAAAAATGCATGTCTGTGTAACATGTAAAATGAATTCCTATTGATTTTAGCACATTATTAATTTTACAATACAACTAATTTAGTTACTATTAATCTTGGTTAAATATCTTAATGCTGAGAATATACAGTATATGCTGAAATGTGGTAAAACAAACGCAATGAATAAAACCAATTTGGTTGTCCTCAATAACTATCCCTCCTCCAAATATGCTGAAATGGCATTACAGTCTGGGTTTTTTCCCCTCCCTGACTGCTGTCCCTGCTGCTTTCCCTGTCATTTTCCACAGGGGGAGATGAAGATGCCAGTGTGTATAGAGGATGAGTGCAACCCTGACCTGCCTCCTGCCTCTCTACTGTTCCGTTCAGCCCGGCAGTATGCCTATGGGGTGCTGTTCAGCTTGGCCGAAACCCAGAGGAGGCTGGAGAGGCTGGCCATGCGCAAGCGTGCTCCAGTAGAGGGTAAGTGTGGCAGAGAGCATGGAAATGAAGGTTCAAGGAATAGTTTGGAAAAAAAGATTCCATTTCTCTCAGATGTTTTCGGCCACATTAGCACCTCAGATCTTTTTTCAGATCTAATCGTTAACTTATCAGATTAGACTATTAAATTAGAATTGAATGAAAAGAGACTGAGGAGTGTCTGATTAAATATGCGATTTATTTATTTATTTTCTCAGTTTTATTTTAACATGTGCAAACAACAGCACACAGAACATATCAAGAACATAATCTGGACTCCCACATCGTCAAATTGTCACGCACCTGTAGTATTTCCGACAACAGAGAAAAACAAATTAATATAAATATAAAGAATAAAATAAATAGGCCTGCACTAATGTTTTATTTTTTACTTAAATAACAAATTAAGATTACAAAACGAAAACACGCTGAAATCCCTTTGACGCTTTGAAGATCAGGCATAGCCAATTTTTTTCAGATATGGGCTACAAAGTTTATTTTTTCGGTTAAAAAAATAGTAGGCCTGCCTCAAACCACAAATTAGTTTTTATTTAAAAAAGTAACATGTCAACGTGCTGTGGGGATAGTCTAGAGAGCAACCTATTGACAGTTAATCCCGTGGCAGAAAACACCCTCTCAGGTGGCACAGATTAGAGCTTAGATCGGGCCCAAAAAATAAAATAAAACCCTACCCAAGCCCGAGCACCTTGTGTCCGAGCCCAGCCCGGCCCGACACATTAACTGTAATTATCGGCCCGGCCCGGCCCAAGGATAGTGGCAGGAAATATCGTCCCGACCCAACCCGCGGGCCGGGCTCGTGTCTGGCTCGGGTTCGGGCAGAGAATCGAAACTCTAGCACAGATGTCTCAGGAATGCAGAGATAACGCCGCGCTAGAGTGGCCAGTCTCGGGAAGCGCCGTTCAATTGCTTTACACCAGTCAACAGGATTAATATCCAAAGAGGGTCGGATTGTCTCTCATATAAATGTCCACCTCTTCTCCATAATAATAATAATTAAAAAAGCAATATATAAAATCGTTTTAAACCATTTAACTGATAGTAATAATTGGTCAAAATTCATTCTTTCGGTTAACGGTTAAACGGTCAATATGAGAATCCCTAGAAGTGACCTTTGTAAATACAGATAAATCTAATCCAAGATAATCCTTTCTTATGACTGCTTTGTGAGCACTAGCCCTAATGTCTGAAACGGCTCACTGTAGCTGTGAAGCTTTGTCTGTATTAAGTCCCAGTAAGTCATACTGTGTCCTAAGCCACATCCATAAGTCCATACCACACTGATAAAGAGCTGTATGTGTGTTTTTACAGTTTGCTGAGATGTATTTGTCTTTCAGTAAGAAGAAAGATTAGCAAATTAAGGTGGACTCTACACATCATCTAATTGTTTATATTGACCTGCTGCCCTCTGTAAAGCACCATTGGTTAGTTTGGGCCACAAAAATGTTTTTATTCCTTAAGTCATTGCTCTGTTAAATTCTTCAGGAACTTATTGATGAGATTGAATCATTTCCAGTTGAATTCAAGGCTTTTTGTGTATCTGGGACAGGTGTAAGTTTGTGTGCCTGTTCTTTGTATGTAATTGGTATCTAAAAGACACAAGGTAGATTTCCAGGAATGGAGACTGTTTGACTGGCTTGACGATTGTTTGCAAAGTTGCTTGTAGCTTCAGTGCTTAAAACTAAAATGAAAATAAAGAAAACCTCAGACACATCTTGACTGCTCAAGTACATCTGGAGTAAGATTTTGTACATTTCAAGGAATAGTTTGGCAAAATTGAATAAAATGTGCATAGTAAGAGTATTGGCAGCAACTTCATGACACCGGTGTCACAATGTAACATACCAAATGTACAATGTGATAGTTTTGTTTGTGTACAGAAATTGGTTTAAGAATATTATTAGAATAATTTGGGGGAACCTTCTCAGAGGTGTACAGTGAGTGGACTTTACTCGAAGATGCTATAATACATTAATGTTGGAATATTGCTCCTGCTGCTTTGGAAGAAATCTAAAATAATCATTAAACTATGCTTATTAACATGCTTATGGAAATGATGGTAGTGATGGGACTCTGCATTGAACACATCAGAGCGTTATTTACAGCTAGAACAATCATGACTTTATGATCATGTACTCTTTGTTTGGTTAATAGCTTAGCCAAAGAACATTGATATGATTAATTAATGTTTTATTACACTTCAGACCTTTGGACCTTTGATGAGCTGTATTGTTATATTCAAATTATTAGTTATGGAAACATGTAGCCCCCATTTAGTGTAGTTTAAAATGCATGCCTAAACCATCACACACTTGCCTTAAACCCTGTCAGGCTAAATATGGTCCTGATTCTGTGGTTTCTGACACAAAATGACAAAATGCTGTTTATAAAATGGGTAAAAGTAGCATTAAATGTTAATATATTGACCGATTACACTTGGCGTGAGTGGAAAGTAATTGGTGTAAATTCTTTTTTCTATTTTCTTGAAATGTTCCTTTAACAATCATCATGGTAGTTGCTTTATTTTTTCACATTAAAGGTTTACTGCTGTGTGTATTACATGTTTTGCTCTGTTATTAGAATAAGTGTGATAAACTGTATAAGCGTCTCTGATATTAAAAAGCCCAAATCGACACCAGGAATTTTTTTTTACCCTGAGGGTATAAAGTTTCTCACTCAAAGTATACTTCCTCATCTCCAATATTCTAAATCTTATTTTGAATGACCCCACTGGCAAGGAAATGTTTGGATGTAAAAGCGAATGCATAGCTACATTGTTCACCAGATCAATTGCCCAGCTAAAGTGAAATCAAGACAGCAGCAGTGATTAGCAGCAGTGATTTTTTTTTTTTCGAGGCAGTCGATTTGGTGAACCATTTTTCCTTCTTTCACTTTTATATCCGGACACCTGCTCACAAGATTTTTTTTTTTAATCCTGTTATACATTGAGTTACATGTAGCCAGTCATGTTTGTTGATAACGGCCTTAAGGCGAAGTATGAGTTTACATGATTCACTTGTGCTATTTTTTCCATACTCCACAGTGCCTCCAGTAATAGTTAAGGAGTGGTGTGCCAGCAAGGCCAAGTCAGCTCTGACCCCAGAGCTAGTTCCTCCGCTTTGTTTCCGGGAGTGGACCTGTCCCAATTTGAGGCGTTTGTGGCTGGGCCGCGCCTCAGAAGACCGCAGCCGCCGCACCCGAGCATTCCTGGCCTGCATGCGCTCAGACTGCCCTGCTCTGCTCAACCCTGCCTGCGTGCCATCCCACCTTCTGCTCATGTGCTGTGTTCTCAGGTACCCACACTACTAGTGGATCAAGAAGCAGAAACTCCACTGGAGCAATGTAGAGCTCAGTAGCGGGAAGTGTGTTTAAATACTGCATTCGGTACCACTACTATATTTGCAATATAACTTGATTCAATTGTGTTGACGTGTGATGAGGTTCGTACACCATTTTATCAAACCCCTTTTTGAGTGTAGTACTAGTGAAAAGAGTGCTTAATGGTTTGCATTTGCATGCAGGTATATGATGCAGTGGCCAGGAGGCCGCATTCTTCAACGCCACGAGCTTGACGCCTTTTTGGCCCAAGCTGTGTCTAACCAGCTCTATGAGCCTGATCAACTCCAGGAACTCAAAGTAAGTGACCTAAAATACAAATTTCCTTTTGCAATTTATTAGTTTGTCTACCAACAAACTGTTTACTTCAGTGTCTTATTTGTCTTTCTTTCATTGATGTGGTGATATTAGGTAGAGAAAGTGGATAACCGTGGGGTTCAGCTGGCGTCTCTGTTCATGAGTGGTGTGGACACTGCCCTTTTTGTGAATGATGTATGTGGGCAGCCGCTACCCTGGGACCACTGCTGCCCTTGGGGCTTTTTTGATGGGAAACTATTTCAGAGCAAATTGGCCAAGGCTACCAGAGACAGAGCTTCCCTGCTGGACATGTGTGAAGGCCAGGTCTTTTAACTCTTAACTTAACTCTTTAACCCTTAAAATCCTAGGATTTATCCTATAATTAGGAGCTAGCTCTTTTGGCTTTTTAATAACATGATTAAACTTTCTCCTGAACTCCCTCTTGTCTGGCAGGAGGAACTTGTGTCTCGTGTAGAGAAGATGCGGCAGGCCATTCTAGAGGGCATCAACCTCTCACGGCCCCCTCCCCCGCCCCCACCTATGCCACCCCCAGCGTTCCTGCCTCCTGCTATGGTGCCACCGTTCTACCCTATGCACCCTCTGTACCCACCACGGCCACTGGGCTCCATGCCCCCTCCTCACCACCAGCACCGGCCAAGAGCTTTCCCAGGTCAGATCCCTCCATCATTTTTCAAATCATTTGACACCTAGTCCTGTTATCCACATTCATTTAATGATTCAGTAACTACTATAGAACTAGTGTGAGAAATTGTGGTCCCGCATACATGCTCTAAGACTTGTAAAGATAGGCTGCCTTTGAAAGTGGCTTTGAATTTTGATATTTAACTTAATGAAACCAGTTTGAACTACATTAAATAAAAAGCTAGCAATACTGGAATTTGTGTTTCATTACCTCCTCATTTTGTAATCTAGATGCGCACTTTAAATTACGCACTTTGAGATAAAAGATATTACATACATCCATTTGTAAAGCAGATGTGTTTTCAAGAACTTTAACAGCATGCTTTGTAACCTGGGTTGTATTATTTATTATTAATAATGTATTATTTTAACTTTTAGGTATCCAGTCTATACCTCCTCAAGGTGGAAAGCTGGAGATTGCTGGCATGGTTGTGGGTCAGTGGGCCGGGAATAAACCAATTCGTGGCAGAGGAGGGTTTAACATGCAGGTGGTATCAGTGGGAGGAGGGAAAGGGTAAGTCTGCTGTCTAGACTGAATTTATAAAAACTGTATAAAATATATATGAATGAATGCCGGTAATTAATGCAGCTTTAGAGTTGGATTATAAATTAGTAATTCTGTTTATAAATATATGTAAACCCTTGGAATCAATGCTCTCTCTCTTTCAGAAGGGGCAAAGAAGTAATGCCAAAAGGAAGAGGAGGGAAGAAAATAACCACCAATCGAACACAGGTAAAAGCCATATATAAATTTTTGTAATGATTTTTTCTTTTGCATGAATTCTGCATTTTAGTGGGCTCTAACAGATTTCAAATTTCTAAGCTTATATTTTAACTTAGCATTTAAAAAGTAACAGGAAAAAGATCATCTATACAGACGGCACTGTGGCAACTGAAATGTCACATTATATTATGTTGTTGATAAGTACTAGTTACTGCACCATTTTCTGATTTCTTATTTTCTTACTTGTAGAATCTCTCCTCATCACCACCCTCTACCAGCCCCCCAAAGCTGGCAGAGGAACCCAAGACAGTGGGGCGGCCCTCTGGAACTGGTGAGAGAGCTGGGGGAGTGTCCCAGCAGCTGAATGGCAGCTCTTCAGGAAGCGCCACTGGTCTGCCCATTGACCTGCCACCACAGCCAATCCAGTGTGCCTTAGCCAGCAGAGACAACCAATCAGGAGATGAGGTGGAGGTGGAGGCCCCTTGTTGCCTTGACGACTGCCCATCAGATGGTGCACTACAAAAAGAGGAGTAATTACATACCATAGTGTAATATGAATGATTGAGTTGAGAGGGAATGATCCAAGTTCGACTGCCTTTTCCTTGCAAAATATGATAATTAGGGCACAGTAGCCACTTTGTGTTGTCATAAGAATAATTTATGATGTTGCAAATGCTGGAAACTATAGATGGACAGTGTGAGAAGGAGTGCGGTCTATGTCACCTTAACAGCAGGTTCTGATTTGAAACTGAGCTAAAAGTTAAAATCACAACCTTCGATTGCACTTTGCACTGAATCTTTAGATTCTGGATCTCAGCCTTTTCACTGCCCCATCAGGGTTGTAGCATTGTGACAAGCTCTCAGTCTTTTCACCTTTCTAACATTTGTTTTATTTTGGAACATCTTAGAACATCAGTGTTGGTTGTATCTGTATGATGGCCTAAAATGGCTACCGTAGGCCCTTACTGCCCAAAGTATATTCTTGATTTAACCCACATTCTGTTAATTCTTAGCTGGCAAATTTAAGAGCAGCATAATTAGCACAATATACTCCCAAAGTGTGTTTGAACCAGCGTTTAGTTCTCTGTCTGCCACAAAAGCAGTGCTCGTAAATCAGGCTGTAGATCTCACTAGCTCCGTTGTTATGTGTCTGCCAAACCAATCACAAATCCTCGTGATAATTTAGTGGTCGATGGTTTTTGCACCCCACTTTTGCGTGTGTAATTATGTCTCTAATACCGAATTTTCATGTATTTCTTCAGTCAGTGACATGATGCATTAGTTAAGTTACCAGTGCATTGATGTATAGAACATTTTTCAACAGAAAATCGAATCGTCATAGTCTGAGATGGTGTCCGTATATATGTGAGAACCTTTTATTGCCCCATGAAGCTAAATCGGCCCCATGTAAATTTGATGGATTGTCACTGACGCAGCGCCGAAAGATAAATTGGTCTTAAAGGGATAGTTCATGAAAACAGTGTTATGTGGATACTTTCGAATACAGTTGTTACAATAAGGGCATCATCTTTTATTCACTTTTAATCTCATAGCACTGTTTTCCCCTTTAAATCTGACGTCATTACAGAATTAAATCTTTGAACCCATGCTTTTTTCACAGTATACCATAAGGGTCAGTTTTAATAAGTTCAGTCCTGATTTTTGTTGTATGGTTTGTCATAGTGTGAGATGAGGAACAGACACATAGTTGTTAAATAATTTCAGACCTTCAGATTTCCTGCCATCTAAATAACCTGCCATTGTTTCCAGCATAAGGTCGGGTGTCCTTGGTGACTGATGAAGTCCAAGCGTAAAGAGAGATGGCAGGACAGTACAGTGAGGTGTGATAATGAAGAATAGCTATGTGCCTGCCGGGGCAGAAGTGGAAATGGTGTCATTCAGGAATTGTATTGCTTTGCTAGCTCCACACTTTAATAGCTTTTTTCTCTAATGTAGTCTTGACAATCTTTATTTTTTGTACTACCCCCCCCCCCCCCCTTTTGAGACCTTAAAGCTCTGCTGAGTGAACCCATTGAGAAAGCTACTAATATTGTCCTAAGATAATATATATAGAATTTTTTTATGCACCTTATGCCCAAAATGATAGATATGCAAGCCCAAAGCCAAATTGGAAAAAAAAAACGCTCTCGAAAATTGATTGTATTGCAACATAAAGCACTTATGTTTGTTTGATGTGATTATAGCACAGCACTCTGTAGCTACTTAAATTTGTGGAAATAGCCCAAGCGTTTGATGTTTAAAAAAGCTGCTTCGCTTTCTGTTGACGGTGTAACTGTCTTTAAATGCATTTATCTTGCATGTTGCATAATAGAAACCATTATCAACAGATTTGAATGTGAGAACAGAGTGCATAGGAAGCAGCACTTTGTTTTAAAACCGGAAAACACACTGGATCGTCCTCAAACCAGGATAAAGAATAAAAAACGAGAGGGAGAAAACAAGAAATATGGAGAAGGAACCATAGTACCATTTGATTTCTTAGCTATTTGTATATATACTGTAGACTCGGTGCGCAATGATGCAGTGGAGTGATTTTTATCAATGGTTGGGAATGCACATAGCCTCCGTTGCCCCTAAACTCCAGTGCACTCCACTGCCGCTTGTCCCTTGAAATGAAGATACATTTCATCTCAGCCTGAGGTTGAGCTGTAGCGATTTAAATCCCCTCAGATTCTGCTTACAACCCCTTTGTGCCTAATGTACATGGAATATTCTTCTGCATGTGCATTCACCCAAATAGTTTTTGATTTGGTAGGTCTCAGATGTTTAAAAGTAATTCCTAAACTAACAAGAATCTTTTTATTGTGATGCGGAAAAAAACAAAAGCTTCCCTAGATCTGTCGTGTCATTACGCTGTACGTTGTCTTGCTTTTGTGACATTACGCTGTATGTATTGTCTTGTTTTTGTGATGGCCAGTGGAAGTTGTGCACTTTTACTGAGAAAAATGGGCTTAAACCCAGATGAAAAGAAATTCTCAATTCTGCTGGCTTCCAGTGATTTGACACTTTGACACAAAGGGTATGGGACATGCTCCACCCGCCCTTATGTTAACACGTTTTGTACCTATGATACTGAGGATGTTGTGGATGAGCTTCAATTTGCATTGAAGGACAGAAAATACACTAGAGAGAAGCTTTTTCCAATAATAAATTCATTGAAATCCGTAAATGTTTAGGGGTTGACTGTCCAAGTTACGTTACAGTGTCTGAGTAGGCATGATGCACCTTATTTTGTTAGAATATAGATAAATGTCTATCTTGTGCCACAAAATGTTTATCGAAAGTTCTATAAATCAAATAATGATAGACGGCCTATTTATGTTTGTATATTTTAGAATGTTCCACAGTTGTGGAGCCCCCCCCCCCCCCCCAAACAGGTAAATGCCATCACCTTTAATGTTGTACCCCCTCATAATTGTCTAAATTTATAGCAATTAATTAAAAAAAGGTTCATCATTGATGCGCATGTTTCTTAAAGAAGACAGTGTGGTTATACTGGACGTACTTCACAGAACTATGATCAATCAGGACTAATCTAGACCATAGCATTACAGCTAGAGTACTAGTACCGTAATAAACGTGTATGACCTGAAATTGTCCTGAACCTCAGCCTGAGGTTGTTGGATTTGATGTTCAGCAGTGCTACTCCCGTTAGCACGAGCTAATGCCTACACAAACACACACACACACACACACACATCCACATCTACACATACACTTATCTGCTTCAAGCGTACTATAGATCACTGAACAATTTTTTTTGTTTTATTTTAAGATAGATAAACCTTCAGTAAGTTCTCTAAGTGCAGATTATTGTCATAGAATATCAGTTATTGAAGTCACACTTAGCTTAATTTTAGTCTCCAGGATAAGATTTCAAACATAAATTCAGTCTGACCCTGAAATGAACATATACTTGTAGTTGTTTTCTTTTAGCGACATCAGTTAGAGATGTGCAGTAATGCAGTTTCACATGTGACACATTATCCAGAATTTTGTCTTGTTTTTGTTGTAGTTGATTACTTTTAATGCTTAATTAGTGACTTCAGATGTGTGGTTCCCAAGTTACCCTCTGCAAAGCTTCTTTTCTGACTTCTTTATATTCTCTTTTTCACTCTTCTAACATCTTTCTTTCCTGCCATTTAATCAGACATTTGTGGAAAGTTCAATACACAAAATGCAGATCCAAATGTACAATATTTTACAGTGTTAAGTATTTTTTAAGGGATGTACGTTCTGATTTAATGAATTAGAACCGATGTTATCATCGTATGCCTTTTCCCCCTTTATCCTAATCATTCATTGATAGTAAAATAGAACTTGCTGATTTAATCATATGGCGATAGTTAATGTATTCAACAATCTGTGGTTGATTTAAGAATCCCCATTTTGCTGTTGAACATAAGCTACTAACATGCACTCCCACAGTTCAGATGCTTGCTTTCTGTAATTCTATAATGTCCTATTTTACTCCCCCACTGTTCCAAAAGCACCTGCCACATACTGTCTTGTTTCACCATGTCTAGCCTCTTTCATCTTAGCTCTTACCATGGCTCTGTTGTGGACTTTCTTGCTCGTACTCCAGTGCTGTCTCTTTACCCCGTTATACTAACAGTAAAGGTAATATTAACGATAATAATCAGTCTTATAATCAGTCTGTATGTAATCGTAGCCAGAAGTTGGAAACAAATGTTTTTCATCAGTGAACAAAAAAAAAAATCTAACCTAACCTTTCTTGGGTTTGAAATTGTGAAAAAAAAAAATTCTTTTTACTTTTTTTTTGTTATTACAAGTGCTACTCCTTTGACCGTCGCTACAGTTAGTATTAAAATGCGCTTAGCAGAACTAGATATTTTTCAACTGTAGTGATTGCGATTTTCCTTACCTTTTATTGGATTTGTTTCAGACCACTTCACCATTATGATGTAATTGTAGCCATCACACTAAATGGCAGCATTGTGGAGAGTTTTCACTTACTTCAATTAATCTGTCAAGATGATTCAGAAGCTGATAAATTCAACGTCGACCATTGCATCCTTGCACAAAACAGAGAAGTGTTCTCTCTGCTACTAAAAACCAAAGTGCATATTCTTACTATTTGTCAGTTCTTTAGTTTCTGGAACCCATACTTCTACATTTAAGAGATTGAGATTATAGAATACATATTGTGGGTCCATTTACAGATATTGAATGAAGGAAATGTGGTGTTTACATCTTTCTGGTGAAAAGTGGCTGAGTCGTGTATCGTCCAGTTTCATTGCTAAAAAAATTTTTTAAAAAAAGTTTTGTTTTTTTAGTCCTTTTTCTGAAGTTGAGCCTTGGACGCAGGTTTCGATACAGTTCAGCTGTACCACCCTTTACAGTCTCCCATGCACTTGTAATGTCCTTCTGAAAATGTAGCTTCATCAGTAGTCATGGATAGGTTAATTGTACACACAACTGTAAACAGGCTCACACACACCCCTAAGCTATTGTGAGGAGTTTTTTGCCTGTGCATTCCTGTAGATTCGTGTCTGGACCTTAGATCTGACTCTTGCTTTAAAACTGTTCCCCCTGTATCCTAGCTCTGTAGCCCTTCACTCCACAGGACCGCCTGTGTGACTTAGACTGGTGTTGTAAGGTTTCGACCCTGTTACGATAACAGCAATGTGTTGTGTACAATGGCCCACTGACGTCCGCCTGACTCTCGCTGGATGAACGCCCTCTGAATTTTGTCCATACTGCTTTTTACAGCATGTTGCCCCATTATGTTTTCAACAGTTTCGACCCAGCCCCATTTGTAGGCAACACATTCTGTCGTCTGTTCTTGGGAAAACTGATCCATTCATCAAAACAAACACATTGATGCATGCATCAAGGTCTCCAAAAGAACTTGTGTAGTGAAGGGTAAAACTTCATTATTATTATTATTGCTGTTATGGTTATGATCGTTATTAACAGTTTCTCATTTTAGTATAAAGAAAGCACCAGATTGTTTTGGAAAGAAACCTTTTTTATTTGTCTTGCTGTTGTGGTCTGATTTCACAATGCATTGAGAAGAAAGCCAAAAGGCTGAGAGAGAAAGAAAACGAGAGAAAAAGAGAGAGAGTCGAAGTTGGCAGTCATGTTTGTATGGTTGGGGAATGACTTACAGTGCTGAAATAAAATTTATTCTTTTAGTAAATTTTTTCTTTGTCTCTGCTCATTTCATTTGAATGTGTAAATGTGGTGAGCCCACTTAAAGAATTACCCCTTCAAATACATTCTGCCACCCAGTTCTCAATTCAGATTGAACTACAGCTGTTTTAAAAAGTAGCTGTTCAAGTAATGCCAGAAATGTATGGTAACACAGACTGAGAGTGATAGATTGCACACACCATGAGTGTAAGATGAAAGCAGTAATGAGTTCAGAGTAGTTGTGTGATCTTTTGTCCATACAGGAAAAAATGACCTTGCTTTATAGTTTTATCTAGAAATCAAGACTATGTTCATATCGTCTGATTAGAACATCCTTCTTTTCCACGGAGTTTGCGTCTGGGTTGTAAGAAACAGACTGATTTAACCCTCCTATTATGTTCCAGTCAAATCTGAACGATTTTCAAATTTTCTCTCTAGAAAGCAGTGTTAATTTCATCGGTTTGTTCTGAGGTTCCATGACTATTTATACAAGGCACCGGAATGCATAAAAAAAATATTTGAGAATTTTTATTACATTTTGGGTGTTTTATTGAACTTGGGAACACTCATGGTGTTCCTGGTCAAAAATGACCAGTCATTAGAAATTAATTAGTAAGACCATGATTGGTGTATAAAATAGAGTTTAAGAACATTCCCACATCCCACCATGCTGGTGCCTTTGAGCACACACATACACACCTACCTTATGTCCCCTTCCCCCCACAGGAATCTATCTCCAATTAAATGTTTTACTCCGTGAGGAACCACACCTGTTGACAATTTATTTAAATAAAAATGCAAAATTCCTGAAGAAATTGGCATGCCACCCAAAATCTCCATAGCAACTGCTTCCTTCACTTGAGCAACCATCTTGTATACCTTTGCAAACACATAGAAACTCCCCAGCCAACCAGTCCTACACCCTAACAACTACCT
>JBBPCY010000136.1:22689371-22704892 GCA_037974405.1 Brachyalestes nurse | reverse complement strand
AGCCAATGTTAGCCTGTTTTATAAGATAAGACAAGACAAGATAAACCTTTATTAGTCCCACTTTGGACTAATAAAGGTTTATCTTGTCTTATCTTATAAAACAGGCTAACATTGGCTGGCTAGAATCGGAAAACAACCTTCTAATGATTTATCTTGTTAAGAATATATCAGTTAGTTGTATATCAGTCAGGCTCCAATTCCAGCACGTGTATAACAAAAGCACATGTGTCTTGTAAGAGGCCGTGTATTAATTTCCCGAAGCTTGGCTTCGTCTGTGGAGGAGCTTTAAATGGAGCTCCGTGCTCCAGTGTGCAGCTGCACCCCTCCACAGCTTCCTGCCGCAGATTCCCTCTGAGCGCGCCACGCGCACTTTCTTCTTCCGGCCTCCATTGTGACTCCAGCCTCTCACAGCTTTATGAAAGGAGCTGGTTAGCTGCTGATTGCCTTCTCGTTTTGTCTTCTTTTCTTTTTTCTTCTTCTTTTTTTTTTTGGAAAATCAAATTATTTGAAATTCAACGCCGTCTTTTTTCCCCCACCCTGGGCACTTTTCGCCAGGCAGATTCGAAAGCTGATCTTCACCGTTCGAGCAATTGAGCATCTTAATCAACCAGACTTGCAGCCAAGTGTCTTCCAACTGCTTCTCCAGAAAGACCTGGCTGATTTTTCTCCGGGGCAGACGGCTGTACTGTGAATAGTAAGCCTTTTGTGTCTACCTGCCTAATACTTCATAGAACATATGAGGAAAAAAAAGTCTAAATTGATTGATTTTACTCATTAAAATGTGAGTCATTTCGTAGCCTTACTGTGGTCATCCACTTGTCTCATTGTGTGTCACTTTTTTAATATGCCGTTAAAGAACATTATAAATGCTCATTTTTACACTAAGTGAAAACCACAGCTTTCAATACAATAGCAATAGAAAGAAAGAAATGGTCCAAAATGACTAAGTGTATGTATATTAACACACATTATAGCAAGAAAAGAGGACCCATAAGTAGAGGCTGCAGAAAGACCCACTGAATGTTAAGTTAAATATGTCACAGAAGTCCCCGAGTCTTTAAGCTTTCACTGCACTTTATACTCAATATACTAAACATGCATGAGAGTGTACTAGGAAAAAACACTGAAATGTGCATAGGCTCTCTCTTTTGCATACTTGAAAAGAAGCACAGCAGTGTTTGAGTGCCTTGCCATCGTGATGTGATTCCACCTCTGGAAGAGCTGGGTGTTAGATACAAGCAAAGCATCACCGGTAGTTGAACTCCTGTCCTGATTTCCCACTATGAGTCACCCTCTGTTCAGATATACCATAGCAGTACATGCTGAACTGGTAAATCTGAACATAAAACGCCATATTTTCACTCCCTTTCATCCAGACCAGGGGGGCGGAGGTTTTCTAAGAGCTTGCTACATTTGGCCAAGCTTGAAAGCTGTTTTCAGAAGTGGGAGCGGCACAGATCATCCGTTTGCAACCCTGGTCCTTGAGCTCCCCTGCTCTGTTTGTTCTGCTCCTGACACACATGATTTTATTACACATCTTTTAACATAAAAGTAATATATTTAGCTGTCTCTTAATGAGTCTGTGTATCCATGTTCTATATTCTATTTGCTTGTGTGTGTGTGTGTGTGTGTGTGTGTGTGTGTGTGTGTGTGTGTGTGTGTGTGTGCGCGCGCGAGTGAGTGAAGTGTTAAAGCTGAACATTTATGGCGTTTTTTTTTAGAGCACAACACTTTATCACTGGTCTTTTTGCGTTGTTTTTACTCACTGCTGCTCCACACATTAGCTCTGCTCTTTATTTTAGACAGTTAGAATCAACAGCATGACATTTGAACAGTCTTGAATTGAGTCAGTAATAATAAAAGCCTTTTATTCTGTTAATGCACGCTGTTGCCTAATGCACACCTTCCACAGATCTGGAAGATTTCTCCACCTCTGCTCATGGACAGTATTGTTATGCCCATTTCACATAAAGTAGGATATAGTTGCGCACACACACACACACACACGCACACATGCACGCACACACTGAATTTATTTAATTTAATGTACATAATTTCCATGTGAATGCAACGTTACATCAGCGCAGTTTTGTCCTTCAGTTTACTCACTTTTGTCAGTAAATGTTTTGATATAATATGTGGAAATGTGGAAATGCCAAGGACATTTCAATCAAGCAAATTCACACGCGCACACACACACACACACACACACACACGCGCACACACACACACACACACACACACACACACACCACTCCACTGATGCATATTTCATCCTTTCTTTTGACATTTTGTAGTATGTTGAAGTGCCCTTGTGTGTGTATATATATTTTTAAGGTGCTTTAAATTAGGTTTGTTAACTGTTAAAATGCCTCTATGTGACGTACATATGACCTACCTTTCTCCATTTGGATTTCTTTGTAATTTACATAAAAATGCATGTGTGAAAATGTGCTATAAAGAGGCGAGAGACAACAATACTTACACACAACTGAGACCACACCACTCTGCTCTCTTTCCTCTGTGCTGAAAATGTATAAAACAATCAAAAATGAAATACAAATACTAAGTACTCTCTAAAACACAGTTTATTTTGAAATACAGTGATATTGATTGATTTGATTTTGAAACGGATTATTAATTATAGTTATATAGTTTTTATGCAGTTGCATTTAAACAGTCCTGAAGTCTGGTAGTGCTGCAGACCAGTCCAACGCTAGATGTTTCTCTGAATCTTACTTCCACTGGCCCGTGTGTTGCTGTACCGGAGTAACCTAAAGCCAATATTTCTGCTGTATTCGATGCATTTGTGGTGAAAACAGCAAATGTTCTTGGAGGGACAAGCTAACTGTCCCCACTTCTAGAGATCTTTACTTGCCATTATGAGGACTTTTAGACCTTAGAAACCTGTATACGGCCACACACACGCTTTGAGTGTGAGTATGTCAGGCTGATGGAGGTCTCCTTTTATACAGCTCGAATTGTACACTGTAGAAACTCCACGTACACACTCACACACACACTTCTGCTACGTCTCAGCGAAACGCAGCCCAGCTGTCACTAAAGCACTGCCATCTCTCACTGCCTGTCTTCTCCGCATCTAATTACTTTCCCTCATTCTTCCCTTTCTTTCTCATATTTCCTCCCATTTTTTCATCTTCTGCCCTCCACTCCCCCAGCTCAGCTTCCTCCTCTGTGGACTTCTCTGTGGACGAGTCTGCTCTCCATCATCTTTTCTCTTGATCGGTTTTATCAGCCACCTTTTCCTTCAGGGAACAGGCCTCACTCATAATGCTGTCCTTATGACTTATTTCCCTCTGTGTGTGTGCAGCCCTGGTTTGACTACAGCGCATAATACGTTTACCCTAGCGTTCAGGGGTGCATACCTCTAGTGATGGAGGGCCGGAGTCCAACACAGTTTGGTAGTTCCCCTACTCAAACACAGCTGTTAAACCTGGCCGTTTACAGAACTGAACTAGGAGTGTTTAAGCAGGAAAATCACTAAGCTGTGCTGGACACTGGCCCTGCAGACCTGGAGTTTTGCGCCTCGATATGGATGCTTTGACTGACTGTGTAAATTAAGCATAAGCATACAGGAATCATACTGAGATGATCAGACTGACAGGACTACTGCACCTGAGCCTAATGCGTTTGGTGTTACTTCAACAAAAAGGATCTTATACACTGTATGGCCAAATGTATGTATTTGTATGTGTTTGGGGCGGCTAGTGGACATTTGAGTCAAGCAAATTCACTGCATCAGAGACACACACACACACCACTCCACTGATGTATATTTTCTCTTTTCATTTGACATTTTGTAGTAAGTTCAATTGCCCTTGTGTGCAGGGTGCTTTAAAGTAGGGTTGTTAACTGTTCAGAGGTGAACTGCCTCTGTGTGACATACCTTTTTCCAGCTGGTGGCCTTGTGGTTAGGGAGTTTGCCCTGCGATCAGGTTGTTTTGGGTTCGAATCCCAAGACTGCTAGTGGCACCACTGAGGTACTCTTGAGCAAAGTACGGTCCCCACACGCTTCTCCCCGGGCACTCTGTTCCTGACTGCCCGCTGCTTCACTTGGTGAATGGGTTTAAATGCAGAGAAAGAATTTTATGCTGTTCACAGTGTGTGCTGTGGCATGCTCACATATGACAGAATAGTCACTTTACACTTGTATACAACATGGATGTATGCAAAAAACAACATTGTTCGGGAACCAGGACGCTCGGCTGTGGATCGACATCTGTGTAATGATACTCAGTCGTATCTGTGGCCTGTGCCGTTATATCACTCTGGCGGTTGGATCTCATATCTAATAAGGCTGAGATTATGAGCAGTGTGGTGTTGTTGCTGGCCCCAGGGACAGCACTGGCTGTTGTTGATGACCTGTCGGTAATCCCTGCACTTCTGTCTGTGTGGTGGCTGAGCTGAGCTCGTGGAGGCATCCCAGTGCTGTTTTCTCTCAGGAAAGTCATGAAAGTGTTCTACTGGAGGTGTGAATAGCACCCTTTTCACTAGATTGCAGACTTGCATCAAGTATTAACAGATCAGGATTATGGTCTTGAGAGTAGTGTGCGCGTGAGCGTGTGTTTGGAGTGTGAGAATAGTGATTGAAATGGGTTTAGTGATACAGAGAGATTAAAGGCAGATGGAGTGATTAAGCCTTACTCAGCATTATTGCTTTTCCACTGTAGCCCCTAGCATGGCCCCCAGGGGTCAGGCACACTTCCAATTTCAGAATGACTTCAGAATGACTGAGTTATTTGGTTTGTGTTTTTTTATATTAACCCATAAAGACTCACCATAACTGCCCAGAGCCATACGGGTCATGTTAGCCTCAAGTATCGGCCTTCTTCCTTCACGTCATGATGTTTTGAGTGACTGATAAAACTTATAGTGAAGAGTACGTTTCTTTCAGTTTCTGATGTCACACATGCTCACACTCTGCTCTTAACACTATTTAATTGTAGCAGTTGCAAATTAACGTAAGAGTGTTGTGTAGTTTAACATTTCCAAGGTATAATAAATTATTTATATGTATAATTCTTTATGCACATTTTACACAGAATCATTCCCATGAATGACAAAAGCAGAAAAATAAATGATGCAGTCTCTTTTTTTTCCCATGCATTGTATAAGGGCAACAACCTTATGGGCAGTTTTTTGCCACAGTTATAGTAGTAGAAAGAGTGACATCACACAGAAAATTGGTAAGATGGTGCGAGGACACTAGAATTGAAAGCATTTTAAAAATCAAGTTGTCCCCCGGCTTGACAGGCAGGGGATGTATGTTCTGCCATAAGAGAATGAAGTGCTCAGCAGCGCTGTGGTTGTGAGCGGATATCTGCTGGATGCACTGGTGGAAAGCATTCACCTCCGTGCTCTGACAGTAAGCAGCTTTGGGCTGGTGCCATATGCTCTTGTAGGCTGTGTGGGGGAAACACATACCTCTCACACAGGAATTATACAGATATCATTTCAGCGCACGATCAGAAAAATGGGAAACATTCATGTTGAAGCAGTGAATCAGACTTAAAAACTGATTCGCTCACACACTCTGCCTCACTTGCTGTATTTTACGGAAACCGCCGTCAGTAATCAAAACTGGCTTCCTATGTTCATTATATTAACAAAGTTAGAGGTAACACAGTACCAAGTACTGCTTTATAATAATGAAATTACATTTACAGAAGATTCCTCACATCTCATTGGAATGAAAGTATGTTACTTGCTTTATTCGTCTGTTTTTAACGGAAATTATGAGCGGTGCATTTTAAACATTATATACACTCTATGGACAAACGTGTTGGGACATCTGATCATAACACCAACAGGGACTTTAACGACATTAAAATACTTAGATAGTCCCTCCCCCCTCTTTGCAGCTATAACAGCTTCCACTCTTCTTGGAAGGCTTTCGACAAGAGTTTCTGTGGGAATTTGTGCCCATTCATTCTGTAGAGCATTTATGAGATCAGGGACTGATGTTGGACGAGAAGGTCTGGCTCACAATCTCCATTCCAGTTCATCCCAAAAGTGCTGGAGTTCTTCCACACTGAACTCCTCCAGCCATGTCTTTATGGAGCTCGCTTTGTGTATTGGGACACAGTCCTGCTGGAATAGAAAAGGTTCTTCCTCAAACTGTGTCCACAAAGTTGGAAGCATGGCGTTGTCCAAAATGTCTTGGTCTGCTGAAGCACTGAGATTGGGGTCTAACCCAAACCCTGACAAATAGGTGTGTCCCAATACTTTTGTCTATATAGTGTATAAAAATGTATACAGTGCCATTTTTCACTCATTCCTATTCACAAAAAGGGGCTTTTTAAAATATGTCACAAGACAGGCAGCCTCTCAAAACAGAGGTCATTTACATGTATCAATATTAAAGACACTAACAAAAATAGCACGTCTAAGTCTAAAGCAGAAGAGGGGAATTCAAGGCCAAATTCCTGATTTTCTGCCTCATGCACACCTGATTGATATGCTAGGTTTGGAGAGAGAGAGAGTAGAGAAAACACTGAACTATGTTGGACTCTGGCGTTACTGATTATATTCTTTATGATGAATCCTTTTTATAAGCACAGTACACCCAAAACTTCCTGTCTAGCAGACCCTAAGTATGTACCAAATTTCATACATGCATTCATAATCTTTCATAATATTCCAACAGTCCTTTTACCTTTTACCAACACT
This sequence comes from Brachyalestes nurse, assembly GCA_037974405.1. Classification (NCBI taxonomy): domain Eukaryota; kingdom Metazoa; phylum Chordata; class Actinopteri; order Characiformes; family Alestidae; genus Brachyalestes; species Brachyalestes nurse. The sequence continues at coordinate 22,698,202 of JBBPCY010000136.1, read as the reverse complement.
GATCATCATCATATGTCGCCATATGTTTTATATGGAATGTGGCGTGAGGTGGCGACACCCCTTTTCTCAGGCTTGAGCAGAAATTCCAGCTGCATGTTGTTTCTTCATGTCATATCCGTCAGCAGCCAGGAAAGGGGTATGATGGATGTTTGCTGTCAAGTGAATGATCAGAGCCTCAGTAGAAAAGCAATGCTCAGTAGTGGAGCCCTGCAGCTCAGAGAGAGGACAAACATCATAGGCTGCATGAAGACAAGGTTAAACACAGGTGGGGTGCAGAGGAGAACAAGAAGTTCTGTTCCTGAATCAGGTACATGTTTCTCATAATTTAATTTTGTCTCCCTTGCCATTTATGAGGTTTTTGTACCCAAAACAGTCATAGCTCATTTTTACACCGTTTCGCATTCCTTCTTTGTCTTCTGTCATTTTAATCGGGCTGGTTTTGTTACTGTGTCATGTAAATGACCAATGAGCTCCTAGCTCTCAGGACCACAGAAAAATAACACAAGACGTGCTACTTGGAACTATGTGCTCGCAGAGAACGGTAAATGGAGCAGCATGTTCAGGTTTTCGACTTAAGATTTGCAAAATAAAACGTTATACAGCCCCTAAAACAGGAGTATGAGTAATGCTTCAGGGGTAATGCCCCCCCCCCCCATCTGCGCCCCTGCTATCGGTTTATGGGTTCTTTGATCCATATATGGTCCTTGGCCACTTCATTAAAAACCCTGCTGTTGTAGGTCATCCTTGCTGGTGTATGAGACTGTAGCCCATCTGTTTTGTGTTAGCCATCCTCCGTTCCTTCATCAGTGGTTGATTTCTGATCTCAGAGACACTCCTTGCTGGATATTTTTGGGTGGCAGACCACTGTCAGGCCAGCAGTGACAGTGAGGTGTGTTTACACTCCTGCCTGCTCCACACATGCCACACATGCCACTGATATGTCAGCTGCTGTGTTGTGAACAATCAACTACTCAGTGATGAAGGTGGCCTACAAACTTTGCATGGCAACAGATCTGCTACACTCTGTAATAGTACACCAATACAGTGGACAATTAAAATGGACAGTGAGGTAGGTGTTTCCAATAAAGTGGACAGTGAGGTAGGTCTTTCCAATAAAGTGGCCAGTGAGGTAGGTGTTTCCAATAAAGTGGCCAGTGAGGTAGGCGTTTCCAATAAAGTGGCCAGTGAAGTAGGTTTTTCCAATAAAGTGGACAGTGAGGTAGGTTTTTCCAATAAAGTGGACAGTGAGGTAGGTTTTTCCAATAAAGTGGACAGTGAGGTAGGCATTTTGAATAAAGTAGCCAGTGAAGTAGGTGTTTCCATTAAAGTGGCCAGTAAGGTAGGTGTTTCCATTAATCTGGACCGTGAGGTAAGTGTTTCCAATAAAGTGGACAGTGAGGTAGGCGTTTCCAATAATGTGGACCGTGAGTGAATCTAGCCAGTGCAGAAACAATTGATGTAGATTGAACTTTTTTACACCAGAGGGCAGCCTATACCTGTGAGCAACAGGGCGAAACTTCTGAGACGATAAACACTAAATACTATCGGGCTCTGTAATTATTTATGTTTTGGGATTAATGAACTCTTGTGGGCTTAAAGAAATATCTTTACATACAAAAACCCATGGAATTTAAAGAGTAGGCTTGCTGGAACGGCATTTGTTTTGTTGCTGTCATTGTTTAAAATCAATCTCCCCCACTGTCTGTTCCATGTAGTGGTCTGGAGAGAAAGGAACCAGAGAACGGACCCTTGGGTGAAGAGTAAAGAAGGAGAAAGCGAGAAGGCTGGGAAGTGTCATCTATCTGGGTCAGGCAGAGCCGTTCTGACACGCCACAATCCATCTCACAAATGCTTATGCACACACACAAGTTTATAGAAAAACACCATACACTCTGCACCAGGGACACAGATACCAGCTAAAAGAAGAAAAAAAAATGCAGACCCGCTGTTTTTACTCATAAATAACCCAACATTCAGGATGGAGCAGAGACTGTAGAGGCAAAGGCCTACAGAGTGAGAAATGGGAATGTTACCTTTAGATGTGCACTGTTCTCATATTCTGGATCGGGATCAACAACAATTCTGACTTTATCACACAGAATCAGATATGAGCCAGATCATCCTACACTCCATACTTTTTTTCTTGGACATGATTATTAGTAAGGCTAGTGGTAACAACCCTTTAGTGTTCTGCTGGTTTATAGAAATAGAAATAGAAATAGAAATTATTGTCATTGTGCTTTAAGAACAATGAAATTGTGTGCAAACCCGTTCGGTGCAAAGTAAAAGAGAGCAGAAAGTTTAAGATCAATTTTAAGAGAAATAGAATACAATAAAAAATAAATATAATATATCATATATTTTGTGAATTACAAAGCAAAAAACTACTGTATATAAGAATAAACAAGAAATGTACGGTTAGCAGCATTCACAGTTGACCAGGAAAGTTAAACGTTTTTGTATTTCACAGCGATTAATCCCCAGAGTATTGCACGGCTGTAGAAGTTAAACGTTTTTTTATACAACAGTTCTCCATAGAAAGAAAAAGGTAAAGTAAATTCTGTATCAAATTAGCTTTAACGTTGTCGATTCCTTCGAGCATTCAAGCAAAAAGTAGATTTTCTTTGCGTAACAGATGCAGCCATGAAACTGCCGTGTTTGTAGATTTGTATTCTGTTTGTTTCTGGTGAGCTCCAGTTTGTTTAACATGAAGTCAGATGTTCTGCCGTCACTGCCGCCCACCTAAATGTTTACTTGGGCACAATGGCAGGTTGGGAATATGATACAGACTTGAAGTCTCACTCTACAGAATCTGACCAAAGACGCTGTGATGTGAACTGCAATAAGATACGATACAATAACCCTTTTTTAGTCACTCAGGTGGGAAATCTGCACAGTTACAGCAATTAAGTAGACAGAACAAAAGTAGAATCAGAATAACCAGTAGAATAAAAACAATACAACACAACAGAATAAAAGTACACCATACAAATATTACAAAAAAAGTAATAAAAAAGTATCATAATAAATGTATGTATGTAGCCTACACATCGGATATATGTATTTATATATGTACAGCATATAGTGGCTGAATTTATGTATGAACACCATACTAGGTAATCTAGATAAAGTATATTTTTGCTGTTTTGTATGGTTAGCTGCCATGTAAAGGCATTACTTAGAAATGGGGGTCCTGCAAAATTCAGTACTAACTGTTATGTAAATAGCTGTAAAAAGTATTGCCACAAACATTTATGCAATCCAAATACAGTTAAAGTGCCACATTTATGCATCACTGAACATTATACATAATTTTTCTGATGCCAAAATATTTAGTATATAACTGCCAAATGAGCTAGTGTCTTAAATTGCCCAGTAACAAAATTTGCATTATATTCTGTACAGATGTCATGTAAAACTCATCCAGTGGTTCTCTGTCTCTGTCTCTCTGTCTGTCTTATAATATTACAAAATATGAAACAGCTTTGTTCAAAGTATGTATGCATGTCGTTAACTTGCTGGTGATGTTCTGTTTTTTCAGCCAATACAGTTGTACCTGTAGTCATGCATGCATATGTTATATATACATTATATGGCCACCTGGCCATCATACCTATGTGAGCTTATTGGACATCTCTTTTCAAACCCATGAACAATTATATGCCGAAACTCTGAAAAACAGCCTCAGCTTGTTGTCGCCCTACACTACACTTTACTGCTGGCGTTATGCATTGCATTACTTCTCCTGGAAGCTACAAGATAGTGAAGCATGATTCACCGCTCCAAAGTCCAGTGGCAGTGTGCTTTACACCGCTCCAGCCTACGCTTGGCATTTCTCATAGTGATCTTAGGCTTGTGTACCATTTCCTGAATGTTGTTACACACAAAGCAGAAATTTCACAAACTGACTTGGCAAAAGTGCCATGTTTTGAGTCACTGAGCTCTTCAGTATGACCCATTCTACTGCCAGTGTTAATGGAGATTGCATATAGTGTGGGTGTTCTGTTAGCTTGCTGTAGCTGTTAGGTAATGCTCCATATCAATAGTTAAACATGTAAACATTACCACAACAGCTCATTTCATGGTATCACTGCTGTAGCTGGGAAGAGGATTTCAAAATTTATGCTACAGCGTGAGAGCTATTGATAAGTGTTTGCAGGCCTTCAATCCAATAACATCAATCCAATGCCATCAGAGCTTATAATTTTAGTCCGGCATGCACATACGGAACATATGGATGTTGGCATTAACAACATAATTCCAACACTCAGAACTATCAGAAATGGGATTGGGGAGAAAAAGTTGCATCCCTGGTTAAGTTGGAAACATTTTTTCCTTTACTGCCTTGATATATGCCAGCATTAAAGGCCAGGAGTGGGGATCGTTGGGACAATAGCTATTTTATTTCTGTGTGGGGATGAAAGAAGCGAAAACTCAGGAGTGGGATGCTGAATATGAATAAATAAACATGTCTGACAATGCTAATGCTAACAAGAGAGGATGATAATGATTCTTCCCCAACCATCCAATTATGCAGCCATCAGTGATCTCAGCGATCCCTCCCCATAGACCCATGTGAATGTGTGAATTATCGCCCAAATCCACATTTACGATGCCTTTCAGAAGCAACAATACTGTAACCCGGGCCGACACTGCTAATCTACCTCTTAGCCTTCATGGAAACAAATACATTTGTCTGAAACATTGGATCCGCTGTCTTTCTAAGGCCTATTAGAGGCATTGTGTAGGTTTTTATCTGTGTAGTGCAGGCTACAGTAGCCGTGCTTGTGCTGAGGGAGAGTAATCCTGTATGTGTATGTTTTTCTGTGTGTGTGTGTGAGTGTGCGCGTTTGTGTGTGTGTGTGTGTGTGTGTGTTTGTGTGTGTATGTGTGTCTCTGTGTGAATGGAGGGAGAAGCCAGCCGCACGGTCGGGGCTGGAGAGCACAAATATACACACAGCATTCATCCAAACAAGCCAATCCTGCACAAATATACTCGCTAGCTTCATTCGAGGCTTTCAGTTCTGTGTTAACAGCTGTCACTCAACTACAACTACTCTGCATTTCCACAATGAACCACAGGGCAGATGCGTGTTCCCTTCTGTGGCTGTTGGCAAAAAAGAAAAAAGAAAAAAAGAATGTTTGCCGGTGGGACTGTGGAGAATTGTTGCTTGCTGGCTGTCATCTACATTTACATCTTTTTACATATACTGGTGCGCACCGCAGAGCGGGAGCCCTCCTGTCGTATTAATGCAGGCCTGACATGGTTCTCGAAATGGTTCTTAACAAATTCTTATCTGTACTGCTAAGAACTGACCTTAGCCTAGTTAAGATGTCCTCATACAACTTCATGCAACTTGTTGGACAATCACTTTGTTGTCACCCAATCTGTGCTGCGCTAACAACATGCAGGTTCCCTCAACCAGAGTAAAGTTATTTTTCAGAAGAAGCTTGACTGATGGGGAACATTTTTGTCAATAATTCAGAATCAGAAAACTTTATTGATCCTGAAGGAAATTGCTTATGTTACAACTGCACACGCAAAAAAAAATCTGTAGATAAACCTTAACATGAAATACACAATGCTATATACACAAATGCTGGGTACAGTTAAGTGTATAACACAGATGATGGCCAGGTGTGTTACTGCATGTCATAGACATTAGCTGTATGTAAGTAATGTTGATATAAGTAGTGATTTTCACATGGTAAGACTACTGCACATAATAACATTTAGCACATAATGATAATGTTTTAGCAACCGATAAGAACATATTGCACATGGTTAACTATTGCACTATTGTGGTATTTTGATACTAGTACTACATGTAATCTGGAATACAGTACCAGTCAATATAGAAAATAATAAAAACAAAGAAAAACATTGAATGAGAAGGTGTGTCCAGACTTTTGACTGGTAGTGTATGTAATCTAATTACAGCAGTCCGGTACTTTATTACAGTAGAAAACACACATAATCAAATGACAGCTACATTTAGAAGAGTCACTGCTTTCAGACTGTTTTCTTGAATAGGAAACATCAATAAATCAGACGATTTATTCTCTATTTACTGTGTGCCCATAAACTCCATAACAGCATTGTCACTGTGACTGATAACGATGGTTTCGGGAGAAATAATAGGGAAGTTCAAAGATGTATCTTCAGACAGTTTAAACTTTATGAAACGAATTTACCGATTATGAGTGCAGATAAATGTTTAAGATCAGAAGTAGTCTGCAAATTTCAGATTTGTATTGATTACAGTAGTCATTTAAAAGGTTGTGACTGGCCTTTTAGTCATGTAATCCACCTAACACTGATCTGAAAAATGCTCAAATGTGTCGATCTGATGGTTCAAGATTTTAAAGTGTTATCTATAAGCTATTATAACGTGCTGCCAGATGGCTTTTACAGCAGTTTTTCTTACATGAGCCAATAACATGCATTTTGTGTCTATGTCCAGTATTGTCTATATAAAATCATTTTATAAATACGTGACATATATCACATTATTCTGCAATCCTACATGTGAAAGCAGTTTCAGTTCATCAAATCAAAATTCAGTTCAGCCATTTATGCTTCCCGAAGTCTAAAATATCCAGTGGTTGAGACTGTGTATATTAAATGAGCTGTTTAAAAGACTCATTTCATTTTGTAGCATTTTAAATAAAATATTTTGGCATAATTTATTTTTCAAACTTTTGAAGTCAAAACCACCTGGTATCATTATTACAATTAAAATGATATTAAGTTTTGAAAGCCTTATTTGTCATCGACCCATGTATGATTCTATGTTTCTAGTCATTAAGGTATGGGGGGATTTCTTTGCTCACACAGCATAATTATGGTAAAAATCATGAATGATACTGTTCAACATTCCATGCTGTGTCTGTTTTCTTTCAGTTTTCCTCTCAAAAGTCCCTCCCACTGCTCGTTTGTTATCAAATTTGTATAAATGCTTCCCAAATGAAATGAATAATTGAGTTTATGATTATAATTATGGCTGTGCACTATGCAGGGCCCCTTAAACAAGAGCCCTGATTGTCATGTTGAAGTCCAGGTTTTGTTCAGTCAAACAATTCTTTAAATGGGATGAGATCTTCATAACAAGCCTGTGCATACAATTGAGCTTTGACCATTTTATGACCACACACAAAAAATATACTTGTTGCCCTCTGACCCTACTGCTTACTTTGCACATGGATTAAAGAGCTCTATACCTTGTCCTTGTCATTTTCTATACATTCGCTTTGTATGTAATTGCATAATTACTTTGATTGATACAATACTTCTTTGCATGGTGTATGTAATGAATACATTTATTTTGATTAGCATTCTGCATGAACAGAACTGAACTTGGCTGTTCAGTGAAGCAGCTAAAGTGACCATGAAAACACACTGATTCTAAAAGATTCTCATCTTGAACTTACTTCTGTATTATCACTGTTGTCTAGGTAATCAGACATCTAGTCAGTATGTCTGTGAAAATCTTTTAAGCCATTAAGTGACCTGACAGTCCCACACAGTTTTATAATGCATATGTGTATAAGATTATTTAGGACATTATCTTTCGAACATTTTTTTTAACATTGTAAAGCAAGTTGACAGGAGTTTTAAAGAATGTAAGAAGAAATATTTCATGGCATATAGGCCCTGAGGTCGTGTTGTTCTTTTGGTTTTTTTTTATATGGAGAAAATAATTGGTGTTCTCTAAAACCATGTTACAGCTGGCTCACCTGCACCACGCCCTCAGCCGCCCTGGTCTCCGGAATACTGAGCCTGAGCCTCTTCCCCCGGATCGTCACTCAGTTGGTTTCCCCCCTATGGAGCTTCACCTGTTTACTATTATTCCACAGTGCTTAAAAGCCAGTCCAGCCTGGAGCTTGACGTCCATTCTCCATCGTTCCAACCTGCTGTTTCTGTTTGTGTTACTGCTCATCTTACTCCTAGTCACCAAGAACATGACAGAAGAATCGAACCACCCAGACACAGCAGGAGGTTCACACCCCCCCAGTGACTGTCCAGAAAGGGCCGCTGTGAGTGCAGGTTTTCATTGCAACCAAGCAGGAGGCACACCTGATTCCACCTCGGTAATCAGTTGGTCTTGGTTTTCAGTTACTCAGGTGTGGCTTCTTTTTGGTTGGAATGAAAGCCTGCACCCACAGCGGCCCTTTCTGGAGAGGTTTGAGACCCCTGAACTAGACCATCTGACTCAAAAAGTGGCTGAACTGCTGACCACTGGATTTTGGCAGGAGACCGTAGGTGGAATGAGGCGGCTCTTCTGGTTGTACAGTAGACCCCCGAAATTCACGTTTTTCACAATTTGGAACGTAACCCCTGCGAATTTGTGATGTGGTTAAAAAAATGCCCCTAAACCCCAAATATGCCCCTAAAACACTGTCCATACTGTACAGTGTACACTGAACTGCTGTCTCCCGCAGTGCTAGAATGTAAAATACCGATGTTACTAGGGTTGCTAACCGTCCCGAATTGTCCAGGACATCCTGAAATATGGGTGATTTTGATTTTTCCCTTCCGGGGCAGCTCCAGTCCCGTATTCCAATCACAGCCCTGTCGGCCAATAATACACTACTGTAAGCACGAGGCAAAACGCATGCAGGCGTTGCTATGTGACGGTTGTTGGTGTGCGTGTGTGCACTGTCCACTAGTGGCTCTGCGCGTACCTGCAAGAAAGCAGGGCTGCCAACTCTCACGCAATGAGCGTGAGACACACACGCATCTCACATCTAGGATGCCCATTGTGCACACTCCTCAACAGTAGGTGGCGCACCTAATGATGCAGCAGTCCTCAGCAAATGAAGAAGCACCC
>JBBPCY010000136.1:22670858-22684649 GCA_037974405.1 Brachyalestes nurse | reverse complement strand
GCAGGACTGTGTCCCAGTACACAAAGCAGCTCCATAAAGACGTGGCTGGAGGAGTTCAGTGTGGAAGAACTTGACTGACCGCAACCCCATCTAATGCCTTTGGTATGAACTGAAACAGAGATTGTGAGTCAAACTTTCTCATCCAACATCAGTGTCTGACCTCATAAATGCTCTACAGAAATAATGGACACAAATTCCCACAGAAATTCCAAAATCTTGTGGAATTATAGCTGTTATAGCTGCAATGGGGGACCACCTCCATATTAAAGTTTATGTTTTCGAATGCAACAACATTAAATCCCAGTTGGTATAATAGTCAGGCCATGGAGGGGTGTACTTGCAGCAATGTTTAAGTGGGTGGTATGTATTCAAGTTACATTCAGGATCCCAGAATACTGTGTATCACACTACTTTTGATGACTTGCCTTCTTCCCACAGTGCATCCTTGTGCCACCTCTTCCCCTGGTAAGTGACAGACAGACACACACACACACACACACACACACATCTGTCATCACATGTGCAAAAATGTGATTTATCAGACCAGGCCACCTTCTTCCACAGCTCCATGGTCTAGTTCTGATGCTCACATGCCCGCAATAGCCACTTATGATTGTAGACAGGACCAGCAGGAGCACTCTCACTCTGCAGCCCCACACTCAGCACGCTGCCATGCACGGTGTCTTTTGACACATCTCTATCACAGCCAGAATGACCTTTTTGGCAGTTTGTGCTACAGTTGCTCTTCTGTGAGGTCAGACCAGATGGGCTACCCTTCGGTTCCCTCACACATCAGTGAGCCTTCGGGTGCCCCTGGCGCTGTCTATAGTTTGTCCTTTCTTGGACCACTTTTGAGGGGTGCTAACCACTGCATACTGGGAACAAACCACAAGATCTGCTGTCATGGAAAGACTCAGTCCATGACAAAAACGGACAGACAAAGTTTTCCAGCAATGAAAATCTATAGAAAACAGCAAAATCACAGATTAGGAGAATAAATTGACAAACGCTTTATTCATAACACTTTACTACTGGAGCCTTCCTATTTTTCTCTTATAGGAAGGTTTTTCTGCCGCTGACATCCTTTGGGGCCTGGACTCCAAAAATCTGCTTAGGTATCAAACGCTCTATGCAGGTAAAATTAGACTGAACTGAACTGAATGTTAGAAGGAAAACTATAAAACAGCTGGATCAATACTAATAGTGAACATCAACATCATAAACATTGTTATGGGTACAGTTTTGTTGCAGAAGCTATTAAAACTTTATCTGCAGGTAGGGCTCCCGTACAGGGCCGTCATAAAGTGATTATATTGCTACATTAATACACAAGTGATTGCGATGTACACTGTAATATATGAAAAACACATTAGTGAACTTATAATGTGGTTGAAATGTGTTGAAACTTGACTGCATGGGCTGTGAGTGCTCTGAGTACAGAATAAAACAACGTAGCGACTGAGTAGAGGTTACTGAATCACAAAGGAAAGTGTTGCAATAATAAGTTTATATTGACATATTGTGCAGACTGCAACGTGCAGCGATTGTGGCTTGGGCTGTTAGTCTCATCTGTGCAACCCTGGATGTTAGACCACACACTTATTTTCCTCCAGAGGTCAAAGGTGGCATACTGGAAGGGGACAGACATCATTTTGTCTGACCCGTATGATGTCCCTGAGACAAGCTTGTTTGTTGGGGCTCCTTCCTTCAGTGAAAGAGATCACTCTTATTTTCTTTACTGCTCTTTCTGAGAGCTATTTCAAGCCCTCTGCACTGGCAGCTGCCAGAGAGGCCAAAAAAAAAAAAACAAAAAACCTCCACACTAGCTCAACAACACGACGCGTTTCGCTCCGCTGGCCTCGAAATAAACTGAAGATCACAGAAAAAAAAGCAGTCAAAGGGAGAAGGAAATAAAGAGAGTTGAATGAGATATTATCTTTGCAAATTATTAGTCTGCTCCGTTCGTTTTAATAGAAACCATCTAACAACATGTAATACAAGTTGTTTTGCATAGTATAATTAAAAAGCTGCCAGAAAAAAGGTGCGTGGATGACAAAAGCAGAAGCTCAGAAAGTCGTTTCATTTTCCGTGATCATTTGAATATATATGCCCCCATTACTAAGGTTTCACTGTACTGCGTATCTGACTAGAATAAACATGAACAAAATTAAAGCCATACAAAGAGCTGAGGACTAACCATTGCAAAAACAATGGCAATGTTCTTTTTAATGATAAAGGCTGTAATATTTAAGATAATGCATAGACAAAATGTGTCAGCCTAGAAATTACATGCACAATGAAATCATATACAGACTTGTTTTTTTCATATATACTGGTTTTAAGACCAATTATCATATAACTTTTTTAACACGTTCACCCAGTTAGCAGCTTAAATGAGAAAGTGGACTGTTTTTATGTACATTTTCCCAGTCCCATTATATTTAAAGAACAATTACAATGATTTTTCAGAATTTTCTTGATTGAATTGTTCAGATATAGTAACAGTCCAGTTCTGGAGAAAATGTCCAAGCCAGAACTGTTCACAGTGGCAGTGCGCGCTTTGACACAAAAGGTTTGTTTTGATGTAAAAACACATCAACACATCACACACATATACACACACACATATATATATATATAGGTCTCACGACTTTTCGTGCAGCCATCACAAAATACAATTCAATCAAAATACGTGCTGCTTTTTTCATGCTTCACTCCCCTGTACTTTCCGCAGTACCAGGGGTAACTGGTGATGGAGGGCCAGTAGGAGAGAAATAATGAGTTGATTCTTTATTATTGGTTAAAGTAGTTAAAACAGGTTGAAATGCCATGAGATGGGGAAAGTCCCTAACCCTAACCCTAAACCTAACCCTAAACCTAACCTTAACCTTAACCTTAACCCTAAACCTAACCCTAAACCTAACCTTAACCCTAAACCTAAACCCTAACCCTAAACCTAACATTAACCCTAAACCTAACCCTAAACCTAAACCTAAACCTAACCTTAACCCTAACCCTAAACCTAACCCTAACCCTAAACCTATACCTAACCTTTACCCTAACATTAACCCTAAAATGCATAGGTTAGTGAAGCGTTGTTCTAGCACGAAAAACAGCCCTAAATCATAATCCAGCACATATTTTGATTAAATTGTATTTCGTGATGGCTGCACGAAAAGTCATGAGATCAGGTTGTATGTATATATATATATATATATATATATACACATACATTTAACTCAATATTTACTATTGTTGTACCATTAATAATATTACATATAAAAATCCTGTTAAACATAAGACATATGATTTCATCAGTCTTTGTGGTTCGCAGGGTCTCTCTCCAATGAACCGTTTCACATCAAACCACCTTCAGTGATTTTGTTCACGTCTCAACCTTTTAATTACGCAGAGCTGTTTGAAAAATCGATGGAAATCTCCTTTAAAATGTGTCTGTTTATGCATAGCTCCTGAAGGAGAATGGGTTCATTTGCGTGCAACACCCCGCTAACCCAATTACACAAAACTCTGCCGCCAAATCTGTGTGAACAGGATGACTGTTACACGTTTCGAGTGTTCTTCACAGGGTGAATCACTCTGAAGAGAGGGAACACATTAGTTCCCCTGTCGGAGAGAGTGAGGCTTTGAATGACTACTTCTCAAAATTGGCTCTACTTGATGGAAATCATGCTCATGTAGTGTCTGACATTGCCACATTAATCATCCAGCCTTGCATTGTTCCCTCGTTGCATCGGAGAGGCTGTTACATGACGTGCAGTTTGCATGCCACGCTTGCTCTTAGGCTGTTTCTGTTGCTGAAACTTACTCTGGTTCTCATACAGCGCTCTTCCACATGTTTCACCCCTTTGTCACAAGATTAGCTGCCCCACAGTTTGGTCTCTGTTCTAAGTTGAAAGGGTTCTGTGTTGATTATGTTAACCTCAGCCCACTTAAAAGTATACATCACAGAACATACCAGAATGGAAAAGAGATCACTCTTGTTGAGGCCCTGGTCCTTACCTCTTGTAGACATTTTGCATATCCTCCATTAGTAAAAACCTTTCTTCTGTGTAATAAACCTGCTATACTAATATTCCTGAACAAAAGGTGTTTCCACATGAATGAGTGAAATAATGAATATTCTGCGGTTAGAGGAGTGCTTCAAAAAACGGCACCATAAAATTTGATCTGGAAACCTCTCCTTGACTCACTTGATGTAGTCCCTTAGGAAAGATGTCAATATTCCACCTCAGGGCACTTCAAGCGATAGATAGATAGATAGTTTTCCTACAATACTGGAACATCCTTGCATGTCTTTATACCTATCCGTGTCTTTTAAATTATGTAGTCTTGTAGTGCGCACTTGAGAAAAAACAGAAACAAAAAGCAAACAAGAGCAAAGACCACTTGTCCTGATAATACAACAACCTATCTAGATGTGTAATGTGTGGGTAGATCATTTATGTACCATGCAGGACACTGTGCTTTGCTGAACAACTGTTAGTTCGCTCAGTTTTACTAGAACTTTAACATCCAATACTGCCAATAACTTGCCACAACATTTGGCTTAACATTTTTAGCTTCTTGCAACGTGTAAAAGATGCTATTTTCACTCCTTTCCTCTTCGAAAAAAGGTGCATAAATGAGAGTACGAGTGTTAAATTCATGCCGGCTCTAGCTAGGTCAATAGTCATAAATGCAGAGTTGGTTGATGCACTCCTGCAGGACTTTAACTTGAAACCCTCTGTACCGTTTCAATGAAGGCTGATGTTCGCAAGGCAAAAGATATACTCATAAACCTTTAATGACAACTGACATGAATCTTCATGGGTTAAAAATAATTAGCCTCAAATGTAGAACAATCTAGATGGGCACGTCACTCCATGCAATAAGTCACAACACATTTCACTGACAGCCTGTGTGAATTGTACAGCTGAGGCTGGGCTGAATCAACCAAACCAGATTTTCCCACACTTTCTTAGTGGTGCTGCCGTTTGTAGGTCCACAGAATTTTAATATTTGTCAACTGCACATAAAACAATTTGGAAGCCAGAGGGCTCACAGTGTTGCATGGATCACATAAACAGTTGGATCTCATAAATAAATGAGACAAGATTTTCTTCAGTTCTCTACTGCAACAAACGAAAGAGGCTTAAAATTAGTTCCACCATAATTGCAGGGCTCTGAACATTAAAGGTTATGTCCAAAATCATTTAAAAAACAGATTCAGATCTAATCTTTCCTTACCATATCAAAGTAATCACTAATCAGCTGTCTAAAAACTAGCTACATATAAATGGAATATAAGGTTTGGTGTCCATGCATTTATCTCCAGCAGTGTTACTTATTGCAATGGTCTGTTAACTGGACTTCTCAGAAACGGCATTAAACAGCCACAGCTAATTCAAAATGCTGCTGTATTTTTTACATTGGCTTTTAAAACGTAAAGTTTAAATAAGTTGCTGCTACTAGTCTGTGAAGCACTGACTGGCCTTGGCCCAGTGTACATAGTAGAGCATAATATAGTGAAGCAGCATTTATGTATTATACTACAAGGAACTGAAAAAGGCTCCAAAGCCAAAGTGCAGCTTTCTTTAATCCACCCTTTATAACCCTTCAGTATAGCAGAACATTGAACATGCCTTATAAAACTCTTATTAAATCTTTTCATGCCAATAGTCTGTTCATAGCTACTTTATGACTAGAGTGAATTACACATTTTCCAGCATATTAGTTTATTACACATCAGAATATTGTAAACAAAATTTTATGTGCATTATAATGCCCTAATAAAGCCATACTAAAACAAATGTTGGTAACTTATCAAGCCAACCACTGTTAATTAGCTACTAGTCAATTAAGAGCATGTTCATGTATGTACTTTACATCACAGTCTTGTGCACAGCTTTGGGTCTATAATTTGCTTTATTTCCAGCCTCACTTTATTCAGTAACAGTTTATCCTCTTTCCTCTTGGCTTCCTTTCTCATGTATATTCCTGTGAAGGTAACACAATTAAAATAAGGAGATGGGTGATGAAAACCCTTCAGAATTGGAAAAAAAAACACAAGCCCAAACATTTATCTTAGAACCAATCAAATAATCTCAGTGTCATGTTGTCTGTCTCAAGGCAGAGAAGGGAGGCGCAGATGCAGACTTCCATAATTCCATAACTGAACTTTTATTTCCAAAACTAAAAGGCACGAGGGCTTAAACGCAAACAAAACCAGAGCACAGGAGTCAGGACTGCAGTAAACATGAAGCAGAATACCTGTGGGCTGACACAAACTGAACTAAATACTCCTACTCTAAACACAAGAACCAATTACAAGTGATAAGCATTTAACCCAAAAACACCAAACTACAACCTTGTGTACATAAACAACTTCAACATAAAAGTCTCACAGCAAAAGTCCCACATACTATAGACAAGCAACCTGGGACGTTACACTCAGAGGATCGGAAATCAGGATGCAGAGCTGGAAGTTTACCCTGTCTTGTTTTGTAAGAGTCTGCTTTCCATTTTGATCAGTATTTCAATGACAAACACCCATGAGGACATGTTGTTTAAGCGCATGTATACACTTTACAAAAATTAATATTGATGCCATAGTTTTTGCTTGCCTTTTTAAAATAATGTGATTCTACCCCTTTAAATCAAGTGAATGAATAAATATTTAAAGAGCTCAGATAACAAGAGGGGCATTTACTGTGAGCCCCACTTGGCAAAGTAAAGGTGTCTGGCACACCAAGGCACCCAGCTTCACATTCTGCTTGCTAAAACGCTGGACACGACAGGTTTTTAAAAATAAATAAATAAATAAATAATGTGGTTCACTGTAGTATACTATTCTGGATTCAAAACATACCTTTCACCCCATCACGACACAGCAAAGGCCAAAAACCACAGCCAACAATAGGAAAGGCTAAACAAACAAGCAAACAAAACAAAACAAAAAACAACGAGACTTGACAGCTATGAAGATGTTTACATGGGGTGCAAAGGCCTTATCTGAGCATGGCATCTGCGTGAAGTGAGTTTATTAATTTAGATCAGTCATCAGACTGTCTAGTCTGGTCTCTTCATATAAGTAAACTACAGGTTTATAAAGTATAATACACAAACTGCACTGCTCCGGAAAATGCGGTATTCACTTTACCTATTACTTAATAACACAGTAAAGGGCTGCTAGCTAAAAAACAGCTACTGACTTGATACGGCTCAGTAAAAGCCAACAAAAAGGACGGGATTATGCTAAAGTACAGAAATGTTTCACTTCTCTTCTCTTCCATGCAATAGTATTGACGTTCAGTCAAGCGTTTTTACCCAGCTCCCTCCCTTAAGCGAAGTAGAGCACCAGCTTAAAACTTGGACAGGCGGGGTGTTAGCACCTGTTCACGTTCCAACTGAGTAGAACACCCAGCAGTAAAGACGATGAACGGCCGACGTTTAAAAGGTGTTATATTTGCATTTTGACAGGGCCGGGAGATTATGAGACAGCCTGATTATGTCCTCATGGCTACAGGCCGGCCGTTAGACTGTCTGCTGAGACCACGCAGAATGCATAATACAGCCTGAGTGAGGACCAAGGTCAGAGAAAAGTGCAAGAGAAACAGAGAACTACAGACGAGGATGTGCAGAGAAACGAAAGCCCTGTGTGACCCAGTGCATAGCACTCTTGATTGGTGCATTCATTGCAAGCTTTTGCAGCTGTTGCCACGCTTTGAATGAATGCACTGTGTCCTTGGCCCAATACAGAACATCTTCTTCTGTGTCCAGAGGGAGAAAGGAGCTTGAATACAGTAATATAATAAACCAAGGTTGGTGGGTTGAGCCAGGTCCACGTTCGTGCTAATCTTTTGGCTGTGGACCAAATCATGCTCTTAACAAGCTGGCCACTTAATTATCCACTTAGCCAGTGGGCTAATTAGAGATAGAGGGCTCCCATCACTCTGTCCAAAGCTCATGTAATAGTGATGATTAAGTACAGCGTGCAGAACTCTCAGGCTTCATTAGACCCCTGTAGTTACTGCTCACTGAAAACATTCCCTGTGATTTAGCGGCTCCCTGCCAGGGCTTTGCCAACACGAACCTCCACAACTTTTTCCAGCAGGATCTTGAAAAGGAATTTTCAAATGCTCTTGCAAAAGTAACGCTGGCCAAATATTGGATTTTGAAGAAAATTTCTGCCTGGATTGATCTCTGATTAGAGTCTAGAAGAACATTAGCACACAAAAGCTAGGAGAATACATAAATGCAGAACCTGTAGGATATAGAAAGAAAAATAATGTTTCATTATGGAGAACACATTTTTGTGTTAGAAGATGATTAAGAAGAACTTACTTAAGAAGAAATAATGAGTCGGGGAGGCACAATGGTGCAGTGGTAAGCACCATTGCCTCACACCATTAAGGTCCTGGCTCAATTGCTGGCCGGGCGCCCAAGGGTCATTTCTGCAGTTTCCTCTCATTGTCCGAGAACATGCATTTTGCCTGATGACCACTCGCGCCCCTCACAACCCTGGGTGATGTTAAGCTGCTTGGATAATGAATGAATGAAGTACTGAGTAGAGTACTTGTATATCGTCACCCCAACAACAAGTTCACAGTGGAATGAAGTACTGTTCCCCCAGGGCCTTGATGGAACAGGAGCTGTTTACAGCACCACACTTTACAAGACAGGAAGACACAGATGACACACTAAAACAAGACCAGCACTAACAATCCAATAAATACTCACCAGTTCACAACTAGACTCAGTGCCCAGTGATGAAAACACAGGCTGCAGGACAAAAGCGGTGAGAATGTGGCAGTCCTGAGCAGTTTAACGGTGTAATCTAAACGGATAAGCTGTAAAAGCAGCATAAATAATTAGAATAAGAGATAAAACAGGATAAATAGCAGCATAGACCACTGTAATATTCCTATGAGTGGTCAATACAGTTGCTTTTAACAGAAACACTGCATCTTATTTAAAGAGGGACTCCAGCCATAATAAAAAATTGTTACTTCTTCTGTTGTAAACTTGTCTTCTGACCTCCTTCAGTGATGCCATATTAATCCCTAGAGCCAGATTTTCTGGGTTAAAGACAAGTACGGCCTCCTTCTGATGACATGCCTCGAGGTTAGATTGAACATTTGAAGCAGATACTTGAGGGTGGGCAGTGTGAAATATTTTTTTACTTGCTTTCTGGCTAAGATGGAAAGAAGCCAAATAGCAAATATTTCTTATAAGTATCTGTGTATATTAACCTTTCTAAGGCATTTTTGCATATTGCATGTTGGGTATTCCGGTCCCTAGAGGTAGATTTTCTGGGTTAAAGACAAGGAAGACCTCTTTCTGATGATGTGAGAGGAACTTTGGAAAAACTAGAAGCACTTATGGAGCAAATATTTAAAGGTGGGTTTTATTTATTTTTTTTACTGCTTTTTTACATCTGGATTTATTAGCCTCTCTAAGACGTAATGTGCATAATGCATGCAGGGTATTGCAGTGAGTAACTCTGGTAGACAAAAACACAAAACTGTCTGTCAAACAAGCAAGGTTGAAGGCTGCAGTGCTGCACTGCAGCAGATCACATAAAATGACAAATAATATGGTAATCCTTTAACAGGAAAGTTCTGTCTGTCCCCAACAGTCCTCCCAGAGTGAGCTCTTTCAGCACACGTGCACCTGCAGGTCTACAATGAGACTGTTACACGTCGCAGGGACATAGAGACAAATCGTAAAACGCCATTACAGGGAAAACCATGCCATTTGAGGAAAAAAACATCACATTTGAACTCCATTTCTTGAAACAACTTTACCCTAAACGCCAACTCCAACCTCTTTCAGTTCCCTTCTACCTCTAAAGATTTTGGCTGATAAAAATGAGGGCAATGTTTACACTGGAAACCCACTGACCATAGTGGCTGGAAGCTAAATATTGAAAGTGAGGATGAGCCATTTAGTTATAACAAATATGAAGATCAACCATTGATTGAGTAGTTTGGTAGCTAGCTAGCTAACTGACCCTGACTGGGCTGTCAAAGCTACATAATTAGCAGACGCTCTTATCCAGAGCGACATACATCAGTGCTTTAGGAGTCCACATCTGTTAGCTAGCTAAACCAATGCATCAAGACAATGAAAATAGAATATATACATTTTTTTACATTAAATTCTCAGATAGAGAATGTACTAATTTTTTGCTTGACACAAAAACCCAGCACAGTTGGAAGTATGACAGCACATATTTATAGAGAAATCCTGCTTATTAATGAATAACATAAATAAAATGACATGTTTTAGTTTCCTTTATATTTAAATCATTTAAAAAGATATCAGCTAAATAATGAAAACGAATAAAGTCTAAACAGCTTCAACTGATCCCGCGAACAACACATGCATTCCTGTAGGCCACAGAGAGCTAGCCATGTGTAGCCTACCAAAAATAAATGTTCTGAAGTTTAATTTTTGCTTAGTGTTTGTTGGGGGGAAATGGCCTATACTGTAGTTGTCTCACTATAAACTTAAAAAGGTGTCACATACGGGCTCGGTTCGCCCAGGCAGAAGGCACACACGCAGACGTCTTCCATATTCAGGGTTACTTTATTTTCTAAATATAAACCAAAACTGGCACAAGGGCCGACAAGGCAAACACAAGAAACCTGGACGAACACAAAACCTTTAAGGGAAATGCAACAATGCACAAAGAACAGAACATAAAGCAGGCATTTATCTTAAACCTAAACTCAAAACAGCTGCAATAAAACAATACAATCATCTCTAACCAGCCCAGTCTAGTGATGAGGCCACACCCTCAGTCAAACTAAGAGTCCTTTCACCATAGCAGCCTCTAGTGGCTGCTGACTGGGGTGTGACAAAAGACTCAATGACCATGACTGCCATATTACTTCAGGAAGACATTATTCATTTTTGAATGAACAAATGCACTATAACATCAGTTATTTTATATGGGACTGCTGTTGGGCCAAAAACTTCAGGCTGCAGGCTGGACAAATAGTGTCGTGTTTTACGCAGGCGTGGACGAGAATGGGATTGAAACTTTCAGGAGTGGGCCTAACACCTGCACAGATCTCTAAACCAAGGCTGGAATATGATCATGTGAATTAAATGAAATAATTTCTTTGTGTATAAAACGACACAAATATCAAGAGAAAAATGTAGAACATGGGCCTTTTAAAAATTGTGATAATTGTGTTGTTAATGAGTGTAATGCATCAGGACACCAAACAGCTATTGAGTGACATGTTTTGGTTTCACTGATGATCCAAAAAAAGCCCAGACACATGTTCTGAGGCGATGGTCCCCCACAGTTTTCAAAGGGAACTCAACTAACAGGGTTTTGCTGCAGTAAAAGGCCCTCCGCGAGAGCTCAGCAACACTTTTATAATGGTCTTGAAGGCTGAATGAGAGCGCTCTCGCTCACTCTCTCCTCCTCTAACTCATTCCACACACACACAAAACACACACACACACACACACACTCTGGCAGAGTACAAAGGACGGAAATGTCTCTCAAAAGACCTCTGCTGTACGGTTCCTCTGAAATATTGCAAGCGCACCCGTTGAATGATGAGGGCCCATATCTATCAATAATGCATTACAGGGACATGGGGGGGTGGTGTTGGGGGATGGAGGTAGAATGACAGCCTTTCAGCGCTGCGCCTCTTCCAGAAAGCGTAGCGTAAATTTACAGGGCAATAATTATGAGTCTTTTCAGTGAGATAAAGGCAGGACCCAGTTTCCCCAAAAGTAATAAACTTGACTCACACTCTCCTTGTTGGGGATGAGAAATGTTCCCCTGGCAGCTGCCGTTGTAGCACAAGGTGGGTGCCTGCCCGCCACAGCAATCTCTTTTCATCAGCACCGGAGAACGCAATTTCAGTATTCATATTCACCATTTCTGTCTCCAGTTCGCTGGGGGAGTAGGAAACTTAAGTTCGGGACCAAAAAAAAAAAATGAACACAGTTTGATGCATCTTCTTCGCTGAGTAAATACACTCTTGCAAAGCTGGAGCCTCTGGTTCTTCGGTTAATTCACTAGTTCTGTGCAGAACCATGACATTTCAAAGAACCATGATAACCTTCAAAGGATGGTTTAAGCATGCATGATAATGTTGCTAACAGTGAATAGAAGCTGTTAGTCTCCAGTTATCATTATATCATTTGAATTATGCAAATCTGTGACCTTTGGCTTTCATTCACGGTTAGCAATGTTAGCATGCATGCTTGAACCAGCCTTTGAAGGAACTATTCATATAAATTGTTCTTTGCATGGTTAAATGGTTCTACCCTATAATGGAGAACTTTTTTAAAGTTCTCTATTATAATTTACAATTCTTTGAAAAATGTTTGAAGGTGAAAGTGAATTTTTAGGCTCTCAAAAATAAAGGCGTCAGATCGGGTTCTTTGAAGCAATTTCATAGAGGAATTATATGTATTTATATGTGCAAGACTTGGTTCTAGAGAATAAGTGGGTGCTTGAGGTTTAAAGAACCCACAAAATGTACAAGTTCTTGTTTTTTCTACGGCATATGTCAAAGACAAGAACCTTGAATCAACCTGTGCATTCTTACGCATCAAATATTTCGGAACTATTGAATGGTTGCATAAGAAACCAAAAATTGTAAATGTTAAGTGACTGCATCAGAATAGATTGTTATTGGTAGCATCAATGAGACACAGTTGGAGATTACAATGCATTGTGAAGAACTGGTTTGTTTGTTTAGAGTGAATTAAAAAAAAAATAACCTGAGAAAGGCCGATCAGCTGCATCTAAAGGACTCGGCCGTCCTTGAAGGTGATACATGTTATTCAGTTTACCTATCTTTTTTCAATTACTTTTCACTGAAAGTACTTGCCACCGAAAGTAATTGGCTTGATCCTTGTATCACTGACAGGGTTTAACTAAATATTTGCAAACAGTGAAGCTAATCTTAATGACCTTTTGATATCAGCCACTTAATTATTTACTTATCTTTTCACATTGATTTATGTCACATGTTGTTGCTACATGGTGTCTCCATGAACATTAAAGGGATGGATGAGGAAGATTTCCCTGCTATGGTGTCTTCATCTATAAATACAACTGGGGAGGGTTGATTGAGTGCCACTGTTACTCTTATAGAGGTATTTCGTTTTTCATTTGGTGGCGATGTCCACCTTAGTAGGTAATTTGCAGCAAGGACATGAAACCGTGTTTAATGGGGCATGAGAGGCAGGGGGAGTGTCATGGGAGTTTGATCTGTTACTAAGTCATGTCAGGTTATAATAGAGCTGCACAATGTACACTTACTGGCCTCTGTATTAGAAACGCTTAGCTTTTAAGTTTAGTTTGCTGGTATTTATATAAAGACCACAGTCCTCTATTTTTATGCAAAATTTTGCTGAGCATCCTCTAGCCCTTTATTAGTGGTCAGCTTAGCTAGCAGTGATATGTAGCAGTGAGACTGACATGTATCAAGAAATAAACAATATGGACAAAAGTATTGGGACACACCTGTTTTTCAGGGTTTGGGCTACTTCCAGTGAGGGGTAATCTTAATGCTTCAGCAAAACAAGACATTCTGGACAACGCCATGCTTCCAACTGTGTGAACCCAGTTTGGGGAAGAATCTTTTCTATTCCAGCATGACTGTGTCCCAGAGCACAAAGCAGCTCCATAAAGACATGGCTGGAAGAGTTCAGTTTGGAAGAACTCACAGAGCCTCGACCTCAACCCCATCCAGCACCTTTGGGATGAACTGGAACGGAGATTGTGATCCAGACCTTCTCACCAACATCAGT
>JBBPCY010000136.1:22635508-22643008 GCA_037974405.1 Brachyalestes nurse | reverse complement strand
GCTTGTAAGTCCTTATCATCTAACACCGTTATTTGTCTTCCCCCTTGGCAGGTGGTAAGTATAGGAATTGTAGACGGCATAAAAATAGAAGAGGAGATGATGTGTCCCAGTATATCTAAATCGATGATGATCATTATCACTGTATTTATGACAAGATATACGATACGGGCTGTGTGTAAATTCACTTTGACCAATGATATTTTCATTGTTCACTGTTTCATTGACTCAGCAATGATGATACTTCAGTATAGTGTTGATAACTAAGGAAGGGATGTATTGGTGTGTCTGAATATTCTAAACGGCCTGCAGTAGGAGTCGGATTTTATGATGGCAATCTCTTCACAACACTTTGCTGGCACTAGAGCACTAGAGCGGCTTTTCCTTGGCCCTTCATTTGTTATGGAGCCAAAATGCCGCTTGTAACCTCACACCTTAAATTGAGAAGGCTAATAGCAAATGGAGCCTGGACCACTTACGTTAACTGATCCAGCCTGAACCACTTTACTGGGATTGGATCCTCAATTGGAATTGATTTTATACCTCAGACTCTAGAAGAATGATATCAGTCTTGTTACACTAAGTATCTGACTTGTTTCTCTTTTCCAACAAAGCCTGCTGTTTTTAATTGCATACCAATTGCTCACTTACCTCGTCTACGATTCTCCTGTTTGAGACGAGGGAGCAGAGAGGAGATACTGATGAGCGAGAAATCTCTCTAGCTGTGAGTCTTATCTGGAACCGGGCTGAATTGGGCCATTTCGGGGGACAAGAATATTCCTTACAGTAACAATGAGTCCCATAAACGCAGAGCTCCATTATTGCCAGGCTGAGCGTGTTTGCTCAGGAGATTTCCCCAGCCTGTAAATCTGAATAACAATGCTCAGAGACATCTGCACAGATTGAGCTTTTATGAGCTTTGCGATGTCATGTAAGATGACATTCTCGTTTCGAAGCTGGAGAAATGAATCACTTGAGATTGTGTTTAAGTGTCCATATGTTCCTCTGAATTGGGGAAATTTAAGGCATCTGTGACACTGCAGCCCGAACCCTTAAAAGCTTAAAAGTCTGCTTCTAAAACCTGGAGGAAGGTTTCTCAAACATCGTTAGCGTTTAATGTCCAGACATGCAAGCAAAATGAAAGAATGTAAGGAGAAAATTGAATTCAGATGTTCCTGGAGGCACTGCCTGTGCTGTCAGCAGGTTCAGGTAGTTATGTGGTACATTTATGTACCATTATGACCATTGTGCTGTCACCTTCATGCCTCAGACAGCAGTTTAGAAATACTGGGGTGGTTGTGGTGACAGGTATTTGGCTCTTTGTGGGGACGACGTGTGCACAGGGTGATGGAAAAATGTGACAAATATGAAAGATGTACATGAAAAGTGAACAAATTCAAAGATTTCCTTTTAGATATTGACATTAAAGGAATGGTTTTGCCATACATGCAAATGCAGCATCAGAATGAATGGATGGTAGCATAATATTATTTTAATATTGCCACTGAATATTGCCATTGTTTTTTTTCATAGCAACGACATTAGCACTGAACTACTCTTTTAAGTTTAGGGAGGGTTAGGTGTAGGCGTCATTTTTCTATAGGATCCCACAGAGATACAAATACGTGCGTTTGGGTGTGTGTGTGTGTGTGTGCGTGCGTGTGTGATGTGGCAATGAAAGTATTGAGTGCTTTGAGGCTGTTGGATTGGCCTGGGTATCAGGGTTGGCAGGTCATGAATTGTTGGTGTTTGGGTAGTGGCCCTTTCATCGAAATCATTATTGTGACTGTTGACCAAAATCACTTCAGGAAATAGGGATCACAAAAGGTGCGAGCACAGATTTTCCCCTGCAGCTGCTGAAGTGAGTCAAATGTATCACAATGCCCTGAATGTTTTTAAGCAGTTGACCTATCCGCGCTCCACCCACAAACGTGTTGTTTCATGGAAGCTTTTGGGAGGCTGGGCGAGCTTCGTGAGAACCAGACTAATGAGAAATTGTAGCATTCAACTAGTTCAAATACCTACATTTAGATTGCGTTCTTTCAAATGATATTTATGCATAGTTGTATACGAGTGGCACTTGTGCAGCTAATGGCGGTGGTCCTTTACCAAACCGTAAACACTTAAAGAACCAATTTAATGTATTTTCCTGGTAAACTACTTTTCTGTGATGAAAACTGTTTTTTTAAAGAAGGATGTGGAGTTCAAGCAGAGATACTAATTGGTACTTGTTGGGAACAATGATCATTCTTTGGAGATCCCTCACCGTGCACACACACACATATGCATACACACACATTTCTCTTATCGTTTTATGTATGTACTTATATTATGTATGTATATTATATATTTCCATTATGTATGTATATTATGTATCTTTGTGATGCAGTATTTCTATTGCGTTACCATGATTTGTAAAAAAAAAACAAAACAAAGAAACCAAGGGAAATATATATTGTGTGACTATTGGAAAAACAGTAGTCACACAAACATTGCTAGAACATTCAAAACCTATTACTGATCCTACTTTAAAGAAGATACTCCCAACAACTGGCACTGAGCTGTGGCTTGTTTGATACCAGGGCACAGTGTGAGCAGACTGGTGTTCACTTTTTTTTATATAATTCATAAAATGAATAGTATTATAATATTGTCTTATTTAGGATTGAATTCTGCACTTTATAGAAATGTACATATATGTATGACATGTCTCTGTTTGTCAATTACGTGTAGGAAAATACTAAAGGAAAGACACAATCGTGAGAGGATCAGTTTCAGTTTTATTGTTTGCAGATTCCTGAGCCGAAAGATTTTTAGGTGTCATTCGAATTCACGCGATGATATTTTGCTTTTGACAACATGCTGAGCTTAGTTTTTGGTTCCCGTATCTACGCATTTTCCAAAGTTCTGTCTGACAAGACATGCTAAGAAATTTGGATTTGACTTTGCAACAGTCTTCCAAATACATCTCTCCACATACATCAAGACAAATGGGGTCCAGCTGCTGCAAATCCTTTGACTGGACATTAATACAAATGGGCGCATAATTCTCTGTTTCGGCCGAAGCTATGTGTGTATGTATGTATGTGTTTTGAATTCAGTCGTTGATGTGCATGCCTGGGCCACTCAGAGGGCTTGCAGTGCTTGGTTTTTCCTACCTGCAGGGATGTGAATAGATTATGTATGTGTATGATGTGTGTGTCTGAATAGGGAGGGGGCGAGAGACAGAGGGAGTGAGAGAGGAGGAGAGAAAGAGAGAGAGAGAGAGAGAGAGAGAGAGAGAGTGAGCACCGCTGTCCACAGATGTTTTACCGGCTGTTCTCCTTCCCACAAGCTCGGACGGGGAGTCGAGGGCAGCTGAATCATAAGGGCTGGTCTTTATTCAGTGTGGACTGAAGCAACAGGACCAAGCAAACGATGTTTGTCATGTTCGCATATGCGCCATGTTTTACTGCTGTGCATCTGAACTCTACAGATGTAGAGAAATAACCCTGATTCACCAGACCATGTCCAGGGCAGACCCTACACACACACACACACACACACACACACACACACACACACCTACATGCACACACGCACACGCACACACACACACACACACACATGCACACACACATGCACACACACGCACACGTGCACACACACAGACACGCGCACACACACGCGCACACACACACACACACTTACATGCACACACGCACACATGCACACACACACACAGACACGCACACACACGGGTGCACACACACACACACGCACACATACACGCGCACAAACGCACACACGGACGCGCACACACACGCACGCACACACACGCGCACACACAGACACACTTACATGCACATGCACACGCACACACACACACACAGACACGCACACACACACACGCACACACACACGCACACACGCACGCACACACGCACGCACGCACACACACGCACGCACACACACGCACGCACGCACACACGCACAGACACCTTTGTTTTTGTGCCTTTTCAGGAGATGGACATGGGTTTATATGGGCAATAGTTACCTGGAATCTTTGCTGCATGTTTTGTAAATTTTTGTGAAGTGGCTCTCCTCCACCTTTCTTGCTGGTGATTGTTAAACTGTCATGTGGGTTTGGATAGTTTTTATTCCTCTATAAGATTTCAATAGGACTGAATCAAACTGAATAGGATTCGTTTAGGATTGTCGATATTGATTTTACTGGTAATCAAGTAACTTATAAATTAATTTGATTAGTAATCAATTCATGTTTTTGTGTTTAAACCCCAACAGAATTCTGTTAATCTCTTTGGAATTCCTGAAACGTTTCCTAAACGAGGCTTATTAATCACTACAACATTTTATTACAAAAACAAAAAAATAGTATTTGTTGATTGAAGGGTGAGTCCTGTCACTTTAATATGAACACTAGAATAGAATAGAAATCAACACAGAGAGCCCAGAACTAAATAAAAAATAGGCACTATTTCTATTTGAAATTAAATAAAAATAGGAATTAGAAACAAGAGCAGGGATATGAAAACAACCGACTACAACATCTTGGGCTGCGCTATATGGAAAGAATATTAGTATTCCGGTTATACTACTACAAATTTCAATGCGTTAAAGGGCCCATATCATCACTTTTCTGGGATGAAAAATTAATTTTAAAATGTAAAATCTTTCCCCCATCCATAGTCCATAAATGGAAACTAAGCTGCTAAAACAGCCTGTCACAAAACCTACTACCTGCATTTTGTTGTTCAGCCTATGGCAGTTTTCCCCACATATTCACGCTGAATTTGTGCCGCCTTTTGAATGAGCTGCAACACAGGGCAGCCAATCAGAAAATAAACCATTTACATATCAAACATAAAAACAGCCTGCTTCGCTCTAAGGGATAAAGAGG
Source organism: Brachyalestes nurse (assembly GCA_037974405.1). NCBI lineage: Eukaryota > Metazoa > Chordata > Actinopteri > Characiformes > Alestidae > Brachyalestes > Brachyalestes nurse. Next base: position 22,638,111 of record JBBPCY010000136.1, on the reverse strand, counting down.
GTGGAAATGATCATGGTACAGTGAATTATGATGAACTATTAATTATCAGTTGTATATTAGGTTCACAAATACATATAAACATAACGGAAAAAATGAAATGAAAGGAAAATGTGGAATTTTGGTTCTTTAAAAGCACTGTGGCAAATCAGTGTCTTTAATGGTTAAAGACTGGCCAAAATAAAAACAGCCTGTTGCACTCTAAGAGGGTGGATGATGGTCAGTGAATTATGATGAATTATTGAGTTTATTTACATACACACACAAAAGATAATTGAAAAATTAAATGGAACATTGGTCTTTCATAAACATTGTGGCAAAACTGTCTTTTTAGTTAAATAATTCTAGAAATAATGTTACATTTGTTACATTTGATTACATCAAAACACCCAGTAAATCTCATCTGGAGCTCTAATGGATCACCCTGTCAAACACACTGTATTGGTTGGAGGCTCATATTCAGCCTTCAGCAATATCGGTATTTCAGAGCCCAGTATCAACATAACGATTAACAGACAACTGACCATGTTCAGCATTGTAATTTCCTGATGACTCTGAAAGCTTACAAGGCAACAGCCATTCGCTTGTAACTTGACTAATGGCTTCACACTTAGCCTCCCCAGATGGCTAAAGTTTCATGGCCCTGCCTGACGGAGGGAAAATATAGTAACCAGCGTGTCCACAAAGGAGAAATAGGAAAATGCAAGTGCCTTTGTTTATCTATAAAGACTAGGGCAGGGTATTCTCACATTTGTTTGGTCAGTGTGACTGACAAACTGAAACTAGTGGAAAGTACCGAGAGACAAGGCTAGCTAACCTGTTTAAAAGAACTAGCTCAATTAGGCTAGGAAATGTCCTTATAAATCTGTACAAATTGGTATCAATTCATTCTTACTGAACAGGATTTTTGTTTGTTTACCAGTTATTTCACTAGCATCCTTAGTCTGATCACCAAACTGGTTAAAAACATTTTGAACAGAAATCCTGTCACTCCTCAGTCTCCCTGTCTGATAAACAACAACCACTCTTTAGTATTCTCTAATTCTTTAAAACATTATTTTCATATTTCTGCTATAGATTTCTCTGACATTTTCTTAATTTGATTCAATTTGGTGGCGTCATTGCAATTTTTCAACATTTTTAACAGTTTTAATATATTTATTCAAGGTTTCGATGGGTGTACCAGTGCTGATTTGCAGAGTTTGAAGAGGATAGCATTAAAATGGACAAAATAAATGTCAAAAACTTGGAAAAGAAACAAACTAAAAGCTTAAGTAATAAAAGTGAAATCACGCAAAAAGAAGGCTGAGTAATATCTAGATAATATATAGATATGTTAGGTAGTGCACAAATATGTTAGATTATTATTCAGATTTTACTCAGCATTCAATGCTTCTTGCTAATTCTTCCGCTTCCCCTTCTTTGTCTTCTTCTTTCTGTTCCAAGGTATCCAGTTGACCTTTAATTCTAATGTTATATATAAGCTGTAAGTAATCAAATCATTTGCTGCTGAGTTGTACAATATTGCAGTTCACATATTGCAGTTCACATTCAGTGGACTAAATATAGTTATGTTCTAGGCTTTTGATTAAATGTATATAAGCTGGTTTAATAATAATAGACGTTCAGGCCCTTTTTTCAGTGTAAGGAACATTTTTTTTGCTTTCTCCTGTAAAGTACTTGTGTGTAATATGGCTGTCTCAGCTAAATAGAAATGATTTTAAGCACACGTGCACGTAGCAGACAGGGGCAAACAGCACAGCAGGAATAGAAAGCCCTCATAAAATGCCTGCTAGTGAATGCAATATGTGTGTCGTATAATTAGAAGTGAATTATAAATGGTATAATTTCTTTTTGTGGCACTGTACAATTCAGGGATTTGGGCTGTTTTGTGATGTTGAATGAAGTAAAGAGGGAATAAGTGAATCTCAAAGTCATGCATTCTTCAGCATCTTGGTTGCTGGCTAGCATGATTAATGTGACGTATATGTTTATAGCTAAAGATAGCAGTCAGCCCTCTAGGATGGTGAGTATATTAAAGGCTTTACAGACAAGATCATTAGTACCTGTGTGGATCAGTAGAGATCTCCGTGGTGTTGTGCAAGAGCTCCTTGATCAATATGTCTCTACCCCTTAGACCAGGGTGCGTATTAGTGGAGTCTTTCTCTCTTTTTTAGCCGGTGTTTTATAGAGGCTTTGATCAGAAAAGCTAAGCTATTTACATTTTTTTTTTTAGCTATCACCAGGCTTTTGCCATCATCAGCATCAACAGTCTAGGAAGATGAAGAATGCTTCAGATGTGCATAAAACCTTTCAAACCATTTCAAACCATTTCAATCCATACAGCAATGGAGTGTCATTAATGTCGTGTTGTAGCTGGGATTCAAACCTAAAAAAACCAATGCGCTAATGACTAGTATTTCAGTGGTTTTTCCCATGATTATAACAGGCCTCACCAGGGCTGGACTGGCACAAAAATTCGGCCCGGGCATTTAGAGCCGAGACCGGCCCACCAGCTTGTCGTTCCTGTTGGGTGGGAGAGGGGGGGATTCAGCGCCGGTCCAAATACCTGACCGGCCCAATTTTACCATCGCGCTGGCCAAATG
>JBBPCY010000136.1:22604567-22632704 GCA_037974405.1 Brachyalestes nurse | reverse complement strand
AGTATGAAGTTCCTCAAATTAGGTACGCATTTGCGCAGTGAAGACTGAAAACTGGTGCGCATTTGTCGTACCACAAATTCTTGCTTGTGTACCGCTTATGTCAATCCATGCTTATACCTCAGATTAAGGGCAATACTCATTAACTGTGGATAACATTACATGGATCCAGAACAACAAATATGTTAGATGGGTGAATGTGTGTACGTGTGTGTGCGCGCAACCCCTCTCATTACCGACCACTGCAGCAGTCACATATTTCACTGCTATCGTTTCTCATATGGCTTCTTTCGTTCATTATTCCGTATTACTCACTCAAGTGCTTGAATATTGCAATAACTGAGTTATGAAACACTATAATGTTACCGCGGCTGTCGTACATTTAATATGATGCCACATCTTTTTTTTATTTATCTGTGCATGATTTTCTGGGGGAGGTATGTCAGCAGAGCCAGAAGCAGCAGTAAAACTTCAATTTATTCCTTTCATTAATCTTCGCTAATTGATTCAATTTCTTACATGCTTCTGAAGCGGAGTAGGCTTGCTTGGATCTATGTGGTGCAACAACCCTGATTCAGTAAACAAGTGGTTGGAACGACAGCATGGAGAGAGACAAACTAGTGATGCATAGCCGAACAGTCATCTTATGTTTTTTTTTTTGTTTTTTTGTTTGCCATCCAGTTGTAAATGTGTTCGTTTGGAGAAACAAACGTTGACAGGTCCAGAATTAGAATGAATGTAGTGAGAGCAGTGTGCTTGGAGAAAGTGTGCGTCGTCACGCTTTAAAATCCTCCAGCTCTCTTGGAATGGAAATACAGCATATCATTTGTGAGAGAGAAAATAGTGCTTCTATGATTTATGAATCACACTGGCTGCTCCTAGAATCACATCGCAGATCACATCGCAGGGCAGCAGCCAGGAGTTCTCCCAAGAATGAGCTTTACACAGAATAGCAATGGTTTCTTAAGTTTTAAGAAGAATACCAATGGTGTGTCTGTCTGTAAACTTTTCAGAGCTATATTTAGCTTGGAGATGGAGTTGATAGATAAAGGTCACATATGATTTTTAAGACCGGTTATTATTCTGTAGAGCTTTGAACTCGTATGAAAAGAAAACACTGAAGCACAAAAATCGTTGAAAAAATACGAGAGAATAAGATGCCTCAAAGTGATAGTCCAGTGGAAATCCATATTTCTCCATATTCCAAATGTACTTGAACAGGGAATACGTGTTTGGTGTCGGTGCTTCTTCAGTTTTCCACGGCAGAAAGGAACGGCAGAAGGAATTCAAAATTTTACGCAACACAATGCATAAAGTTGTGCATTCATCCTTTCTGAGCTTCATTTGTTTAACCAACAGCTTTGGTCTTCCATCCAACCAGTCTACCAAAAAAAGGGAAAACTGAGCCCACATTACAATAACAACATTTATTATAATGATATAATGTCAAATTGAGTAAGTAAATTAATGACAAAAGAATTTCCCTCGCGATAAATTAAGTTCTTTCTTATTTTAAGTTTCTGTTGCTACTTCTCGCGCTACTTCTTTTGACAGGGTGATGTTACTCTTGTTATTTCCACTGAACACACATCATGTCCCCACATGCATTAAATAAAACTCCTGTGAACTTAGAAACTGCTAGTGTGTGTGCTGTTCTTCAGACTTACTTTCTGTGCAAATTATTTACTGTATACTTGTTGGCATGGTGTGTGCTCAATAGAACTAGCATCGGTTTATTATTTAGTCTCAAGACTTTTGAACATCGAAGTGAGCAACACTTGTACCTTTCAGCCTGCAGACTGTGGTTTAATTCCGCACCCAGGCAAACACATTAGGTAATAGGAAGTGTCTCAATTAAAAACTCCTAATGATGCTTTATTTTCTGCTGTAATCGGATTAATGTTCTTTAAGGTCAAGAAATGGCCAATAAATACATAAGCATGTCTTTTTTTAACTGGTTTGAGGCGACAGTGTTCAAATGGACGATTCAAAGTTACATGATGCTAATTCATAGCTACATACTGTATGTATTGATTGCTTGTACTAATAGGGGGTGAAACCAAAGAAGGCACCCCAAAATCTTACATTTAGGGTAAATGGGAAATTCTGTAAATTAGATTTTTCATCAAACATTTGCTTCAACTATACTTGTTCAGTAATCTGGGAAAATGACACATGATCAAAATGCAAAGTACATTTAAGAACATAAAAGCATCATGAAGCCTTCTGTTGGTTCTTGTGACCTTTTATTTGCAGCCACCATTTTAATAATCTGTCTTAGAGGGAGAGTGATGGAGAATTAAAAGAAAGCATTGACTTTGATTCATGTGTTGTCCCGGTAGTTACTGATTGATAGCAAAGGTTTGTTCTGTCACACACACACTGCCATAAATTACCAACGGCTGCAGCTGTGTTAACTTGTTAGTAATAATAGTGTCTACTAAAAACTTAAAACACGCTTGTTCTTTGTAAATTTTACAGAAGCATCTGTTACAGTCACTGCAGTGTTAACATATTGCGTTTCTCTGCGTTTGTTTCTTTGGAAACCATAATATTGGCAAATCGTCGTGTTGGCACCCATTTTCTGTGTGAACTTGTCGTTTTTACTCGAGGGTAGATCTCATGTACCACACTTTCATTTGCCTGCACTTCAGCATTCTCTACCATCACAAAAATCTGTTATTTATTATAACATTTGTTGATGTCCAGTTTGTATACTCTAGAACTAAGTGTGCTCCCTTCCACTGAATATATTTTTAAACTGACAATAGATTAGAATTAGGAATGTTTAAATAAAGGCTAATTAACACCCAAACTACATGTTGTTCTAAAACATGACAGAGAACAATCTAACAATATTTTGCATCAAGCATCGCTAATGCAAATTTTCAAATTAAGTCAGTTATCAGCCTAAAGATACAAATATTGGAAAAGCACGTGCATCTGCCAGCACGGACCAACGCCACCAGTGCGCCGCTCACTTTATCTCTGGGATTTTTAACTCTGTCAGCATCTGTGGATGTGAATTTTTTTTTGTGTTTGTGAAGCCGAACTTCCCTCCCCGCTGGACTGGATGAATAATGCACAGCGTGTAACACGGACGTGCTCGTGTGTAATTGTTTAAACAGCAGGAATAATTGAAAAACGTACAGGCCGCAGTTGGGAAAAATGGATTTCGGTTGCCTACAGCTTAATTGATTACGCTCCACTCAGTTCCCTCACACTGCCAAGCCCTCGCAGCCCGCACCTTCCAATAGAATCTCCATGCATTAATAAACATGCCAGGGTATGGCAGGAGTTTCCAGGGGCAACTCCACCCCCCCACACCTCCCCACAGTTGAAAAGGTAGCAGGGCGGAGTAATTGTTTTGCATACTTAAGCTAAAAGCTATCAGCCATACAGAGTGGGCATCAATCAAAGAGCATGCTTTACAGCTAACGGAACAAACCCTGGCACTGGTGAGAAGGAAACCTCTCTCAATGAAAAGTGAGCTGTAACATAACACAATATCAGTCACTCTTGAACTTAATGTGCTTTTGCTGCGTGCTCATCGTTCAGTTCCTGTTATATTTACATGTTGAATGTTACCGTATGTTGTTCACCGTTACAAGTTATAAGTTATTACTGTTGCTCTACTATACTGTTTAAATCTAACCCTTTGATGCATGAATTATGAAGTCCTGAGTCAAGATTTTTTTAAATGTGTTTTTACTCTTCTCAGGGCATGAAAAAAAAAATCAAAAACAATTTTTTTCTTAGATTTTTTCAGGAAGTTACATATATGTTCACAACAGTGGACTACATGCACTTAAGCACTCAATATGAAATAATATAAACTTAATGGAAGAATTACTCAAACTGAGTTTTATCCAAAATCCTTGATCAATTACTTCACTGTATGCTTTAAAAAGCACTTTAAGATACTTTCACACACACTCTGCACACACTGAGCACACACAATGAGCACACCCTGCACACACTCTGCACACACTCTGCACATTCTGCACACACTCTCCGCACAAACTATGTCTAATCTGCACAAAAATGTATATTTTTTAAAACTAACTTATGCAAAATGCACCGAATTGCAACAAAAATTGTCACATGACTTGTGTTGGAAATATACTCAGTAATGCGTGACGTCCACTTTGGTGGACGCATGCTTAATCACTGCTTTACTACTTATTTTAAACAAAATGTTCAAACTAAAAAAATAATATTGTTATTTAGATACTCCTGCTTTTACCTCTAGGGTTCTCCTAGAATAGAAGGATTGACAGCAGTGGTCAATGTGTGGCTCTCTGTCGGCCATCTTGAATTAACCTCAAAGGAGGAGAGCAGGAGAGAGCATTCTAATGGCTAATATACAATTCCACCATAGAACCCACTGCATTTAGGAGAAAATGACTTTTAAACAGCTGTCCACTGTAGTGACCGCTATGCGCCAGAGGGCTAAATTTATATAGATATTAACGCAAGGAATTATGTCTACATCTAAATTCTGTATCGAAAGGTTTGAATGTGCTTTTGACTTTTTTCCATTGGTTTTCACATTAAGGTAAAGAATTACTTTTTTCCTACAAAACCAGATGATCAACGACAACTGTAAACTATAATATTATTAAATATTTCTTTTCAGGTACAACCGTCTACACATTGACCCTATTAGGGTTAGGATGCTTGCCTCGCTCTCCCAGTTTGGTAGCATTGTGCAGCAGGGGGGAGGTCCTGACCAAATTGCACAATTAACTTTGGTGCAAGTACAAAAATCCCCACCAAAACTACAGTTTTTTCTTCTGTTCATGAACGTACGCGTGGGTTCGCCTGAAAGTCAGTCTTTGTGTCTGAATTCCTCTGTTTCTTTCAGTGAGCCGAGAGTGAGAAATTATTAATACGGTATTAAGCTCTGTTTTTGTTATTTTCAGCTTTCAGGGCTCAGAACTACCCTTCATACGCATCTGCAGCACATTATTATTTGACATATATTTTTGGTGTTTATTTTGGTGTACAGTTCTGGGACCTTGTATCAATGGGAAGGGCTGTCATATCAGAGGGCGCTTTACTTGCCTGCTGTTTTTTGCTTTTCTTGCTTCGGCAACAGGAAAAACAGAAAAGACAAAAGTGTTCAAGTGCGAGGGCTCTTCTGCCAGCCCACCACAGCTAATAACCCCATATTTCCTGTCATGCAGTATAGTGTGGATGTGATCCCTCTTCAGCATGCTGCCCACCACACGAAAGCCACTTCAAACGAAAAGAGAGAGACGCGCGCGCGAGAGAGAGGGAGACATGAGAGAGAGAGACTTAAGAGAAGTGTTACGACAGTCCTCCTGAGTCATACAGAGTGATACGAAGACAGAGAGAAGCTCTTTAGAATGGACAAAACTTTCATCATTTGCAAACAGCTCTGAGGAGCACAGCATACTATTTATCTCTAAATAACACAATTCTGCTGAGAACAGAGTTTACTGGGGAAGACGGTAAAAGCAGACAGGGTGCTGATGTTGTTTGCAGTGTGAAATTCTTAGGGTTGTGTACCCCATTAGAATAAGACCGAGTAAATAAATAAAGTAAACATAATGACTATGCTTTGGGTTTAATGCGGGCTCTTTGAATCTGGACGAGGCTTCTTGCATGGTCCTGTTGAAACTGTGTATTGCACTATGAGACATCTGAGATAATGGGAACTAAGCAGAGGCATGAAATAGCTGGGCTTGAATTAAGACATATTAATTCGGTTTTCTTGCCCCAGGCTGCGTGAACACTAATCTTTGTAATGAGAGTTAAATTGGCCCTGTGTGATTCAGGCCTCATTGTGCATGCTCTGCTGAGAGAGCACGGGAAGCTAAAACACAAAATGATCCAGACCAATTTGACGACTTTCTCGCTTGCGTATTTAAATCAAAGCTGCCCAGCTCGGGTCTTCGAAAGCTGAGGTTCAGCACGGTTTGTTGATTTTTCAGCTCAGAAATACCAGCTATTCTGGGAATTCCAAGGTTTCGTGTGTTTGTTAGTGCAGGGAAATCATCAGATAAAGACTGTGCAGCCCTGATGTGAAATGCTCATAAAAAGTGTGCTAAATAATGGTAACAGAATAGATAGACTTTCATGCATTTCGAAACTCCATAATTGACACATCCATAAAACATCAACAGTTATTGTCGACAGTAAGTGAACTAAAAAATCGAATTGCGCTGATGTAATAAATTTAAATTGTGGAAACGGTGTGTGGACATGAATCAGGTAAATTCAGTGCATTACTTTGCTTCAGTGTATTACAGGGAAAGAGCTTTTTTAAAACATACACACATGAGCTTATATTACAAGCTATTCCACTAATGTTGAGTTCATAACTGTGCTATGTCCTGAACGGTGTTCTGATATTGTGTTCAGAACAGAACTGTATGCTTGTAGGCTGTAAGACTGAACAGTCACTATTACAGTCCCTCTTTAAATCACTTTTCACTTTTTACTTCCCTAGAATTTCTTATGAATTAATATAGTGACTACTATTAATCTAATATGTAAGTCAGATGTGCACTGGGGCTCTTAGTGTGTAAGAGATCAGTTTCAAGTCTAGTTTTGGACTAAATTACAATGCGGATGGTGAGCCAATGTTTCTAGGCATCTAAGAATTTAGTCTTGGTTGCGGAACCAAGTCTTTAAGACCTAGCACAGTTGTTTTTATTACTTTCGAAATGTAAGATTCCAGCGAAGTATTTCATGTATTTCAGTAACCGTCCAAAACAATGACATTGAAACAAGTGTGTTGTGCCATCCATTTTCTCTCTATCCCTCTTTGTGGTTTTGTAGTGTGGGAGTGAACCCCAACAGAGTGCAAATTAATCAGTACGCAATCACCACCTTTTGTTAGACTGCCCTTACATCCAACCTGACAGCTGCGTTTAGTTTCAGATACGATGCAGTAGTATCAAACTAACTCAGATTTACACATAAAAGTGGTAGAAAAATACACACACACACACACACACATACCCACCAACCTAGGGTGAGCTTGATTATAAAAATACAGACATCCAAACTAATGAAAATGGTTTAAACTTAACAAAGCCAATATAAGAATGTGATTTTGCATACCAAGCTCATCTGACTGTTAAAAACCCTAATTAGATAGTTTAGATAGTTACATATTAAGATAGCTATTTAGATAGTTACATATTAAGATAAGACAAACCTATGTTAGTCCCACAAGTGGGAAATTTGCTTTGTCAGGACAGAAACTGGACAGTAAAGTTTAAGAAAAAAATTTAATAAAGCAATAGAATAGAATAAAATACTAAACCAACAGTACAGTGTAAAATCTACACTATACAATCTAGAAATATAAAAATCTATACATATATTTATATGTAATTAAAAATGTATATAAAAATATATACATATATGTATATGTAAACTATGTAAGCTAAATGTAGACTTAGGCAAGTTGTATGTGTTTATACATTGAGTATATTTAAGTAAATATTAGAACACTGTAGATACACACCCACCCACACACACATACAGGTATATAATGGAGTGACAGGCATTGTCAATAACAGTAGAAATGCATCAGAAAAAGTGCACATTTTAAATTGCACATTTTGCCCAGAAGTAATAATAGTAATAGTAGTAATTTTTGGATTGTGTTGCATCAGAAAAATTGCACTCAAGTAATAATTAACTGAATAAGCCATACGTATTTGTACCACTTTAAAAATGGTAGAAAATTAATTGTGCTAGAAACAAACACAAATACCACATTTATTTTAAACCACTCCAAGACTATGTTGTTCTTTCTGAAAGAGGCTGGTCTTTTTCAACTCATTATCTTTGTAGCACGTTTCTTTATAGACACATTACATTCAAAATGCCTGTTCATGATCCCTTCAACAAGCACAAACTCACTGTCACCACTGTAACTAAAACAGTTGTAGACTTTGACGTTTCCACCTCCGTGGCTGGAATTCATCTTCAGGCTTTCTCCATGCTAAGATTTTATCATCAGTTTGATGTTGTGCTGAAAGTGGTGTTGTGCTGAATTAGGTTTATAATTTAGCTCATTTACAGGACTTAGGTGGTCTATTGACTACTAGATGCGGGAAGTTAAATTTCTAATTACCGTTTAGAGATAGAAGAAACCAATTCCTGATCATGCTGCTCCCGTCCAGTTGCCGGAGGGGCTGTGCAGACTTAATGCCAGATAGTTATATAATGACATAAAGCACATCTTATCATGGGATCGCTTCAGACTGATTCTGCATTTCTTTCAGTTTAAAATACTTCAGGGAAAGATCGCAGAATTAATCACCATTACTTAGACCTTATTATATCAAAGACTACTCAGAGGCTTTAATTGGGTCCAAAAGGGAGGGTAATATCATAAATTAGCACGTTAATGAAGAAATCTGTGTAGTCTAAGGTTTTGCACACTAACAATAAGAAACTTTATTCTGATGCATCAGCAAGAAAACGAATGCCTATTGCTAATACACAGGAATACACAGAAAAATAGTAAAATCACGAACCATAGTCGTGATTCTTCAGCCATAGTCTTGATGCTTCGCACTAAAGGCTTTCAACTTTAGCAACAAAGATCTTGCAGTGCATTGCACTTTATGAAGAGTGATGCACCTAGACTCAGTCTAGCCCAATTACTAGAGCAAGAAGGAGCAAAGGGACCAGTTTGTGGTGTGTTTTTGAGGATGATGGACGAAGCAGTAGACTGGGAGGGGGAGACTGTACTCAGGTTCGCTGATCTTCAGTCACATTCCACCACATTCAGCTTTTATATCAGTAAACTAGCCGAGGACGCGGCTCTTCTCAGGCTTGAATATTACACAGCGTACATTACTCGCTTGATTCCGCACATACGTAAGTGAGAAAATTGAGTTAGTCCTTTTGGTTAACTCTCATGTCTCAATTACCCATGTATCCATACCTATGTATGTGGGCCGAAACCCTCACTGTGTAATTGTGTTTGTTTGAAACGCCTTTCCGCAACATTAAGGGGAAAATTACTCAGGCTGTTGAGTTTATGATGAAGCCTCTCCACCAAACCCATCATGACCCCAGAGAGCTACAGAAGCGCTTGTAATTACTGCTATGAGCCACACCATGAGGGAGATGAACCAGGTTTCAGTGCCTGCAGCACATAGTCCACACATCTTCTTCAGGATAGGGGGAGACCTCAGCGTGGGGATGGAGGAGAGAAGTGTTGGGTTTTGAGCGTAATGTGAGAAAACAAGTCACTGCTCTCTTTGTTCAGTTTCTAATCTTTCATCCATGACTGTCATTTGTTTTCAAAACTTATAAAGCAGAGCTGGACCAGGCTTACTTGATTGAGTATTATTATTATATTTAATGTTTTGTCCGTGTAAAATGCCCTTTTTAGGTTTCTTTTTTTTTTTTTTTGTAAAACGGATCGTATCCCTGTCCCACCAATCATTGATCTCTGTCTTGACTTGGATTGGATTAGTAAGTCTTGGATTGAAAGAGTTCTGAACTTTCTTGAGGTCTGTGCTTTGTTCATTGCCCAACCTCCATTTAATCCATTTCTAGAAATTGTGCTGCAAATTTGAAATAACTGTTTATGTGAGGTTGCATACCAATGCATTTATGTATATCTACCTTTTTAGCCTGAAGCAGTTTAGCACAGCTCTTCGAATGAGGACCAGAGCAGTGCTCATTTACATGTACGTGCAATCGCCAGACGCTCTTATCCAGATTAGACATGTTACAGATGTAGCAGTTTTGCCAGAGAACTCTTAAACTGTAGTGTTTTTGCAAAGAGCCGTTTTCAAACAGAAGTGTGCTGCATGGGAACTACACAACTACTACAACAGCTCAGGGAGTTTTTCCTCGCCTCTCTCACCTTTGGCTTGCTCAATGGGGGCTCAGGCCTGTAAAGCTGCTTTGTGACAACTTTGGTTGTAGAAAGCACTATATAAATAGAAATGAGTTGAACTTAGTTGAATACTACATGCAGCAGTCTTCAAGGCACAGTAACAAAATCAAGTCAGTTGAACACTAGGTGAGAATTAAATGATATTTGAAAATACGGATCAAGAAAATCAATACTTACTTATCGCTTCCATGCTGGTTGAGTTACTAACTAGACAGGCAGCAAGCATAATCATGACAGATGATTGAACAGCTGGTCGGGAGCATGTTTTCAGCGTCGGGTGCTGAGTACAACTCTTTCCTGGCCATCATATTCCATTCCGCTCCATTCCTCTCCTTCTTCTCAACTATGGGTCACCTGCTAGGATGCGAGGGGGGAGCCGTGGTTTGATTGCGTGAGTGCTGGCTTGCTGATGCATCTCGGGGCCCAAACGGAGCCCGTGCATTATTTCCTCAGCGGGCAGCTTTTTCTTAAGGCCCCTTCAGCAGAGGCTGAATATGATTTCATGCCCCAGATCAGTTCCACACTTCTGCAGCTCCTGCTTCATCCCCCCTCTGAATGTGACAGGCTGCTGACGGGCTTTGAGGCCGCACATACTGATGGGGTCGAATATTCTCTCCGCTCTCTGGATCTGCTCTCTGGTCTGTCTCTCTCTCTCTCTCTCTCTCTCTCTCTCTCTCTCTTTGCCACTCTCTCTGACTTCTCTCTCTTTCTATCTGTCTCTCTCTTTCACCCCCTCATTCTCTGTCCCTCTTTCAATCTCCCTGTCTCTCACTCTCTCTCTCTCTCTCCCCTCTCTTTTTCTCTCTGTCTTTCCATCTCTTTCTTCCTCCACTCCCTATCCTCCTCTGCTCCTTGTCTGTCTCTGCTTTTCCAACCCCATCTCTCTTTATCCCCTTTCATGCTGTTCGCATTCATCTAAAATCAACACAGGCTCACACAGAATTTGTAGTTGATCTGCATTTCAATAAAACATTGGCTGTTTTTTTTTTAAACGGGCCACCCTCGGCAGACTGGTTTTTCTGTGCTGTGCTTGCTTGGATGGCAGCGCTCTGAGGCATGTGTGGTTTTTATAAACCTCCCTGCTTTCTTTTGTCATCTGCGTCTGGCTTTCTCAGGCTTGCAATTGATATTTGCTTCACCCATGTGTAAACTGCACATATTGTGAAAACAATACCTGAATTAATTTAAAAGGGCCGAGTTTGTGAATTCAGATCTCTCCTGCTGGGGAGAGACAATTCTAAAATAAATTACAGACTCTTCACAGTTCTCAGCAAAATGCGTCTGCATGAAGATGATACGGTCATGATACAAATTAATATTGTGTCATCGCAGGCTGATTGATATATGTGAACATTTTTAATGTACCAAACAGAACAGGGGAGAAGGCAAGATTCTGTTAAACCCCTAAACACTACACTCTTAAAAATAAAGGCTACTCATTGGTTTATGGCCTGTATGGTTCTGGGAATAAACCTTTAATTGGTGTAGAATCTTTACATTATGTATGAGGAGGTTATTTAACCCATAAAAAATTTAATAATGTAGGCTTATAATTCCGAATGAATTATTTTATGACTGAAGTTAACATGTAGAATGTTATGTAGTTACAAGTGTAAAGAATCAAAGTGTGGAATCACAAATAGGCCATTAGGGGTTGCCATGAAAGATCTGTTGGGAATGTATAGCGAAGGAACAAAGCATAGACTGATATCATTTCTGAGATAAGAGAGTTAGCTTTTGGGACAGGGATCTTGTCACGTCTACTGAACACTGTCAGTTGCAGTTCCACAGTGGAAATATTTTTGCATTGACTCTGGCATTAATCTGTGCTGAAAAAAAGATCTTACATGAATAATTACATTTGTTCATGCTCTGATGGTTTTACTTCTTGCTCCCTGAATTGGAACTTTCATATTTGCATTAGAGATGTATGTTCTCGTAATTGTTAGATTTACTTTAATTCACACAAAAGCATACAAATTAAGTCATGGAAACTCTCATGGCCACTCCTTTCATAAACTTTGTCGAATGAAAGAACATAATAAATTTGCAGCTCTGTAAAGGTTGTGGTCGTAATGTACTGTTATTGTTAATCCGACACAAAACTGAAACGAGTCTAGTAGAAGGAGCAGATCTGCGGATCACAGGAAATTTCCAGAACGTGTTGACTGTGGTCGCTTAGCCTGATCTGGTCCAAAGTCACTTTGTGTGATGGCCAGATGTATGAGAGGTGTGCCATGACAGTGTCTTTCCTGAGACCCAAAAATGATTTGGCTCATGCCTGAAAGTTGCTGTTGTGGTCTGAGGGTGTCCTAAATTGTAAACCATGATGTAGATACAACATTGTACCCCCAAGTCCCCTATCGAGCATGTTCAACCCGTGAAACAGTTAATTGTTTCATTTTACATAGAATTGTTCATTGTTTCATTCTTTGTACATTTACTGTGAGAATTATGTAGGATATCACATCATCCTGCATGTTTAAAAGAGGGTTTATAAAGCTATGATATGATGGGTTTATAAACCTCTCAGAAGAAAACTGTCCAGGTACATTTCAGTCCCCCAAGGTACCATTACATAACCTTTTTTAAATAGAAAAATAAAACTGAATGTATGGAGTCAAGATATTATGAAATATAGTGGAATTTGATTATGTTCCATAACTTAAAGTATTCAAGATGTACCCTTGAGGGTATCACCCAAGTTATAGCTTTGCAACAAGAAGTTACAGTTTTTTGGAGAGTGCGAGGCGGATGTATTTATTTTATTGTCACCATAGATTTCAACCTTGCAAATCTCAAGTCAGTACTAGCTAAATTCCACCAGAAAGTAGACTTTGCAAAAGGAGGGGTGAGCGCGCTGGATCTATTTAACACAATCATCACGGGTTTGTACATTACTGGACCTCCCCTCCAGCTACCTCAGAACCTTGCCTACTCAAATGGTATCTCTGTAATGCCAGTCCCAGCATACAGACCACCCATCTGACCTGGCCCCCAGGAGCCATTTCTGCTCTTCAGGACTGTTTTGAGCACACCGACTGGGACATGTTTAGGGAGATTGCAACCTGCGGCAGTACCAAGTACATGGCTGGCTTTATCAGCAAGTGCATCGATGACATTACTTTCTCCAAGACCATCACCACAACAAGAAGGATCGATGACTGCAGAGGCGCATGTGCTGCCGACAATCTAAGACACTGCCTTTAAATTAGGTGATAAAGCAGCTCGGAAAACAGTGATGGCCACCCTGTTCGAGTCATCAGAGCAGTGGAGTGTGCACATTTTCTGAAAGCCAAAACCACTTTCAGAATATGGGTGGCGGGGGGACAGCGCCTGAGGCTGGGAATCCAGACCATTACCAACTGCAGGACATCGCCTCATGCCTGTGACAGCGAAGCCTTTCCATTGTACTGAATAAGTTTCATGTACAAACTGAGGCATGGAACAACAAAGCAGTGAGGTAGACCACCTCTTCCCATATTGACCAGGTGTTCTGGATTAACCCTTGGGAGGCCACCAAACCACACAACATACCTGCCTGACTGTCTTCCCAACGTTCTTCAAAGCTACCACCATCATCCCTGTGCTCAAGAACTCTTTAGTGTCCTGCCACGATGACTTTTGTCTCATCGCCCCATTGTCATGAAGTGCTTAGAGGGACTCATCATGAGGCACATAAAGAGCCAGCTACCCCACTTGCTGAACCCCCTGCAGTATGCATGTTGTACCAACCTTTCAACGGATGATGCCATCGCCACCATCCTTCACTTGGCCATCATCCATGACAAAAAAGACATATACATCAGAACGCTGTTCATAGACTTCAGTTCAGCTTTCAACACCATCATTCTCAGCATTTGACAGGAAAGGTGAGACTGCTTGGCCTTCAGTTAGCACTGGGAGCAATTTCTCCAGCAGCACCTTACTGAGAACAGGCCCCCTCAGGGGGTGCACAGTCCATTGATGTTTATTCTGCTGACCAACGACTTTTCAGCAATGCACAGCTCAAACCACATCCTCAAGTTCACTGATGACACAACCGTGGTGGGTTTGAGGAGTGGAAATTATGAGGCAACGTACAGATAGAAGATACAGCAGCAACCTGTCTTTTAAAGTAGACAAAACAAAAGAGATGTCTTCAAAAGAATATGCTGTGATTACTCTCTGTTAAACATCAATGGCTCTTTTGAGGAGATAATTCATGCACCGTGATCCTGGAGGAATGTTTTTTTTTTCATTGTGTTCTGTGTAGATTTATCTTGCCTTGCCATCACTGGGTGCTGTTACTGTTATAATGTGATGAATCATCATCAGGCGTGGATGTGCTGTCATATCTAAACTTAATAACTCCACCTGAAATGGTTCAAAATTACTCGGCATAAAATCTTGACACCTGTAAAGATTCAGATGTACACGGTTTTGACATCAAGAGTATGATGAATACAACAGTAATTTAATTTAAATTCAGAAAATCGACTTTCCGTACCTAAAACATTTGGACATGAGAGACACAGATGACCTTGTGCATGTGTGCGTGTGTTTGGGCCACCAAGCAGACTTTTAGGAGCGTACGCATGTCTGTCACCTCCCATTCACCCCTGCCATGCAAAATCCCTCATTCTGAATCAGGCTCATCCCAGCACTCTGAACAGCAAGGCTCCATCAGACTGACATCACGCCAGCAGCGGGGAGGGAACACATTTTCCGCATGTTTCAGAACTTTCAGAGTTTTCTCCAAGTCAGAGGTAACTCAGTGGGTCTTGTGTGTCACATTTCAGAAGGAAAAAACCTTATTGCCCTTGAACGCTTAGACACACCGCAGTACGGCGATTGCGTGATGTCACATTTTTGACAGTGTACTCGACTGCGCGTCCCTATGGTACAGCTGAGTCATGGCAAGACTTTTTTCCCTCCAGATTAACAGTAATAGTGTAGGCGCTGTGCTGTCGGTGGAAGTTTTCTCACAGCAGGCCGCTGTCGGTTTGTATTTTGTCTCGTGTAATGGACAGGGATGGAAACTCCTAGATGGATGAAGACTCTGTTCTCATCACTGCCGTGCTCATCCTTCTCTCCTAAGGAAATGGTGTGGTTGTGAGAAACATCAGTCACACATTTTGTGCTCCCCCAGCCCTATCGGAGACAACCTCTCATCGTGAGGGTTGTGAGAGAGCAGCAATTCTTCAGCTGGCGTACACTTATTTCAGTTTTTTCCCTCGGGAAGAAACACCACTGGGCTAGCGGCCCAGGAGAATAAAGCAGAGTGGACCTGTACAAGACACTGGAGTTCCGGTTCTGCACATATGTGTGTGTGTGTGTGCATGAGATCAGTCTGCAGTCTCATTAGCTACTGTTGACAGAGCTGTTGACAGCGCTGTCAGGCTCCAGTGCGGCACACACAGGGACTGAGCTCTCAGTCAGATCACGGTCACCTTGACAAAACCTTCAGCTCCACTGAGCCACAAATGCTCTACTTTTCTGCTCGGGAATGGCAGCGCTTTCCTCCACTTGACTCAGCCAAACCTGCTTATTAACGAAGTAAAGACAGGTGAAGCGAACAACCCTGTAAAAGGGCTTCACCATGAAACTTAACTATTAACCACATGCTGTCCTATGTGTCTTGGTGTCCATGTATATTTGTAGGCTTGCTTATCTTTCCTACCCACGAGAGAAAAACATGAATTTATTTTAATGCACATCTAGAAGAGTAAATCTTTTTGTTTGCTGAAGTAAGGCCAGTCTAGGCCTATAGTTAATATATTCAGTATTACACAAACATCTGAGAAAATAATATCTGGAATCAATTATCTGGGCCATACAATAAACAGAAGTAAACAATATGCTGTAGTTTATGTGTGTAGTTTATATGCCGATATGTTTGCTTAAATATTTCAAACTGACCTGGTGGAGGTCGTACTTACCATCCAGTACCTGCTTCAGCTAATCAGTCCTTCGTTAAACTAAGGCCACATCCACACGCAAACAGGTATTTCTGAAAATTGTGTGATCTTTCGTCCACACATAAACTGAACGTGGCCGCATCAACCGCAATAATAATTATCTTGCTGTTGTCAGTTGTTATGGGAACAGTAGCATTTGGTCTGTCAAATTACCATCACCATATAATTGCCTGTAGTATTTCTGATCAATGGTCATTTGTGTGACTTTCATAGTGTGTATCTGGAGAACGGGGTTTCCAGTTACCACATTATTGATGATGCTGCGCACAGTGACCTTAATGAAGCTCTCTGTTGCACAAAAGGTCCACCCATCTGTAGTTAAAGTGATGCATTTTGCATTTTGCAAATCCTCCAGCAGTTTAACCTTTACTTCATCATAAAGTTTAGACAACACATTTAGACCATTTCGCGTCATACTGTGACGTCACAATCTGCACCGTGTTTACTTTAGGTTTTCATCTACAATGCCTGACATTTACAAAGTACTACTGCTCTCAACCACGTTAGGAGTTTTGGCATGTTAACACTCATGCGCGGAGTTACTGTCCATCCAGTATGAAGGACATAGGCTATAGCCTATATCGCCCCCTGCTGCCTTGGCATGCTTTTGAGAGCGTTTTTCGCGATTGCATGTGGACGGAGACATGACCTTAATCACATGCAGCTGAAGGAATCTAACAAATCCAGTGGCTGAGAGTCATGAATGAAACATGTTTCTGAATGAAAACTGCATTTTTCTAATCAAGATATTAATACCTTTTTAAAAAATGAAACGTTCTTCTTTTATTGTACTGTCATTCCAACATAATATATACATATGTCATGCTGAGCATATATATTGTATATGTATAGTAAAATATAAATAAAATATAGTTAAAAGCGTTTTTAACAGTTTCCATGGCTACCTCAAGCATTTACATGGTGCTGTATATACAGTATGTGTGGGAAACCTCCGTGACAGTGATGTGTGAGTTTGTGTGTATGTTAAGGTTAGGATTTTAGGGTAGAGGATTTTAGGATGTAGGGTAGAATTTCTGTTAATGTGCTTTTATTCCATATTGGAATAAAAAAATAATTTGCTTCACAATTTACACTATAACGCAAATAGGGCAAGCTGTATACTTAGTAAAAATTGTGCTGGAACCCAGATGCGAATTGCTGAGTCGACTGCATTTCAGTCTAAATGTGTTGTCTAAACTTTATGATGAAGTAAAGGTTAAACTGCTGGAGGATTTGCAAAATGCAAAATGCATCACTTTAACTACAGATGGGTGGACCTTTTGTGCAACAGAGAGCTTCATTAAGGTC
Organism: Brachyalestes nurse; assembly: GCA_037974405.1. Classification (NCBI taxonomy): domain Eukaryota; kingdom Metazoa; phylum Chordata; class Actinopteri; order Characiformes; family Alestidae; genus Brachyalestes; species Brachyalestes nurse. Next base: position 22,615,535 of record JBBPCY010000136.1, on the reverse strand, counting down.
ACTGTGCGCAGCATCATCAATAATGTGGTAACTGGAAACCCTGTTCTCCAGACACACACTACGAAAGTCACACAAATGACCACTGATCAGAAATACTACAGGCAATTATATGGTGATGGTAATTTGACAGACCAAATGCTCCTGTTCCCATAACAACTGACAACAGCAAGATAATTATTATTGCGGTTGATGCGGCCGCGTTCATCTGCCATGTTCTTTTGTGTACTAATTGTTCCAAATAGTAGTAGAACCCATAAATATTGTCCCCTGTTTTTCCTAAACAAAAAACCCAAAACAAACACAATAAAAAAACAAGTATGAACCAAACTGTTGCTTAGAAAACGAACTATGAAACGGACCGTGGATTTGGAAAAACGTAACATCCCTAATACGTGTGTGCGTGTCTTAGCTGATGGTGGATCAGGGAAATGTCTCTGTCACCTCCAATGAAGCTGCTTGTGTTTGAGAACATTTGTGAACCTCAGTGTGCTCAGGTTCAGTCTCTGTGTGTGTCAGAGGTTTGGAGGACATTCCAACACCACAAACTTGGACAATGAGCCGTACGCTTTACTACCCTTTGATTTTCTTTCTCCACTCTCCCTTAGAAAGTACTGCATGCACTGCCATAGTTAATCATCTAAATGTAGGGCTCATTTTTTTTATTTAATCAGTTCATTCTTATCGAAACATACAGGATAAAGATAGCAACTGCAGTAGGAGCAGCAGGGGGTACCGCAGCTTCTGAATCCAGATGTCTTTGGGCTGCTTTTTTTCAGCAAATCATACCTGTGTTTGCATATGACTTTACTGTATTGAACGTTTGGGCTTTTTGTACTAGAGTTACACAAACATTGTGTTGGAATAATCTGAAAGACTACAGTTACCACAGAGGCTGGAATTAAACTCTTTACAGTTTGCACCATTACGAATTTTACAAACGGAACACACTATAAGAACACTTCTAGAATAAATGACTACAACAGTCATGAGCACTAGGACTTTTGTATTTAAGCTCTTAGCATATACAACCATATTATTCAGCCCTGCAGTATACAAATACATCTTCTTTCTCTTCTTCTTCTTCTTATTTCTCCCACTATACTTAAATCCTTGCCTCTTTTCCTTGAGCCTTGATTTATGTATTCATGGACTGAGCCATATTGTGCCTGTTTGTTCGTCAGTGTTGTTGTTTGTTTATGTTTTGAGGGGTTTAGTGTGTTTGCCAGAGAGAGTATGATATAATTTGCGTGTCAGAGATGCAGGTGGCAGTGTGGGGAATGCATTCATTGAAGGCAAACACGCGAGTGCTTCCCCCAAGACAGTGCACACACTCCTGTTGACTAATTAGGCAGCAATAGGAGCGTAACTTACAGTGATATGCGTGTAATATAACGGCTATTTCTCTGGCTGTGCACGCTGGCTGTTACAGGAAAATGAGCCTGCATTAGTCCCTGATGGGCTGCTCTTATAGCCATTAGACTGAGTAAGTGCCTGTAGCTCTGCTGTTTATGTCCTATATAAGAGAACTCACAGCGCCTGCTTCCTTGCTCAATGAGCCTGATAAATCCAGAACTACAGAACAGTTTAAAATACAGTGTATACCTGTGAAGTAGCAGCGTCGATGGTGTTTCATTCAGTGTGGTCATACTTTTGATGAACAGTAAGCTGAGGGCTGCAAAATAGTCCTCATGTATTAATACATAGCAGTTTTATGTCAATAAACCCTTTGCGCTTATTCTTTTGTTACTACACTCAGAAGTAACAGTGAAAATCAAACAACACTCTAAAGACATTTTTCATTTCTATGGACAGCAAGGTGTCCCCAAACTTTTGACAATTCCTAATTCTGTAGACCTCAGCTTTAGGGCTGCATTTGGGTAAACATCTAGAATCATATGATTCAAATCGTTGTTGTGGCCCATATTGTTTTATATTCATTAGATGTGATTAACAAATATTCAGTCATGTTTAGTAAATTTGATCATCAAAATATTTGGAAACAGAAAACCCTATGGGACAACTAACACATTTACCACATCAGAATCCACACACGTCCACCGGAAAAGCTATTAAACTATTTTGTCACCAGAAGCACATGTCTGGCAGCCCCACACACCAGACATGTAAGTGTTCCTGCTGTGTTGAGAATGATATATCCCAAATAATACCTGATATATCCCAAATAATACCTGATATATCCCAAATAATACCCAAATAATACCTGCCTACTGGTGGTCCTGTGAGAGTTCTGATCATCGAGGAACAGGACAAAAGGAGCTAACAAATGATACAGAGACACAGATGGACTTCAGCTTGTAATTTTAAACTAGAGAGGGAATGAATTAAAATGGAATGGAAAAAACATTTCATCTTATCAGTCTACACACAATACTACACAATGACACCAATTTTTTTAATGCATTAAAAGAAGCAGACTAAAAATCTATTAACATAAGTATCCAGATCCTTTCTTATGACACTCGCAGTTGAGCGCTGGTGCATCTTACATCTATCAGTGACCAAGTTCTATAAATTTGAGGGGAGTCCACCTGTGCCTAATTAAATGTATTGGACATCATTAGGAAAAGCACACTCTCTTATCTGTATAAGGTCTCTCAGTTGATAGTGAAGGCCAAGTCATGAGGTCAAGAGAACTGTCTGTTGACCTGAAAGACAGGCTTACAGAAAGATATAAGAGAATTTGTGCAGCATTGAAAATGCCCAAGAGGACGGCAGCCTCTCTCATTCTTAAATGGAAGAGATTTGGAACCAACGATCCTCTTAAATCTGGCTGCCTGCGCAAATCGAGTAATCTGCAATGAAAAGCCTTAGTCAGACAGGTGACTAAGGACCCAGTGGTGACTATGAATGAGATCCAGAGTCTCTTTGTGGAGATGGGAGAACTTCACAGAAAGTCAACCGTCTGTGCAGCACCAATCAGGCTTGTATGGTATAGTGGCCACATGAAAGCTATCCCTCACTATGCAGCTGACAGCCTGCTGGGAGTTTGCCAAGAAGAACCTGAACAACTCTCAAACCATGAGAAGCAAAATCCTCTGGTCTGATGAAAGGAGGATTGAACTATTTGGCCACAACTCCCAGCGGCATGTTTGGAGGAAACCAGGCACAGACCATCACCTCATTAATACAATCCCTACAGTCAAACACAGAGGTGGCAGCATCATGCTGTGGGTATGTTTAGAATAGAGGGAAAAAAAGGATGGTAGACAGGATAGAGGAAACAATGAATACAGAAAAATATAAAGCGGTCTTGAATGGAAACTGTCTCCGGAGTGCTCTGGATCTTTGTCAAGAAACACAGATGGCTTCGGGAAAACTCTGTGAAAGTCCTAGAGTGGCCCAGCCAGACTCTGGACCTGAACCCAGTAGAGCGTCTCTGGAGAGACCTGAATTTAATTTGCCTTGTTTTGTTTTTGAATAATTTTACAAAACATTCCAAATTGGCTAAAAACTTGAGAACTTTTCATATGCACTGTATTTAGAACACGCGCACACACACAAACACACACACACACACACACACACACACACGTATATGTTCATGAAACCTGAAACCTTTAGATATTTAAATGAGATGGGGTTGCACTACTTGTTCTTAAATCCCCAAAATAAACCTGTGTCTGAGACACGGCATAGAGATTGGTGTTCATCAGTAGATTTTGAACGAACCAGGCAAGGCTTTGCTAGTTTTGTAGAAAAATAGTCAGATACTGAAAAAAAAATGACATGAAAAAGACTCGCAGCCATGATTGCTGACAAAGCTGTTCCTACCCAGTTATAACACGGGTGGATACTTATACAGATTCAACATTTTAAAGTTGTTTTCCTAATTAAAATATTTTGCCACAAGGAGTACATGATTGCTCCCTTGAAGTGTGTAGTTGAAGCTTTTCATGAACCTGATACTTTTGTCACTATCACTATACACAGGATCAGCATCAGGGGAGCAGTGTGTGGGGATGGTACCTGGCTCAAGGGTACCTTAGTGGTGCCACTGGCAATCCTGGGATTCGAACCCACAGCCTTCGCAGGGGCAACTCCCTAACCACCAGGTCACCAGCTGTACCATTTCTACATTCTACACTGAAAAAACTGTACAGTTCAGGGTATAAACACTATAACTGGGATACATTTATACTTATTATTGACTCCTGGTAGTCTTGGCTCCAAGCCTTTTAAGTTAAGTGAAGAATGTGCAAATATGCTTCTTTCTTCTGGTAAGGTCAATGTAGTGAAGGTTCAGTACTCATTACACAACTGGACCTTAAAGACATCTTGTACCGTTGATGGCATATTTTAAAGATTTGTACCTTGAGGGTCTAAAATGTTCCAGGATAGAACCCGTTTTTCTGTCAGCCTAGTGTTTTAGTTCTAGATGCACTGTACATACTGTGCTGTCACCCGTAAGGAAAACATGTCTTGAGATGCTGCTTTAAGCTGGATAAATCCCAACAAAAATAGAGTGGAAGTGAATTGGTGCCGAACTGCTCAGCCATGTAATTATACAGTTATGCAGTTTCTGACCACAAAATTACTCCAGACCAGATACTGTTTGGATGTCACTGCAGTGACATCGGTGTGGCAGCAGCATGGTAGTGTGTGTGGAGCTGCTATCAGTGTATCAGGCACAGAAGCACTGCTGGGGGTTTTGCACATATCAGTGTCACCTCTGCCCAAAATATCCAGCGAAGATATGCTCTGTGGTCTGAAACTGGCCACTGATGAAAAAGGATGGCTAACACAAACTGTGCTTCAAACTGAGCCCGTTGTGTTCCAGAGCCTGTTGTGTTATTTCTTTCATTAATACTTTATGACATTACGTGTGAGCAGAACTGCATAAACTGAGTAGGCCTAGTTCTTAACAATGCACAAGCTTGAATCTCGAGGAGCTGTCACTGCATGCAAAAAGCTGAATGTATAAACAATATAGCCTGCGGGACCTTGGAATGCCCTCATAGGTATTTTGTATTATTTTTTACATTTGAGCATTCGTTACAGTCACCGTACAGCATGCATTGCACTTTACCCCATACATCATTATCGGGAAATGATGTGCAGACATGGCTGTGCCAAGGCTCTTCATAGGCTCCTCTGCATAAGCAGAACAGATGCTTAGGGTCCATTAACAATGGAGCGATATATACCACCGATGCCAAATTCCTTGTTACTGACCCTGTGGTTAAAGGGAAGAATGAGACATGGCCACTTTTCATACATACATTTTAATGTGGCATTGGTCTATAATAGTCTACGGCCAGGGCAGTATGATAATATAAATTAATAAATTGTGTCTTAATGCACTTTTCTGAGTGAATTACCAGTGCTTCTGGAAAACTAAACAGATGTCGGAATCATTAAAACCCACAGTTAGACCAACTGTAGAGTCTGTGAACAACAAAAATAACAAGGTTGGGGTGTAAGGAGACACTGCGCTCATAGTTTGGTTCGATTTATTTCTCTAGCTCCCACACCCGAACTTAGGGAACACAAACAGAATAGATCAAATGGGAATTGGAATCCTGAAGGAAACTCTCTTCTGTGTGTCAGGCATCTTCCTTTAACCATGACGTGTGAGTGTCCTGTGATGTGTGGCTCACATGTATGAACACGCAGACTAGAGGAGGGAGAGTGGGGAAGCATAGTAATCCACGGCCGTGTTTGCACACTGTGATGTTGAGGCCGTCTTGCTTGGAGAGAAATGAGAAGGAAAGAAGACAAAGAAGAAAGCACAGCACTACACCTGTCAGTCTCCACGAAATCGTGGAATAAACACACATATGTGCAAAAAACAAACTTCCACAAGCTTGTTCACTCTTAAGGTGATGGTGCAGTCAAAATCAAATGTGAACAATTTTCTTTTTACCCCAAACACAGCCCTTCTGTCCAAAGTTTGCTTCCTCCGTTTTTCTCCGGATCTCTGGGGCCGATGATGAGCTACAACATGCTGTTGTAACTAACAAGTAATTGAAGCTTACAGCCAACAATTAACGTCCTGCAAACTGCACACCTAAATCACATTAATTTCATTAATCAGGGTGAGTTTGTAAGTGATATCAAGTAGATTTGATTATGTGGTTTCTGACACAGTATGACCTACTGTTGTCTACTTAAATAAGCCAAAGCATGGGCAGAATTCTTAAACACTTAAAGGTGGCCGTTACATCTGGTTTTTAACTGTGACATACTTTGCCCCTTTTAATAAAGCACTTAAGAATGTCTGTTTAAAATGTGAGAGGTCGTATCTTTCATTTTTTTCTCTTATGATATTTGTTGGGGTTTATATACCAAAAAAAAATCATCATCCATTTGTACCATCATCTGTGAACATTGTGTACAGTGTGAATTCAAATCTTAGGTTCCATATTAGGGCTGTTATAATTGATTATATAAATAATCAACTTATAATATTGACAAACCATAGAATATTTTTATTGGTTTTATTGGTTTGAAAGGCCAAACAATAAAATTAAGCTTAACTGAGCAATAACATACTGAGCTGAACCTATTAGGCGTTCCATAATGTTTTGCAAAATATGCTTGTGAAAATGTTTTATATATAAAACACTGTGAATAAAACACTAAGAGGGTCTAGAAGAAGAATGTAAAATATGTAAAATATCAGCAAGTCATTTTTAATGCTGACTTTTGAGACATTTTGAGGTCTTTAATGTTGTTTTGAGCCAGTGATTTCATGAATTTGTCACAGCAGTGCGTGTCATTATGTAGCACAGTTTAAAACTTTCATAAGTAACTTGAGTACCTGACTATGATAGTGCTAATATGATCATGAGTTAATATGATAAGGTACTAGTGTGAGCACCAAGCTAGCAATCATTTCCCACAAATTGTAATCATTAAGCAGTGATAAGACATCAGTAATCAAATTTCAATTGATACATTTCTTAAATTGAATAATTAATTGTAATCAAGTAATCCTAGTAAGTGTTCGTGTGGCTACATGAGGAAAACACGATCAGAAAAAGTGCTTTTCATTCTTAATATTAGTTTAAAGTGTTGATGATATTTGCAGATGTAAAAGCAGATTTTAATTTTGATGCATTTGATGCATTTTTAAACACTAAAGAAGACAAAAAAGGGGGGAAAATGGATCCAGCCAAGTTGTAAGATTTGAAAGGAGTGAACATTGAGCTACCATGAGCTCTGATGTGGAAAGCTTTGGTGTTTTTTGTGTGATGGTTTTTTTTTTTTGGTCTTGATAGCCGAATCATTGTTAGAAGGTCTTTGGCTTTATTGCCCCTGCTTTGGCACAAATTGAAATTGCCCTGGATAAAATGAACATTTCTTTAAAACATTTGCTATTTTGAATATTGACATGATCAGTGTTCATATACTTTTTGTACGGATATATCAATTTCCCAAAAATAGACTTAGTTGTTGACTACTTTAGCCTCATACATGTAGTGCAAAACTAAAGAAGCAAACTTAAAACACTCCACACGTCTCTGCTGAGTGGCTGCATGTGGGATGCGGAGGGAAAAGTTGTTTGATTTTTGGCTTAGCTTTAACTTTGAAACAATGGAAGAACTCAACAGACTGGAACTGACCTCACATGTTGGCTCTCGCTCTCACACCCAGTGAGGCCACTGGAAATGGCGAGGCAGCTTTAAACACTTGCCTCTGTGTGTAATGCACTGATTAAGAGCTGATGCGCACGGGGCCGCCGAGGCCTGAGCGATGGCCCCCAGAGTTCAGCAATCATCTCTCCCTCAGTCACGCAAAGTGAAAGGATATGAAAAGCAATCACTCCCCTACATGGCTCTGAGATGTCCATTGTCACCCTTTTAAATATTCATAACCCTCCAATATGCTGTTAGAACAGTCAGCAGCACACGGTCTCTCACACTTACTTTAACTGCGTGTCTCTCTCTCTGCAGGCTCTGATCTCCCACTTCTATGTTTCCCTCTCTCCCTCCCTCCCTCCCTCCCTCGCTGTTTTGACTGACTCCACTCTGGAGCTAATGAAAGCCTTAAGCCTGCTGGAGATGTGGAGGCTATTTACATTTTTATTGATTTCTAAAAGTACATTTAACAATGCTTATTATTTCTCTCACTTTTTTCTCTACTTTTCTCCTCTTTAAAGCCACAGAAGAGAATTTCTTCTTCTCTTCTGTTTACTTTGAGCGGGTGCGTGCGGATATTTTTGTCGAGACGACGCTTTTTCATTTGTTTTTTTTGTTTTTCCTCTGCTTTTTTTTTTTCCCGCAGATCAAAGTGGAAACTGGGTCTGTCTTATGTAATTAAGACTACACATTAAAGAAAATAAACCCCTGTGCATTCTGTCTGAAGCCCCACTGGAGCTCGGAGTGGTTCATAATTAATGGAGAGCAAACACAGGCTGTTGAACGCCACGCGCGGTCCTCCATGGATTCCCAGCATCTCTCGCTCCTGCTGCCTGCATTATTCAGTGTCTCGCTGTTGTTAGCCAAACCTGCTGCCAGACACACAAACCCGAGGCCATTCCAAATGCCGGGTGGTGGAAATCCAAGCGAGAGTAGGCTAATGGCTCTCCTGTGTCTTTACGGCGCGCTCCGTCCAAGCTTTTATGTTTAATTGTTTGTCTCACTATTAACCTTACAGGGTGTATTAGATCTCCAGATGGGTGAACACGCTCAGAGCCTCTGTATCATGAGTCATCTGACTTTATCTGATACCCACCATCCTTATTCTCCATTACCTCAGTCGCATGTGATATAATGCAAAAGAATCTAATTTGTGCAATTTCTTCCTTAGCCCGACTGTATTTGATCAGCCAAGACACAGCTGGGTTAGATATTAGGAATGTAATAGTAAATTTCATTCTTGAGCCAGTTTTGAGTCAGGTTAGAAAAACATTGAATCAAATGAATCAACATCAGTGTGTTGTGAGTTAGGCATGTAGTTTAAATGATGCTAATTGCTGCAGAACTAATTCTGAAGCAAACCCCAGATACCAAACATGTCTTAATTGATGGACTGCATTTGAGGTAAAGGGGAAATTGTGTAAATTTGTTTTTTGACTGAACTCTTACTTTAATTTGACTATTTTTCTCTCTCTTGCTGGCTTTCTCTCCCACCGTCCTCTGACTAATAGCCCTAAACTCTGTTGGTTTCCTATGATTCAAACCTACACCGCAGTCAGATTGTGTGTCAGGCTTGACTAACCTAAGGGTGCATCTTTTGCCTCTGCTGCTTATTCCAGAAACTCCTAACCACATAAGTACTAGTTGAATAGAGATTCAGTTCAGTGGAAAAAAAGGTTTTAAACAAAAGGTTTGCTTGATGATTACCGTAGTTTAAAATATGTTATAGCATCTTATTTTAGAGTTATATCAAACAGAAACTGATGAACCATCACAGGAATAACAGGTCATTTTAATAATTGCTGTTATTCAGTAGTATGGGTCGATACTAAGAAAATACTATAAGCTAGACCTCGGGAGGCACTTTCAGATGTTTTACTCAGTAGATTCAAAATATTAATTGAAGTTATTCCATGATGATATGTTGTAAATAACTATTCTTATGTTCTTATTCTTGGGAAGTTATCTGCCTTGAGATTTGATCTCCACATTTTAAACATGGAGAATTCTGGATCTATATTTTTTATAATTTCATTTGACAATTCATTGGTGGAATCATCTACAGCTCTGTTCATCATTTTGTAAACATTTAAAAATGGCATTAAAAGTTCCTAAAAATGATAAGAAATATAGATGTCTGACATTTTAGAATTAGCATCATGTTATAGTCATTATATGCATGCGTGTCCAACAAAACCGGCTTTAGATTATTAAGAACAGTGATTGGACCTTTATTTGAATGGACATGTACGTGCATATTTTGCCACATGGCGTTCCAAAATGAATTTGTTTTCCCCAGGGAGGTTTTTGTGAATCTTTAAAATACATATATGTGTGTGTGTGTGTGTGTGTGTGTGTGTGTGTGTGTGTGTGTGTGTGTGTGTGTGTGTGTGTGTGTGTGTGTGAGTGTTTGAGTGTGCGTGTATGTCTTTAGTTAACAGTTCAAACACTACATGTGTAATGACTTTTATTTAAAGTTTAATGAAACATGTAGTTAATTCATGTTCTTTAAGTAATGACTATCCAGGATATGCTCAGAAAAGCTGTATTAATGAATTACATAATGTGACAATTTATGATGATATTGATAAATGTTGCCATATTGCCCGCCTGTACTCTGCATGGTTTGTAACTGTCATATAACCATTATTGTCAGCCCTAATTGAATTCACTCATATCTGGCACTCTGCCTGCTATGCAGTTTAAAAGGAATCCCGACTGGCGGGGAATTCGACCTTGAAAATGGTGTAAATACCTTTAATGATTCCAGTATGTTTTAAAAACACCGTTTTATTTATTATGAAAATCTGCCACTGGAATGGACCCTTCCCGTGTTGAGCAAATACTGGTTAATGGAACAGGTCTGCTGTTCAGCCTTTATTAGTTTGAAGACGTGCACGTTGATGTCAGTTGTATTGACCATCGGCAAATGGATTTGGTCAAATGAATAAAAATGATGTGACATTAGTGGGACACAATGACCCGCTATGTGTCTAAAACAATGGTGTGACAAGAATAAAAATATCTGAAGATATACATTTTTGTAGAAAATACATTATTTTGTGAATTTCTATCAACACATTTCAGTAGTTTAGTAATTACCCCACTGTGAGGTCTAGAAGTCTTATTAGGTCTTCCCTTTCAAGAGGTGTTCCTGACCTCCAGATTCTTTCAGCGAGTGTGTGTGTGTGTGTGTGTGTTTCTGTGTTCTCCGGGGCTGACGTACCAGAATGTTTGGTAATCACTCACTCGCAGTGTGTGACTGCGGGGCTTCTGTCTTGTACGTGTTCGATCTCACTCCAATTCTATCCTCATTAATGTGCTTTCTCACACACACGCACACACACACAAACACACATGCACGCAC
>JBBPCY010000136.1:22578852-22595443 GCA_037974405.1 Brachyalestes nurse | reverse complement strand
GGGATGAACTGGAACGGAGATTGTGGTCCAGACCTTCTCACCAACATCAGTGTCTGACCTCATAAATGCTACAGAATTAATGGACAAAAATTCCCACAGAAACTCCAAAATCTTGTGGAAAGACTTCCAAGAAAAATGGAGTGGAGGCTGTTATAGCTGCAGAGGGGGACCAGCTCCATATTACTTTTGTCCACATAGTGTACTTATGCATGTGCGAGAGAGAGTGTAAGGAGAGTGTACTTGTTCTTAAAAATGGAGGTGCCAGTAATGCCATAGAAGAACCACATTGAATGGAATCATTTTTCTAAAAATGTTTGAACATAATAGCGCCCTTTAAATCTAAAGAACCCCCACATCATGTAGAAGTTCTATACAGTACAATTTTCTTATAGAACTGTTCTTCCAAATGAAGAAAATATCCTTTTAGGAGCCTTTCATTTTAAGGTAGTGATAATGTTTAGGAGCAGCAACTTCAAACTTCAAACTGTGAGATGCAAGATATGACTTATCTACAACTATTAAAACAAAAACTGAGTATCATTCGAAAGTGATTGTCATATGAATAAAAACAATATAATACTGCTGCTTTAAAAAATAGAAACTAGCCACAAAACTCTTCTGTTCTTCAGGCTGAGCGCAACAGCAGTTGTCCTGTAATCTAAGTTAAAATCCCTATTGTCCTGCCCCAGTCCCGGTGTCTGAATGATGAGCTTTTAGCATTCTGAGCACCTCATTTATAAATCATCTCTTACTATGCCAGATCACTCTCTTTCCCTGCATATAATGGCCTTGGTTCATGCCATTTGAAAATGATCACATTTTCACAGAGCAAAGTGAGTGAAATTGATAGCTTTTTATAAGGTTTACAATGTCTGCACTTTTGACAAGCCCCTGAAATGAGCCTTGTACTTAAACTGTATTTATGTCAATTTCCCTCTATTATTGGGAGCAAATCGGCCCAAAATTATAAGTGTGGCATATTAGACTTCTAGATGGTGAAGGATGAAATGAATTTAAATGAACAAATAGAGCATTTTACTTTTTTCACAGGGCTTTTTCACAATCTTGCTGGTATGCCATTGAGCTAAACAGTGTTTCAAGAAGACCAGTCAGTGTAACTGCAGCCAATATCAATCACTTTTGATGAGGAATGTTTTACATATGTGTGAAGCCGTGTGTCCGGCTTTGTCCATAGAGCCCTGTGTGTTTACTGCGTTTAGTTACTAATTTCTAGTTTCTAATTTTTATTTACTAACTCTAACACTGATCTACACATTTTTGGAAGTTGTTGGCTAAATAAAATCTGGAATAAAATCTGCCAATTCTGATGCATTTTGGTGTGCTGATTTCAAATATAACAGTAAAACAGGCTGATTGGCTACCATTCAAAAGATATTTAGATATTTAGTTTTCAGTTATGCGATCATACACTTTGTCAAATACACTGTACGTCTATCGCCTCCAACAGGAGGCACTATACAGAAATAACAATTGTTGACATGATCCATAGACTCTCTCCAAACCATGGGTACAGCAAATGGCATGGATTTTCTGTTCCTGTTCAGCCACTGACGAAAGTTAGTTGCAAAACTGTCTTTACCTTCTGTGATTTGAAGGTAACCTCCCCACAAATATACCAAAACTGATTGGCATTGTTCACGCAGTTCACCTTAAAAGCAAAACACGTATATTTCAACAGTACAACAGGATTAAATAAATGTAATACTTGTAACACTTCTATTAGTGGTGTTTTTATCTGAAAAGTGATAGCACCTGCTTCCATACAGCACTTAAAATGGTCATTCCGAAACATCGGCCCGCATATATAACGAAACTTACTGATCCAGTACTTTGTCTTACAAATGATAGCCAATCAACATTATTAGGTATCATTTTTGTTATTAGAAACCCAAAGTAAGTACAACCTGGATACATTTATTTAAGAAGCATTTTGACTGTAGACCAGTGTAACTGGACAAACTGATCCAGTGACCAGATTCTTTAGGAACATCTGAATGCTACAGTCTAATAAACTCTACACGGCAAATCTTTACAAGCATGCCAGCCACCATCATAGAATCTTCTGTTTCTTGAAGGAACATGCTATTTTTTAAACCTAATGTCTATCTGGTGCGTCTGTTGTGTGCAGTGGATTATCCCAGACAATCATTTTAGCATGTTTCTCTGTACTTTGAAACAGGCTTAGAGCCGAAGGCTATAGAGTCTATAGGCTTCGGCTCTAAGCCTGTTTTAAAGTACAGAGAAACATAGTAGAGGCAGTTGCTGAGTTCCATCATTGCAAATGTCTTGGGTGCCAAAAGTTTCTTTAATAAGACATTCTCTTATTTCTGTCTCATCCTCAATAAACAATTATGCAATAAACAATTACATCAATAAATAAGAGTAAAACTATCAATACATTTTTAAGATTAAGATTAACACTAACACTGTCCTTCACATCAGAGCTTTTGTTAGTTCCTTTTAAGTCTCAGCGCTCCAAGCAGAAGCAGAACCTCCACACACACACTTAGCATTACTGCAGAGCTTCAGCTCCTGAGAGTGGGAAGATCTATTATGCTGTTTGCTTTTTTTTCTACTAAGTTTCTACTATTTCTTTTCGTGACTGTTTTCGATAAAAACACTAAAAAAAAGCACTAAGAGGTTCCAGCCCTAATCCTAAAAAAACTTCCATTGTTGTGGTGTAGTAGTTTTGTTACTGTTTGTACTAACACAACAAAATGGTGCAGATGCAGCATTTAGAAATTAGATTGAAAAAGAGAGATTAGGTTTATTCCTTTAAATGAAAAAAAACAAACAAAAAGTTGAGGCCACAAATAACCTCTCTTTTGGTTAATATGATGCTAACTGGCTCCTACTAAGCCTTCTTCCTCTGAAACCTGTCAAGGAACGATCTGTTATGAGGTTTTGAAGTTCCACCTCTTTCCCCACAGCCTCTATAGTAATTGGAAAGTGGTGGTGTGAGATGGAGCCGTGTCTGGAGGGAGAGGAATGCAAGACTTTGCCAGACAACTCCGGCTGGATGTGCTACTCTGGGAACAAGATCAAAACCACCAGGGTGAGTGCTAGTTCAACCGCATACATTAACCAAGAGAGATTATTCCAAACATGTAATTTTATGATACGCTTATTGGACAGCAGCAAAACATCCAGAGGTCATAATTGCACTGCAGCAGTCCCTTTAGATGAATAGGATTCCCTGCTTTAAATGCTGTGTGCTAAATGAATAAAAATGTATTTTGTTATTTGTTATTTGTGTGTGTTTTTCAGAACACTCATCCATATACATCCTTGTAGCAATGGGTTCAGTCAGACCTTTAATAACAAAGGTTTGTTTGTTCTGGTCTTATGCATATTAATAATTCATGCCCTCTAACAAGGCAACTTGAATATGAAAGCTATGATTTAAAGAGTAGGCTTGTGTCAAACGATTAGGCTGAGAAATCTTAAGAACATGACCATACAGCCATAGCTTTAAAGCGTAATCAACAGTGATTTCAACAGTTTTCTATTACATGTCACAGCCGCTTTGTATATGTCACCTAAATATCGCTCTCATGACTAAACATCTGTTCTGTAGTAGTTAATTAAAGAGATTTCGTTCTTAAGTCATTTCGGACTAATCCTATTGGTCTGCTCATCATGGAGCATTTACACAATGTAAAGGGCAGCTGCCGTTTTCAGAGTTTGGAGGTTTTCATACAGCAGCGATGAAGCTCCCTGGACAAAAACAATGTTGCATGCATTATTTCTGCTCCATTACTTAGTCAAGCAGCCCCCTCAGCTTAACGACAGGAAAATTCAGTCACGTAAAGATTATACTACTCTCTTGAGACCATGTTCCTGCCCATCAGCCCACTCTTTCAGGAACGTGCAGGCAGAACACAACACTGGCACTTCCACATTCCAGGATGACCAGTGTAGGTTGCCTGTGTGGGACCGACTTGATGAAACCATGGGAGATCTTTACTGACCAGCAGAAGCAGCAGACCTCAATCCCAGTTCTTGATTTGAAACAGCAGGTTGCGACAAACAGGCACACGCCAACTCCAACTCGATCTAATCTCTATATACTGCAAGAACAATGGAAAGAGAGAAGAACTGATGCATGCCACTCATTTTTGTCCAGTAAGCTTATATATATATATATTCCCCTGTCAGTAATATCTCAACTATATCTGCTTCTTTATTTTTATTTTTTGTCTCAAGGACTCAAGGAGATCAATTGGTGAAGTAACTGACTCCGACGCACAAGAGCTAATGAACTTCGACCTGGCGTTTCAATAGAGTGCGCAAGTTCAGTATTCAACTTTCTACTGAATAACATGGCCATTTGACAGCCTAAGGAACACTGTTTGGTCTATGGACACTTTTGTCTTTCATTGTTTCTGCTCATATGAACATTCTGGTTTGTGCTGTAAATCCCTGGCGATCTGAGACCCTGTGTTGTTGAGTCCTCACGAAACGGCTTGTGTCAGTGATTCGTCGATAATCCCTGGATGGTCCCTGTTTCCTGACGTGGCTGACCTGTCAGACTCCCCTACAGTGATTTAGAGCGCGGGCTCCTCTGTGTTTATGGACAGAAGAAGACGTTTCAGAAGAATTGATTGGATAAACGCTCTTCACCAGTCGTTGACGAACACACTGCATATAGCTAATGTGACAATGGATTATTAAGAGCAGATGTACCCTGTAACAGTTTTTAGACCTTTCATAACCGTCTAACATCAGATACCTGGAAACACTGTGTTAGTGAGAAGATATTGAGAAAAGTGTGTACAAGATAAAAACCAAGGCAGATGAAAACTGTATGTATGTGGTATGTTGAATGATGTTTCTTTCTGAGACTGCGGCTAAGCACAGTTTGAGGGACAAAAGCATGATGAAGTAGAAGTGTTTTAGAAGAATGGGTGCGTACTTTTCCGTGGCTGCTGTCCATTCAGCGCCACTGAAATCGTAGTGCATAGATGATTGGTCTGTTTCTGGGGTTCATTAACTTAATGATAAATTGATAGAGAATCATTCAGACCACATCTATGAAAGCCTTGGGACTTATTATCACAGCCAATGAAGGCTGATAGAAATCTGCTGCTGCATGCAGATATAAAATACCATGACATTTACGTATTCCGAATCAAATTTACACTCAGCTGTCTACAACTTTGCCCTCATTAAACAGCTGTTGAAATGTGAAATGTTAAAAAGTCTTCATTTTGCTCAGCGGTGAATGTAGACCTGATGAGACTACAGTTCCATCAGAAAAAAAAAATAGAAAACCAGAGAAATTAAGAGTGTATTATGGCCAAATGTAATCAGACATCCTTTTTAATCAGTGAACTTAAGCGCTGTAGGAGGCACCTGTTGATAAAACATGTGTTCAGTTGTGTACACGTAACAGTAAAATCTCCAAGGACGGACAGTGCCAATAGAAGGGGATGCTGTTGAACAGCCACACATGATCATAAGGCCACCGTGTCTAATGCGAAGTGTCTGTGTGTGTGAGGTGTTGGGATAACAGTGTAACTGTGTGTTCTTGAGTTGCTGAGCTCTATCCAATACCTCTAGAAGTGGCAAAACGAATCATTCTACATCACTACCTGACTTCACTAACGCCCTTGTGGCTGCAATCAGATCCTCACAGAAGTGTTCCAACATGTAGTACAAAGCCCTCCCAGAAGAATAGAGCTTGTCAGTGCAGCAAAGGGGGAACAAACTCTATTAACACCTCTAACCTCAGAGGAACATTGATTGAACAGATGTCTATATGTGTATATACTGACTGGTTTAGACATACACCAGTCAGCCAGATCATTAAAACCTCCTGCCTGTTGTGTAGATCCCCTTGTTCTGCCAAAACAGCTCTGACTCACAGCATAGACTTATAACTTACACAGACTTATGAAGGAGTGTTGACACATCTGGCACCAAGGTGTTAGCCGCAGATCCGTTATGTCTTGTAATTAGCGAGGTGGGCGCTCAGACTAGTTTGGATCGAGATCTGGTGAATTTGGAGGGCAACACAGGCACTCTGATAGCAGCCCCATACACACCAAGCTGTGATGTGCAGTGTGTTTCTACAGAAGCTCTTCACTGGACATGTACAGAGAGCCTTGGGTGCCGTTGACCTGCCATTTCACCGGCTGTCCTTCCTTGAACCACCTTTGGTAGGTACTTGTGACTGCATCCCGGGAACATCTCACAACACCTGCCGTTTTGGAGATGCTCTGACCCAGTCATAGAACCAGCACAATATGGCCCCTGTCAGAGTTACTCAGATCCTTGCACGTGCCCATTTTTCCTGCTTCCAGTGGTTTTAATGTTCTGGCTGTTCAGTGTATACAGAGTACTAAACCATAATTAGCTTTTGACTGAATACTTTCTGTGTCACTTTATTTCCTGGCCAACCATGAGACGTATGAAGCTTTTCAGTTTCAAATGAGCACATCAGTTCATTTTGGGGGAAACGAATCAAAAGAATCTACAACTTTTGGGAAGATATGAGGATGACCAGTGAGAAAAACAGCATGTGGTCAGCATTTATACATGACGCACATTTAAAAACCCATAAAGACAAATGTAAAAACCCATAAAAACAAAAGTAAAAGTTCCTAGATAGTTATTTTGTTCAGTACAGATTTGAGAAAAACCTTTAGTTATAGATTTGTAAAGTTCTGTACTGTATTTAAAGCATAAACTTTAACATCATATAGAAGTTCTTTAAAAAGTCCTGCCTCTCAGAATCAGAATTTAGAAAACTTTCTTGATCCCAGAGGTAATTGCTTGGTCAGAAATGGCTATTTCAAAAAGAGGTTAAGTATCCATTGAAGGTTTTATTAAGAAACCAAAAGTGGTTCCAGTTCCAATAAGCAGAATAACTCAGCAAAAGTGCAAATCCTTGAAACAAAGGTGCTCAAACTGTAATCTGAAGCATGCTTTGGGTCCTGGTTGTTAGGAAAATGAACTGGTTTAAAAGAGGGGCCTTGTGATGTCCTTCAGTGGATGTTGAGACACAGAAGCATGCGGTTTGCGGTGAAGGACACAGCAAAAAACCCCAGCGCCTCTTGGGATGCTTCCCATGTCGTTTACATTCAGAAAAAGTCCTTTCCAGGCAAGGCAGTGAAAAGCTGGAGCTGCTTCTCTCTGCATGTGGAGCAATGAGCATCTTAAACAGGGAGTCCAGTGCATAGCCTGCTGTTGATGTTGCCGTGTGGGGGGAGATGCTGGAACAGCGGCAGAGTGAAAGGGTGAATACAGATCAGCACATTTACAGTACAGTACTCCACACTGGCCTGAACTTTTGCATTTTACCTTCGCAGACACCTTTAGTGGAATCTCAAACATCTGAATATCAGAGCAGGAGATGAGTTCATATGTACAAAGCTTGAACAAAAATGTCAATATTCTCTCCTTTGAGATTACAATGTAGGAAATAAAGGTCCTGTCTTCAGTGGTGCATCAATAGTTATGTCCTTCAGATTGCTTGAGAAGTAGTGCATTCCCAAAATGTGTGTAAAATCATAATCTGCATCTACAAACACTAAAAATGCTTTTTTCCTACCGGTCCTCTTCCTCTCCGACGGCTGAGTGAATACAGATTAGTGTTTTACAAATTAATTTGACTGTCCCAAAGCTGGAGGACATGAGTAAACATCTTCGGAAACACCTTCAAGAGGAAGATACCCGTGTATACCTTCGGTTTTTAGACTGACATCACTGCATACACACCTAGAGAGGACACACAACACGGAATAATTCAACTCGAGCTTTAAATTCTTTGTTTGGTGTTATACAGTATGCTCTCTTTATATATTTATGTGATGTAAATGAAAAGGCTACATAGGCTGGAAGTGTGTGGCACCAGTGATTGGCTAACAGGAGTATTGGGCATGTGTGCTTTCGTTGTGATTAGTTAACATTCAACTGCAAATTTGATGATGTTAGGGAAGGTTAATAGGAAAGGTTTCTGAATGCAGCCATGGAGTTACTAACAAACATGAAGGAAAAAAGTGACTGATTCAGTTCTAAAATTTAATCAGTCAAGCGTGAAATGATTTTGCATGAAGGTACGCTTTTATTTGTCCTGTTTTTCTCAGATTTCTGGGGTGAGATTAGGTCTTTCATGTCACTTTTATTGAAGCCTCAGGCAGGAGCTTACGCCCAAGAACCCTTTGTTTTAAGAGTGCCAGATGAAAACACTGGGCCTTTGTATTTGAATCAATCCGGAAACCGTGGGCAGAGTCCATAATGGTGGTCAAAACACAAGCGGTCAGGGTGAAAGAAATAGAAAGAAAAACTAGAGAGGTCAAAAACTAAAACAACATGAGCTAGGAAATAGAAAATACATGAAACGCTTCTGCAGGAATGGCTATACTTAGATACAGAAACTGAGTGACATTCTTATCCAGGCTAGAAAACCTGCCTGTTATCTATCCTACCTTTGGGGTCAATTTGACCTCATTCACTGTTTAACCAAATAAATTAACATCTTTTTTTGCTTCATGTTAAATTACTTTTCCTAATTTAATGGAGAGACTGGATGAAATAAAATCATTCTATGTTTTCAATGCTTCCATTTTGGTAAATACGTTTTTTTAGGGTCAGTTCGACCCAAGGCTGTTTCAGCTGTATAAGAAACATCAGCGTTTTACACACATTTGTTTTTGTTGCTTTGGGTGAAATTCAGGTCTCTATAACATGCAGTTTTATAATCATAAAAATGTCCCTCTGCTTTAGGGCCCTAACTAAATGTTTGAAATTGTGTTTGTTTTTTCAGGGGTCAACTTGACCCTGAATATAATTAGCCACAATATTAAAAACATTCATTCATTCATTTTCTGGAACCACTTAATCCTTACTAGGGTCACGCGTACTTGGAGCCTATCCTGGGGTCCACGGGCGCGAGGAAGAGACTCACCCTGGGCGAGGCGCCAGCCCACCACAGGACACACACACACAAACACACACACACACGCACACCTACGGTCAATTTAGAATACCCAATTCACCTGACACGCATGTCTTTGGACTGTGGGAGAAACCGGAGACCCCGAGGGAACCCACCGCAACACGAGGAGAACAGCCAAACTCCACACACACAAGACCAGGACCCGGATTCAAACTCCCCCAACACTGGAGGTGTGAGGCAACCGTGCTAACCACTGCTCCTTCGTGGGGCCTCATATTAAAAACAAAGAGAGTTGAAATGAATACCATTGATTTTCTTGGTTCGGTGGTACCTTCAGTGGGTGGGAAATATTAGGCATTACGTTAACAGTCGGTTCTTGAAGCTGATGTATTGGAAGCAGGAAAAATAGGCAAGTGCAGGAATCTGAGCCACTTTGACAGGAGACAAATTGCAATAGTTAGATAAGTGGGTCAGAGCATCTCCAAAACCGGTCTTGTGGGGTGTTCCTATGCAGTGTTACCTACCAAAAGTAGTACAAGGAAAGACGACCAGTGAACCGGCAAAAGGGTCATTGTCGCCTAAGGCTCAGTGATGCGTGTGGTGAGTGAAGACTAGCTGTCTGGTTCCTTAGAAGAGGCACTTTAGCACAAACTGCTAAAAAATGGCTATATCTGTGGCAAGAACATACAGTGGGTCATAACTTACTGCATATGGGTCTTCATAGCCACAGACTGGTCAGAGTGCCCATTCTGATCCCTGTCCACCTCTGAAAGTGCCTAAAAGACTGGGCCTTTGTGTTTGAATCAATCCAGAAACTGTGGGCAGAGTCCATAATGGGGGTCAAGCTTTTCAGTTCATTTGGCCTGCGAATTTCCCTAGAACTCAGTCCAGTCAAGAATCAAGGGGATGTGCAGGACAAACCATTCTGATCCATGGAGGCCTCACCTCGCAACGTACAGGACCTAAAGAGCTGCTGTTAACATCTTGGGGCAGATACCACAATATAACTTCAGAGGTCTTGTCGGAGTCCATGCCTCGTCATATCAGAGCTGCTGTGGTGGCACAAGGGAGACCTACACAATATTAGGCAGGTGGTTTAATTGTTATTTTCCTTCCATATGCCATAAATAATAAAATCTGTTCTTAGAAATATTGTAAAGCCATAAAACCCCCCAAAAATCTTTCCAATTTTAAGTCAGTCTGTGAGATTTTATGGTGATTTGCATAATTTTGTATTTTTGTATGGTGATTTGCATAGTGGTGTTTTTTAAATAGGCTTAATTAATTATTTAGATAGTTAACAAAGAAACAAAGTAACTTACAAGAAAAACTTCGGAAACAATTTTAATTACACGCATTTTTTGGACGTTCACAGGATAATAGATGACAGGAGAGATATCGCTCTTTAAAAAGCCTTTAAAAAAACATACAGCACCAAAATGAGTTCTGCTACTGTCACAAGTAAGAGAACTTACGTTTGGTACTAGATGGCACTCTTGAGCTCAAAGTGTAATACAAAACAAAAAATTAGACAACACAAGTCTACACCGAACATTTTTTTTAAAACAAAGGAGTTAGGACAGTTTTACAAACGAGAGAAAAATTACTATTTACACCGATCAGCCGTAAAATTAAAACCACTGACAGGTGAAGGGAATGACATGTATTCTCTTATTGCAATGGCACATGTCAAAGACTGGGATATATTAGACATTAAGTGAACAGTCACTTCTTGAAGTTTATGTGTTAAAAGTGGGAAAAATAGGCAAACAGGTTCAGCTTTGACAAGAGACAAATTATGATGGCTAGATAACTGGGTCAGAACATCTCCAAAACGGTAGGTCTTGTGGGGTGTTCCCACTATGCAGTGGTTAGTACCTACCAAAAGTGGTCCAAAGTTAATGCTAGCTATGACAAAAAAGGTAACAGGACACACAGGGCATCACAGCTTTATTCATATGGGGCTGCATAGCACAGACCGGTCAGAGCACCCATGCTTACCCCTGTCCACCGCCAGGAGCGTCCAAAATGGACCTGAGAACAGCCAGAACTGGACCATGGAGCAATGGAAGAATGTAACCTGGTCTGTTTAATCAAGTTTTTTAACATCTTGCATACTATGGGGAGATGGCAGTGAGATGCTCTGGGCAATGTTCTGATTGGGTCCTGGTGTTCGTGTAGATGTTTCCTTGACACATACCAAAATTGTTCAGGAGTGGTTTGAAGAGCTTGTGAGTTCCGAGTGTTGACTCGGCCTCCAGATTCCCCAGATTTCTTTCTGACCAAACATCTGTGGCATGTGCTGGACATACAAGTATAATCAGTGGAGAATTCAACTCACAACTTAGAGGACGTAAAGGTCCTGCTGCTAACGTCTTGGTGTCCGATTTCACAGCACACCTCCCGAGGTCTCGTGAAGGGTCAGAGCTGATTTGGTGGGACCGTAACAGGATTAGCCTGGTGGTTTTAATGTTGAAGCTCATGAGAAAAATAGATAAACAACAGGAGAACATGGCAATGAAAGAGAGAAGCCAGAAAATTACAGAACCCCCTGAATGCTCAGTTTGTTTTTTAAACTAGTGTCAGTGTTTAGTGCCACTTCAAAAGCCTCGGTTTACAAACAAATAAGGACAATAAATACAGTAGGTGTCATAGATGTGTAGGTGTAAAATTTGCAGGTAAACTCTTCTAATAAATTATCATTTAGATGAATTTTGGAGTAGTTGGTGGAGATTGTTCCAAGATATTTTTAGTATTCCATTGGATGTGTCTGTTTAGGTCAGGTTATGCATTAGATATGTTTCATTAACTGCTGATTGAATTTGATTTCAATTAAAACCCTTAAATATGAAGGCTGCAAAAAAAACTTAAATTTGTATAGAACCTTTTCATGGTGTGGAAAAGGCTCTTTTTATAGCACAACACATTTTGGCACCTGCGTTTTAAAGAGTATATTTCCCAGCACAGATGTAACATTGAGATGAGTTGGATAATATCTTTAACAAAAAGAAAAAAAAACATGACGTCAGTCTCCATGGATGTTGACATCTCTGCTTTGCTGTTGAGTGAACCGTTTTCAGCAGTGACTACATGGAGCTTTATCACTCGGTCAAGGTAAAGCCGCTTCCACTGACTCTAATTAAATCTGGCACCGTGACCCGGCGCACACCACAGCTTTCAATCAGAATTATTAATGAGCAAAGCAGAGTCACTGCTCCATCAGGAGGTGTACAGCAACTTCATATGGAATAAAAAATTACATGTCATTTCTCTTTAAGGTTTTTCACATGTAAATCAGAAAGAGATTTATAGAAACTGAAAGGTTCTTTGTAGAAGGTATTCACAAGCATCTGATCTTTAGAGGATTACAGTTGCGCTGTCACTTTTTGTCCAAACCACTTTCTATTTGCAAATAAGAAGGATGACTTAGGGTTACGCCGGTAGCTAAGGACATAGTGGCCTCTGCCAGTTGCTGGATCAAACACATCTGAGGCTGTCTACAACTTTCCTTTCCAATGATCTAATGTGTTTTACACTCTCACAATTCTGTAGTGCTCTGAAATGTCATAGCAATTATTTTCAGCAATAAATTAGAGCAATGAACCTCTGAAAAGGCTCTGTTGAGAGCTTCTGCCCTTCTGGTTTTCCGTCAGTTATGGTGAGTTCTGATTCTTCAGGGTAATGCCTTTTAGTTTGTGTTCTAAATGTGGATGAAACAATTTGAAGAACTTAGTGCAAGTACACAGAACCATTAAAGTCCTTAAATCTCAATCTATACGCCACTGACTGCTAATTCTTCTATCTGTAGATGTTGAAGAGCGTGCTGTAGGACGCTCGTTTGCTCGTCTGTAACTCATACAGTGGTTTTAAATGTGCAATTCAGCTAAAAAAAAAGAGTTTTCCTTTAAATCCTTTAATTTTCTTTCATTTTCCTTGACGTTTCTTTGTAAGCTGTGCTGCTTTCAAATTTGAGAAACATTTGAGAACCACAACTAATGTATTAATGATAATCATGAAAAATATTATTCTTGTATTTTTGCTTTTAAAGTTGTTATTAGAAGTGAGTAAGTGAGGTACTACTTTGTTTCCCATGGGTGTGTTTTTGCTGAAGCACCCTTTTGAAAATCACCTGCACTCGCACATCACAAAAATAATGAACTGTGATTCATTTTTTTATCATTCAGGTGGTGCTTTCCTGTCAAATTAGGTCATTTGTGACAAGATACTCTGAAGACAGGCTTGCCAGACTAAGACAGGGGAGGCCAGAGAGAAATTACCATCATTTTTAAGTAAATAAATTTCAGGAGACAATCAGATGAGGGCCACTTAATTGAATCAATTTACAAACAGCGGTGACACCTACAGTGGTCTAGAGTGAAGAGGAATTTCAATTCATTTCACGCTAGAAACTATCAGTGCTCTAACAGGCACCCATTTGCATCATTATGAATGTCAACAGTATTTAAATTCATGGTGGTCTAATTACTACAATCACTTTCTCTAGCAGAGTTCAACTGTATATCATTAGAACTGAAATGTATTCATTTGAATATTTCCAAATTTATCCTCCCTCAGCCAGTGCTTAGCCTGTCAGATATCATTTGGAGGAGATTACAGAGTTTATGTGAAATACTTCATGAAATATGTGATTTGAATTTTACATTTTCCCCCCTCTTGGTTGAACAGGGAGCTCAGGGAGGCAGTTAAATAGTACAAAAATAACTTTATTCCAAAATGCCGGAAATAATCTCTACCACTGAGAATGTGTGTGAAATGTCGCATTTGCAACCATGAGAAAAGTACAATATCGCGACTAATAAAATAAGGAATAAAGCACTCAAAAGGCCTAGCCCTACAGCTAAGCTGGCTGAATGATGTCGTGGATCAGAGGAGGAAGGAAAACACACTGCAGCTAAAGTGTTCCGTGGCTATTTTTACAGGTTATAAACACATATTTGCAGAATCAGAATAAAAAGTCAAATAAAACTCGAACATCAATGAAAAATATGCACCTGTGAAATAACTCTCTCTTCCTATCTCCACTATCTCCATATATATATATATGTGTGTGTGTGTGTGTGTGTGTATGCAGTGGGTTGCAAAAGTATTCAACCCCTTGAAAGACATCAATAACAACATTTATGCTCCAACCTTTTTTGCTCCAATATATATTCAACGCAAAAAGTTTGCCTACCAGCAATAAAATGATAAAACTAAAAAACTGACATATGCTGTTTCCATAAATACTCAAATCCCTGCATTCGGGATGATCTGGGTTTACACAAATTACAAATTAATCACAAATGACACAGTGAAATGTAATTAGGTACTAATTGTGAGTCCTTAAGTAAAGTTGCCTCTCCGGATATAAAAAGCACCCATTGTGAGGGCCTTTGTTTGAAAAACACAACAAAATGAAGACAAAGGAGCATTCCACTGATGTGAGAAACAAAATCGTTGAAATGCACAAGGCAGGAAACGGCTACCAAAAATACCGAAGAGTCCCGTTATGCACTGTTGGATCCATCATCAGAAAGTGGAAGGTTCATCACAGCACATCACTAAGCATCAGTGCAAGACACTGACTGGTGAGAACCACCACTCTAAGAAGTCTGCAATGCTCTTTGGCTGAAACTGGAGTAAATGTGCACTGATCCACAAATTCTCGAGCTCTCCATAGCACAGGCCGCAATAGGAGGGTAGCAAGAGAAAAGCCATTCATCAAGAAGGTCAACACAGGACCAAGAGAAAGACTCAGTTAAGATGCGGGAGATGAGTTTATGTTCAGACAAGACGAGAACTTTTTGGCCAGACTTCAAAGAGTGATGGTGGCAGCATCATGCTACGGGGATGCTTTTCATCTGCAAGGACAGGGAACCCTGTCAGAGTTGACGGAGTTGAAGGCAAAATGGATGGACACAAATACTGCACAATATTGAAAGAGAACTTGTTACAGTCTGCTATAAATCTACGGCTAAGAAGAAGATTCATCTTTCAACTTGACTGACTCTGACTCTTCCAGCTGAGAGATTCTTTATAAACTCTGCAAGAAGAACGGGGACAAATGATTCCTGAACATGTGCAAAACTGGTACATAACTACCCCAAAAGAATTACGGCTATTAATGCAGCAAAAGCTTTCTCTACAAAGTATTCATGTGTAGGGCTTGATGACTGATGCAAACCTTATATCTGAGCTTTTCAGGTTTAAATATCTGCAGAAGAATATTTCATTTTGTTACAACATGTCACAAAAAGAAAAATATACAAACAAATCTTTTGTAATTTAGAAAATTAGGATGACTTTTAAGGGGGTCGAATACCTTTGCAAGCTACTGTATGTGACATTAATGGGGTACACATCATGAAATACTTCTATTCATACAATTTTATCCGATGCACTGATTATAGAGATACAGTTTATAAGCCCCCCTATCAACCACCATTGGACCACCACTGAACAGATATTATTTGGCTGATGGACCACGCTCAGCAAAGCAGTGCATGGTGGTGTGTGTTCCACTGGTGCAGGAGTGTTGCAATTTCCTGTGGTCTGATGAAGGTGTTGAGGATACACATATGTCTTCCAGATTAGCATATCAAACAGGGAGAGAGTCTGTGAGTAAGAATTAAACTGAGAGAGAGAGAGAGAGCAAGAGAGAGAGAGAGAGAGAGAAAGTGTGTGTGTGTGTGTGTGTGTGTGTGTGTGTGTGTGTGTGTGTGTGTGTGTTAGGGTGATATATGAACATTTGCATGTTTGTCTTACACTGCCAGTCAGAAAGACAGTACAGGGCCTTCCCTGGCGTGTGACTGTCAGAACTCATCAGCCCTGCAAGGAGCTGCAGAACTTCAGTATAAACTCGAGTTAGTATCATCTAACCAGAGGGAGCCAGGACAAATGGAACCACGCAGCATCTAAAAATAAAACGAGTAACAATACACAAATAACATGGTCACCGCCTGCCTAATGTGCTGTTGATCATGGACTCTGCAAGACCTCTGAGGGTGCCCTGCAGGACGTGGCACGACAACATTAGCAGTAGACTTCTTGCAAGACATGAGACAGATCAGTGACTGGGGAAGACCTGAGCAAT
Source organism: Brachyalestes nurse (assembly GCA_037974405.1). Classification (NCBI taxonomy): domain Eukaryota; kingdom Metazoa; phylum Chordata; class Actinopteri; order Characiformes; family Alestidae; genus Brachyalestes; species Brachyalestes nurse. The sequence goes on along the minus strand of JBBPCY010000136.1, from coordinate 22,579,427 downwards.
TTGGAAACAAGTGGAACACCTTCAGGTCTTTGTCGTGTCCCTCTAATCCAGTGGTTCCCAAACTGGGAGGCGGGCCCCCGAGGGGGGGGCAGAGGTATTGCAGAGAAAGTTTGGGAAGCACTGCTCTAATCACTTCTGACCACGTGCGCAGTGTGGTGTAACACATTATAGTGAAAAAGACCAGGGCCTTCTGAGAATACCATTGTCGTGAAGAGGTGTTCCTGGGCTGCAATGGTGTTTAGGTAGATGTCCAAACCAATGTCCACAAGAACATGCGGACTGTGTTCCCCAGCAGGACACTTCTCAGAGCAACACACTCACTGGCGACTCACTTCCATTGCTTCAGTTCCAAGTCTTGGGTGCCCATCACTCTGTGACCAGTTTGCAGTGTTGGGCAGTAATGCGTTACTTAGTAACACGTTACTGTAATTTGATTCTTTTTTTAGTAATGTAGTAAACTAATGCGTTACAATTTTAAAATGGGTAATTAGATTACGATTACAATTCAAGTAACGTTGCGTTACCGCTGCGTTACTAATAAAATCAAGTTCACAGTAACCTGTCAGCGGCAGGCA
>JBBPCY010000136.1:22547220-22563860 GCA_037974405.1 Brachyalestes nurse | reverse complement strand
ATGCACATACATGCACACACACACATACATATTCAGCCAAGTACAACCCCTCAAATCCTTACACACTCATCCCTGATATACAGACCCAAGGACATGCACCTTCTCCATCACACACTCGATACGTCCCATACATCACTGTCTTTCTCTCTCCAAATCACACTCATTTATTCATATCTCCTCTTGTTAACGCCCACACATCTGAAAGTCTTGCACCACATCTAATTTCAGTCCAAAACGACACATCTCGCCCACTCTCTGCACATCAGACAGACGCTTTCAGAGGAGCGAAGAGGACGCTGATAATAGTAAAGTTTTACACACTCACTCTCTGCCATAGTACTTGGGTCTGCTCTCGATCTGAAAAGCCAGAGAAAGAGATAAATGAGTGCAAGCACAGAAGCATACAAATTAGTTTCTCTCATTACATGCCTTTTCCCAAATCACATCTGGGGTGGGCAAGTCTGTACAAATCTAGTTCAGTGCTAGTATTATGCTTGATTATATAACTTTAGGCCTGGAGCACAGAGAGACACATGTTAAGGGTATTCAGTAAAATCTACTGTAATCAGTCCCTTTTTTCCCCCAGTTACTATTTAAATCTTCTTTACTTTTTGCAGCACATTCAACATATTTAAATATGAAGATGTGAAGAGCCCAGGGTGCGCAGGCCTGGCACAATTATCACATTATTACCTGGATGCATTTATTTAATCAGACCACAATAATTTTCCACAGCTTTTAGGTTTCTCAATTATGTTGGACCACAAGAAGAAAGTGAACTGGATGCCTCAACACTTGACTTGTATACATGCAAATAAGGAAGAAACACTATCCCTGTAAATTTTATTTGTGTGCTATAACATAATTACAGGAATACAGTAATCCCTCAGTTTCACTCGGTTCAGCAGTCACGAATTCAGGCACACGTGGATTTTTTCTGAGAACCGAACTCTCCCCAATACACGGAAATATCCACAACAACACTATCCACAACAACGCGGAATCTACAAAACATCCTCCAATTTTTTTGACTTTTTGTTTTTTAGCATTTTAGAGCTAAATTATCAAGAAAAATATAATTTACTAATTTTGTAAGAAACATGAACGTAAATTCAGCTACATTTCCTTATCCTCCTGAGACCCGGAGAAAAAAAATGTCTTACAATTTCTTTTCTTTTGTGATTTTCTATCTATTTGGGCCCTAAAAAAATTCCTTACAATTAAAATTTCTTTGAATATATTTTTCGTTTTAATTTCCCAGCATGTCCACTGTAGAGGACAACAGGACGATTTCTGTGTGAAAATTTAACAGAATGTACAAAATAAAACGGTGATATTGACCCAAGAACACGTTAAATTTGATCAAAACAATAAAATTCTGTATCACTCTTCTGTTGCTTATTGCTTGCCAGGACAACGAAACACATATTTTAGTTCAACATGGAATTATAAGTCATAGAACATCCTCTGGTCATTTTACGTGAGATAGTCTTTGGAGCATGTTTTCTTTTTGGTTATTCAGAGGAACATTTTGCATTTGGTGCAACTTATGTATGTCTTGCCACTGCAGTCCTTGTTCCCAGCATGCAAGCCCATCACATGACACAATATATATATATATTTTTTTTTTTTATGGACAACTGCTAAAGCATTGCATTTAAGAGGAATGAAAGAATTAACACCTGGAGTTACTCAGTGTAGTAATGCCTAATGGAAAATATATACATAAAAATAAGGATAAACAGGAAATCATGTTCTAATGTACCTACAAGCATCTTAGTTAATCTTAAGTACAGAAACACAATCTACTGTAAATACTCCCCCTCTGCCAGGAGCACGATTTGAAAGGTCATAGGCCGAGTAATCGGTGTATAAAAGAGCACAGCATGAACCACAATCCGTACGGGGGCAAGGTTTATAATAATGGGCAAGGTAGTGTTGGTTTCAGGTAAGTGGCTTTGATGTTGATAGTTTTGATGGAGGGAGGTGCATCTTTGTATTTAGGACTTAAATAATATGCATTTGAAGACATTACAAGATTCTTTTTTTAAGGTAATGAAGATGTTTAAAAATGTCTAATTTTTCTTTCTTTCTCTCATTTTAAACCCAGCTTTAGCCCTGCTGCTCCATATGCAGCTTGGTAAGTATATTGGTGGTCAGCATTTTTTTATTCATGAGCTAATGCACAACCATAATGCTAACTGGTTCTGGTACTGTTGCTTTGGACAGGCTCTGGCTACATCTTATCATGCTACTTCACCAACTGGGCACAGTATCGTCCCCCTCCCACCATCTACATGCCCAACGACATCGACCCCTGCCTGTGTACCCACCTCCTCTACGCTTTCGCCACCATGACCAGCAGCTACCAGATTGCCACCTATGAATGGAATGACGTGGAGCTCTACAGCCAGTTCAATGCCCTGAAGGATAAGTGAGTGTACTGGACAAGTGAGCTGATGGCATTTCACAGCTTTGTACAATGCATTAAAGTAAATTGCAGGTAATTGTGAGTAAAAGTAAATAATCCCCAGTTTATATAAATTAAATCTGGTTTACATTTAATCAACACAATACTACGTACTAAGAATTTCTGCTCTTCTCAACAAGGGAAAACACTAAATCTACTTAGTTTAATCAGATTTAAGGGAGTGCAAACCAGTCTACTGCCTTTTTAATCCGCACAGTTTATTTTAAAGGGCCAATTTTCTGCATTTGTCTGCATTTTCTTGTTCTTTTCATTACATTCACCATACATTTGTACACTGTGCATTTTTCCAATGCCTCTCGCTCTCTCTTTCTCTTTTTTTTCTCTCTCTCTTTCTCTCTCTCTCTGTGCAGGAATGGCAATCTGAAAACTCTGTTGTCAGTTGGTGGGTGGAACTTTGGTTCCTCAGGGTAAGGACCTTTCAGTTCCTCTCCTATTGTTTTCTAAAGCGCAAAGCATGTATGAATAGGAGTATCGACTACTCCCCTCCTTCACTCCTGCTAGATTCTCTGCCATGGTGGCTTCTGCTGCCAACCGCCAGACCTTCATCACTTCTGTGATCGCATTTCTGAGGAAGTATGAGTTTGATGGGTTGGACATTGACTGGGAGTATCCAGCCAACAGAGGAAGCCCACCGCAAGATCAGCAGCTATTCTCTGTTCTGCTGGAGGTGGGTGTGCTGGTTTGCAAGCAAGTCTATAGTCTCAATAACATTTCATACATCAGTATATCATCCCTCTTGTAACAAACCTCTTGACTGCCATGGTAATGATCCTCCTCCCAAAAAATTCCTGTGTCCTGTGGGTGTCTGAACACTGATGAATGGGGTAAAGAGGAAAATCAAATGATGCACAGCAACAGGTGGACTGCAGTCAGTAGTTGGTAAGTCGTAAGTGGAGCTGAGAAAAAGGACACTGAGTATAGATGCAATGTATGTGCACCAGATGAAGTGGTCATCGCTGTGCATTTAAATGCAAGTACTTTTGCACTTTAACTCAAGTAAAAATATAAATAGAGTGCTTTCATGTTTTTCTTAAGTAATATTGTAATATCTTAAGTTCATCTGTACGTTGGAATGGAATGGAATGAACTTTATCCACCACTAATCAGTGATGTTCACCAAAAGCACTAAAAACCGGACAAAACCAAATCTAAATATACGGTTTGTTTTGGAAAAGAACATGCAAAGCAATAGTTAACCCCTTAGAACATTAGGATCATTAATCAGCAACCACTATGAACAGTAACCTACATAGTTTGAGAGTGTGGGCCACATACAGGCCCTTTAGAAATGCTAACGCCATTATGGCTTTGTATTCCCTTTTCTGGTAATGAACAGGAAATGAGGGCTGCATTTGAGGCCGAGGCCAAGCAGACCAACAGAGCTCGCCTTCTCATGTCTGCTGCTGTTTCGTCAGGCCGAGGCACAGTCGAGACCGCCTATCAAATCCCTCAGCTTGGACAGTGAGTCAAGCCCAGTCCCCAGCCTCACCACAGTCCAACCAGCACTTATAACACATTACTAAGAGGAGAAAATGGCTTTAAAAATCATCTCAGATGTTAAGCCCATCGTACTAACTTGCAATTACGATATATTTCAACATTTCAATGGTGTTTCACAGTATATATTTTGTGTGCTCTCAATGCGGGTCTGGGAAACTGGCCTAAGTACACCGCTGCTTGTTGGTAACACCACATGATTCATGATTCTCTCCTTATCCAGATCACTGGATATGATTAATGTGATGACCTATGACATGCACGGCTCTTGGGACCCTTTCACAGGAGAGTGTAGCCCCCTGTACAGAGATTCTTTTGACAGTGGAAGCTACATCTACTTCAATGTAGTAAGTTTGCAGCTGTCTCCACAAAGACAAAAACATGAACAAAACACAACACAAGTAAAGCATGTGGAATAAGTCATTAAATGAATACTCTTTGGCTTTGTTTCCACACAAAGCATTGCAGTGTTAGAGGTCCGTGTAAGGGTTTCATGCCAATCTTGTGCTGTTCTTCAGGACTACGCCATGAACTACTGGAGGAACAATGGGGCTCCTGCAGAGAAACTGCTGGTCGGGTTCCCCACCTATGGAAACACCTTCACCCTTAGAAATGCTGCAGACCATGGAATTGGAGCACCCATCTCTGGAGCTGGCACAGCAGGGAAATACACTCAAGAAGCAGGGGAACTTGCTTATTTTGAGGTACATTAATCTACTGGTGTCCTGTAATTGCCTTCTTTTCTGTGTCAATTGTGCATACAAATGATTCATTTTTGGTAACAAGAATGCTGTTTTATTCCAATAAAAATGTTATTAAAACAAAGAAAATATACATATATTTGTAATATTACACACTTGTCTGTACCACTGCTCGGCAGATTTGTACCTTCCTGAAAAACGGAGCAACAGAGGTGTGGAATTCTCAACAAGACGTGCCATATGCCTATCAGGGAAATCAGTGGGTTGGCTACGACAACATGAAGAGCTTTGGAATCAAGGTAAACTGGTATAACTGGTACTAACTGGTATAAATATTCCAGTACAATTTTGCAGGATTTCTTTAATAGAGACCACTATCAGTGACAGACACAAGTCCCCTGGGTGCATCTTGGAGCAAAGTGGATGGAGAGACTAAGGGGCTTATGTACAGACTCACTTTCAAATGGACCAAATAGAGGCTCTGTGCATCAGATAATTAGAGTTCAGGCAAGCATACACTATATGAATCTGCTTTTCAGGGTTTGAGCTAGACCCCTACTTTCATTGAAGGGTAATCTTAATACTTCAGCAAACCAAGACATTTTGGACAACGCCATGCTTCACAACTTTGTGGGCTGAGTTTGGGGAAGAACCTTTCCTATTCCAGCATGACTGTGGATCAGTGCACAAAGTAAGCTCCATAAAGACATGGTTGGAGGAGTTCAGTGTGGAAGAACTTGATGGACCTCAATCCCATCCAACACCTTTGGGATGAACTGGAACGGAGATTGTGAGTCAGGCCTTCTCACCCAACATCAGTGCCTGACCTCATAAATGCTCTACAGAATGAATGAGCAAAAATTCCCACAGAAACTCCAAAATCTTGTAGAAATCATTCTTTAAAGAATAGCAGCTGTTATAGTTGCAAAGTAGGGGCCAACTCCATATTAATGCAAAGTCCCTGTAGTTGTAATGGTCAGCTGTCCCAACACTTTTGTCCATATAGTGCAACAGGTGAAGAAAAGTAACATATATAAACTTTAACATGTATCCACAGGCGCAGTGGCTGATGAAGAACAACTTTGGTGGAGCTATGGTGTGGACCATTGACATGGATGACTTTTTGGGCACTTTCTGCAACCAGGGCAAATATCCCCTGATTAATGTGCTTCACAAGGCCTTGAATCTCGACCAGCAAGGTAAAAATCAGTGATAGCTAAGTGCAATATCCATCTTTTCCTTTTCCTCAAACTTTTCTGTCTGCAGTCAAGTCGTCTCCGATTCTGACATGCATTCTATGTGCTAGCATCAACAATGAATATTTGTCCACTGACATGAAATTTTGTTCTCTTTGAAGCCTGTGCGCCTCCGGCGACCCCCCTGCCCCCAATACCAGGTGTGACCAGCACCACCCCCAGTGCCAGCGGTGGAAGCTCTAGTGGTGGAAGCTCTAGTGGTGGAAGCTCCAGTGGAGGAAGCTCCAGTGGAGGAAGCTCCAGTGGTACCAGTGGCATGAGCAGCACATTCTGTGTTGGCAAGGCCAATGGATTGTACCCATTCTCTGCCAGCAGCAACAAGTTCTATGAGTGCGATGCAGGGCAAACATATTTCCAGCACTGTGCAACTGGTCTGGTGTTTGACACAAGCTGCTCATGCTGCAACTGGAGTTAAATCCTCAGTACTAACATATTAAACCTCTTCCTGCCTTAAACCTGTTGTTTTGTGCCTTCTTCTTAAAGCAAAATCAGAGAAGTCCTGCTCATTTTCAGTAATTATAATATTAAAAAAAACACATCAGGTGGCCAACTATAGGCAGGATTCTCATGAAACACACATTATTGATGCTCAGACTAGTTTATGGATTTCCACAATATCTCCACAAAGCTCATAAAACATCACTGGTTCTTTCTCTGTGTCCCTCTCTGCGTTGAGGACTTATAGGCCTCCAGGCTTGATGAAACTCCACTGCATGTTAAAGGTAGATGATAAGTTTACATGATCCCTGAACAACATCATCATAGGAGGGTCAGGCTGAGTATTGTCCATGATTTCCCAGATTCGACAAAAGTATTGAGACGCCTGACCATCACACCAACAGGGATTTTAATGACACTGTATTCAAATACATACACTTTAAGTCAAAGTGAACTTTACTGTCATCTCAAACATATACAAGTATACAGAAAGACAAAATGGCAAGGCTCAGGTTCCACAGTGTACATGTAGTGCAACAGACATAAGACATGAAACAAACAAAACAGAGCAAATAAGAAGTATAAAATAAGGTAAGGTGAGATTTTTAAGATGTGCAATGGCTGAAAAAACGTGCCAATATGTATGACCAATATAGTCTGTGTAAACAGCATAACACTATAAAACAGTATGAAACAGTATTAAGTATACATTCTTAAGATTTTCGGTTTTTCAAGAATTGTGCAAACAGTATAACAGAATAGACAATATAACCAGTATATACACAATATAACCAGTATACACAGTATAACTATAACCAAGTATAAATAGCAGCTTAAGTACAGATTATTTTGTGCATTCTAAGAATTGTTCAAACAGTATGAACGGTGTGTACAATATAACCAGTATACACAGTATAACAGAATCAGCAAGTAACATGGAGTTATACATGGAATTTTCTCCCATTTGGGCAGTAACAGCTTCCACTCTTCTCAGAAGGCTTTCCCACAAGATTTTAGAGTTTCTCTGTGTAAATTTGTTTCTGTGTGTAAATTTCATTCATTCTGTGGAGCACTTATGAGCTCAGGCACTGATGTCGGACTAAAAGTCCTCTGTTCCTGTTCATCCCAAAGGTGTTGAACGGGGTTGAAGTCAGGGCTCTGTGTGGGCCAGTAAAGTTCTTCCACACCGAACTCATCCAGTCATCGTTATGGAGCTTGCTTTGTGCAATGGGGCACAGTCATGCTGGAGTAGAAAACTGTCCCCAAAGTTGGAAGTACAGCATTGTCCAAAATGTCTAGGTATGCTGAATAATTAAATTGCCCTTTACTGGAAACAAGGGACCTAGCACAACCGCTGAAAAACAGGTCCCAATACTTTAGTCCATACAGGTGTTTGAATGGGGTTGAGGCCATGGCTCTGTGCGAGTTCTCCGATTAAAAAATGTCTTGGTGTGCTGAAGCATTAAGATTGCCCTTCACTGGAAGTAAGGGGGGCACCTGAATTCAATAGGTAGGAGGGGTGTCCCAATACTTTTGTCCATGTAGTGTAGTTTGGAGGGCATCTTGGAGTCTTCAGCTACTCAGTCCCATCCCACTTTACTCTATTCGCTCCTGCAGGCCAGGCGGTCTGTCAGCTAGCTAGCCTCAATACGTCGATAGATACGGGCAGGTCAATTCTGTCTAAAACCGATTTCTTTTCACGATTCTCGTGTTTAGATGAAATTAGGACGCCAGGAAAGGCGATACAATTGAGTCTAAATTAGCATTCGAGTCTTAGGTAAGCACCTCAGTTGCTAGGAAAAGGTTTTTAATTACCGGGCTGTTTGGAGGGAAAGACACCTGGTGGAGCTACGAAGGGCAAAACCAGAGCCAGCAGCTAGCAGCCGTGTTGTGTAACCAAATCAACCTTCCTGGGAACTGGGGCAAAAAACTCAAAGTTACGGACTCACATCGGCACCATGGCAAGACCTTCGAGGTGTGTTGATATTTTCTGTAATTTCGTGCTACTCCATGCCCAAAATACAACAGACACCCCTCCAGAAAATGTTAGAAACCTCCCCCTGGTTAGCTTGGCTCCCAACTTAGCTACAAATGCTAACGGCTAATAGTGAAAACGAGAAACTCCACTGATAGGTGTTTCGTTCATTTATTGAAGTGGTGGCTCGGTTTTGCTCACATACCTCCAAACTATTAAATGGTACACCCATATGCTGTTTCCAAACATGAAAAACGAAATAAAAACACATACATCGTGCGGTGCGTATGCAAACAGGCTGCATGAGTAAAACAGGCGCCAGTAGCTAACTAGACACAAGACTACATTTTAGAAACAGCGGTTAGTTTAGGGGCTCCGAAATTACTACAGTAAGTTAAAGTGAATATTGGACATGTTTACAGCTTAATAAGTTGAAGTCCAGAGACTTTGAGGGCCTAATTCAGTCTTCACGTGTTGGGCATATTTTAGCTACTGGTGTGTATGGATCCTCCTACTCTGATCTGGCTAAAGTGAAGCTGCTGCATTATTTAACATGTTTGTAGATAACCATAGATATTGGCCAAGCGCATAACTGTAGGGTAAGAATACTGATCATAACTTTTTTGGTATTCAGCTGTTACCCCTATGTTATTACAGTTTTATTATCTAGTGTAAAGTGCCCTTTATAGTCACATGTGGACACACCACACCATAGCACACAGTGTGAACCATGTGAAATAATTTCCCTACATTTAACTCACCAAGTGAAGCAATGGGAGCAGTGTGTGGGGATGGTACCTTGCTCAAGCATACCTCAGTGGTGCCTCTAGCAGTCCTGGGATTCAAACCCACAGTCTTCTGATCACAGGGACAACCACCAGGCCACCCGCTGTCCCAGCCGTATAAGTATTAACAGTATTGACCATATTGTCTGAACCTGTATTTGTACAGCCGTGTATTAATACGTGTCTTCGTAATTCTCAGCCTTTTTTTAATCCAGCTGTTACACGTATGCTACTACAGGTTTATTATCTAATATAAGTCAGATAGTCCTCAAGAACAGTAGTGATCAAGAACCAAAACTGGTCAGTCTCATTAACTCTGGTCACTTTTTAAAAAACCTGTTTAGTTAAAATTACTGGCAGTTCTATCAAGCATGTTATGTCCTCTCCCCACACTTTGTAGCAGGGAGCAGTGTTTGGGGACGGTACTTTGCCCTCAGTGGTGCCTGTAGCAGTCCTGGGATTCGAACCTACAGCCTTCTTGAACGCATGAGCAACTCCTTAACCACCAGCTTCCCCAGCTGTTTAAGTGACCATCATAAAGGACAGCAATAATCAAGGAATCATGAAGTCTGGTCACTTTTCAAAACTGTTTACCACCAGTTGATTTAACACTATTTAAAATTACTGGCAGTTCTATCAAGCATGTTGTGTCCTCGCCCCACACACTCTCCCCTTTCAGAGTGTGTAGGCTTTGTAGCATAAGTGCCTGTAGCTGTCTTTGTGGGAGGAAAAATGCACTCGCCTCCTTATTGGGTCGATAGTGGCTTTCAGTTCAGTCGTTCACTCTTTCATTTACTCACTCATTTATTTGTCCATCCTTTTATGAGAGTATTCTTCCACTGTTAATCTGTTTGACATTTTTATTTGTGTTATTAAGCAATATCACATTTAGTGTTATAATATCAGACGAGTATTATGAGTAATTTGGCTAATATTTTATTAAGTCATGTATTCTTGAAATCTGTGATTTTATTTGACCATGGAACATAACAGTATCTCTGTATGTCCCTACAGGAATAAGAGAGTGGTCGACTATGCCCAGTTTCAAGAGTCTGATGATGCTGGTAAGCTGTATGCGAGTTTTTGTCTTACCACTGTGTTGCTTCTTACAGTTGTAAAAATTTAGAGAAAGTTCAATGATAAGTTGTAAGTATTATGATACAGCTTGTCTGATTCACCTGAATGCTTGAATGTAGATGAGGAATATGAAGGAGATTCCGACAGACCCAAAAAGGCAGTGAAACACAGGTTGGTTTCCTTTATACAAGATATACTGGTATATATTTAACAGTAATGTAAATGCAAACATGTCACATTGCACGGTTACAGCATGTTAGATATATAATATAGAACATTAGATATATCATTTTGTGTATGTGTGATCAAGTAAATCAAACAATCCTTCGGGTAAATAATTTGATGAATAAGCTGTAATGCGATGGTGCTGTCTTAAAAATAACCAGTGTTTTCTCCTGTGCAGTGATGAGTCTCGGTTTACAGACCACAAGAGTAAGTCAAGGTCATGCTTTCATATTTCCCAGGCTTTTTAATGAAAAGAAGCACTATTCATTTATCAGAAGTATTGTTTTTTTGTCTGTTCCTGTGTTCCAGAGGAATGCAGCGATGATGATAATGACTATGGAGTGGAGGAGGAAGACGATGGTGGTGACAGTGACTACGAGGCTAAAAAGATTAGCAAGGGCAGGCAAGCGACTGCTAAAAGGAAAAGAGCTGCAGGTACTATCTGTGAGCAGTAGTTTGTGTAGAATTGCTCTAATCGGTCTACAGGGCTTTCAGTTTTGATCAAGTAAGCAGGTTTTGTTCACTTTACAGGCAAGTGCTGTCTTTGGTGATCAGAGAAAATAATGTTGATCATTACAGCTATAAAAGCCATTTTTGTGCCTATATTTGTTGCATAAAAGTGAGTATGTTGAAGTGTTGAATTGTTTTGTTCTTTTTTCCAATCCTCAGTTGACAGCGATGATGAAAAGGTTGTGAAAAAGAAGGGCCGACAAGTGCGGCAGGCTGCCAGTAAGGCGGTTTCCAAACAGAGGGAAATTCTTCTTGGTGATGGAGGGAGTGAGGAAGAGGAGGGGGAAGATGACGGAGAGGAAGAGGACAGTGATGTCTATACAGGGGGTACAGATGTTTTTCTCTACGTAATTTTCTCTTTGTGTTTAATTATATGTACTGAAAAAGAATTACGGTGATTACTTGATGCCCATTGGTCACATCTGTGTTTTCCTTTCATAGAAGATTCAGGCAGTGATGAAGATTTCATGGTAGAAGATGATGACGACGACAGTGATTACGGACGACCCAGAAGGAAGAATTCAAAAGTCAGCAGGAGGAGCAAGGACAAGAAGTCCCCAAAACCCAAGATAAGAACTTCAGGTACAACCAGAGGAGGCACGCATTGCATTTACTATTGCATCTACCACAATTCATCTACTGTACAAGCAGTAATGCCAGCGTAAGTTTTCCTGTTGATATATAATATATACTGTGCACTGGTCTGTTGTTCAGTGAGCCGAGGGCTGAAGAAGAAGCGAGGGAAGCGGCAGACGAAGGTGAAGAGAGTTGTGTCTAAGAAAGTTGTGCCTAAAGAAAAGGACGAAGACATCGAGAGCCCCAGAGAGGAAGAGGAAGAAGAGGAGGAAAAAGGGCGAGATTCTCCCCCATCCAAAAAAGCAAAAAAAGATTCTCCCCCATCCAAGAAAGCTGAGGCAGGTGCAGCAGAAGGGGAGGACAACAACGAGGAAGAGGAGAAGGAGGGGAAGGAGAGTGAGAAAGAGAAAGAGGAAAAGGACGATGTATCCGAGGAGGATGTTCCATCGGGAGAAGACTGAGCACCTTCTCCCTGATTGTGGGAAAATGTTTTACCTGTTTTTGTCTTTTCTTAATGTGGAACAGCGGAATTTATTTTCCACAGTGCTCCGGGTGTTTTGGATGTTTGTTTATTTTTTTCATCTTGTAAATACAATATTTCAGAAGAACTTTCTGTGAAGTATCATCCATACTATTCTAAAACGGTATCATTTAAGTACCCGTGTCGCTTTCTCCACGTCCTACATATGGTTACCTATATTAATATTGGCCATTGCCTCAACTCTAGCATTGTTGATCTTTTTGCAAAGTTCATCTTTACTAGATTACTAGATTTCTGCTACCAACTACAAAGAGAGTGGAGGGGTGATTTTAAACCCCAGTCAAGACTACAGCATACAAAATTTGCATTTACAGTAATTCTGTTGAAGATCACAACCCCATGAAGATATTCAACTACAAATTCCTTCTCATATGAATGTTTGGATGCGGGTTTGCTGTCCTCTCGGAGGGACAGATTTGTGAAACAAACTCCTGGTGGCATACTATAGATAAACATGGTAAAATACTGCCAGTTAAGAGATGTGATTTATTGAGAGAGAAAAGTGCTATAGTTTGTGCTTTTGTAAGAAAGCTTCTGATCACTTTGATTTGAACATAGATGTGCTGTCAGGACAGGGGACAGGTTTGTGACTCAGTTTTATGATTCAGTGAATGTGTGCTTTAAGATTTCTGTCGTTGAGCTGCTGGGTTTGTGTGGTTCCGACTTGGCCATGTTATGTCCTGTGCAGTTTCACCTGACCTGTCCCAGCGCTGCCTGAAGATGTAAAGTTTTATGGCCTTTAGCCATAGTTTCCCGCTTTAACATTACTTCAGGTTCTAATCAACATGAAACAGAGAAAAATCAGATTTACATCCCCCTGTCCATATATCCGATATTTCTGATCTTTCCTCATAATGTGAAAACATGCTATTCATTCAGTTCAAAACTGGGCCACTTTTGCATAGTTTTCAGCGTACGATCACAAGCCAATCAAGTTGTGCGATTTGGCTTGAAATGAATGAGACCTAGTTGCTAGAAGCAAGTGTCAAAACACAAATCACCATTTGCTAACAGGATAGTGTTGACATAAGACTTTTGTTTTTTGGGGGTTTTTTTTGGAAAAAAGTTTTGATTTGAACGTTTCTGCAGCTTAAACGTAGCTTATGATTGCATTTTGTTATGGCAGTGATAAATCTCTTCGTCATGGGATGGTATATTCTTACTTGTGTGTTGCGTGTTACGTTTAGACGGTATGAAAGAAAAGACGGAGCGTGAGCGGATGTGGGTGTCTCAAAGAATGATGGAAACCTTTTTTCAGAAAGACGGATGTCAGAAGTGAGCTAGTGACAACCTTATTATTGACTTTGTGATGCTTTATATGTGTATTTTTTAAGTATTTTGATGCTTATAGATGCCTTTCAGATGAGCTGTCTGTTGAGCTGCCAGTCGAGTGGGCAAACAGGCTGTAATTCAGTGCACACCATCCAGAGCTTTCTCATCATCTTTTGTCTATTCTCATGGCTCCTATCTTTGTCCTATTATGTAGCCTTTCGATCTATATCATAATTTATCTAAAAAAAACAACTTTGTTTTAATTAAGCTATTCTGATTTTTGGAATATTTGTTTTACAAGGAAAAAAAATAAAATGTATCTTGCCTTTAAAGAACTTGCATGGGACTTGTCATAGCTTTTTTTAAAATGCTATTTCGTCCTTAGTGAACCTGTATAACACACCGTACTTGGGGAATCAAAGTATGACAGTGAGTGAATGAAACAGAATATTAGATCGTTTTTACTTGTTGCATTGAGTCATTTAGCATCTGCAAATACCTCTTAAGATTTCAGGATTTTGTGAACTGTTGTGTCCAGGTTGTAAAATTCAGTTTAGACTCGGAACTGGCCATAAACAAAGATTTGTTCTGTTTTACACTACATATTTGCAACTGTACTGCCTGGATCCTGCAATAATCTGTCTTGTAAACATTCAGTCAACGGAGTATGAATAATGCAGTAATGACTTTCATTGATTGTCAAGCTTAGATCCTAACATACACATTTCAATAGTGTAAAGTAATTTGATGTTTGTGAGACTGAAAAACACATCACAAAAACAAGATACTGTCTGAAATATAAAGACACAGCTCCAAAGTTAGAGGATAAATGTCTCTACGCGCAAAAGGACGCTTGAGGAGACACCACCCATTTTCAAGGTCACCTGCAACAAAAAATGGAATTTGGTCAAATTAAAATCAGTCATAGCAACAAGAAGACAAACTTATATTTCTGTGAGGAACCTTTAAAGAAATGGGTCTACAAAGCATAAGGGTCTAGAAATAAGCAAAAAAATCTTACTGCACAAACTGTGGGCAAAATCAGAATCGGAAAACTTTATTGATCCAGGAGGAAATTGGTTGTGCTATGACTGAACACACAAATAGAGACAAGAACAGTATAAAACAGTACAAAAAAGTCTAAATAAATCTATATAAAAATACTGGGTATAAATACAACCCTATAGTACCTATAGGTATCTTACCTACAGTATACTTCTATTACACCACAGATGGTGGTTAGGAGTCTGTTATTGCACTTAGTAGAGATCAGTAGTATGTAAGAACTATTGGTATTAATAATTAGATATTGCACTTAATGTTTTTGCACCTGATAACAACATTGCACAATAATGCACATGGTAAACTATCACATATCATAGCAAAAAAATAATGCACATTGTGATACACACATTGATAGTTATTAAAACCAGTTAAAAACAGAAATCTATTGCACAGATTGCTGTGTGGATGTGTGACAGACAGAGGGAGTTGTAGAGTCTGAAAAATGTGGCATAACTGTCTGAATGAAAGAGATAGTTACTACCCCTTTAAAGCTAAATGGTCAGATTTTGTGTTTGACCATGATTTTGGAGCAGGGAAGTGTTCCCATTGGGACCCTCTGTTAAAATAGAAATCACCTACTGTTTAAGCGACACCACAGAGCATGGACCCCTTAAATATGCCAGTGATGAATTAAGTTTGAGGCAAAACTGAAACGTCTTACTCCTTTCAGTCATCTGCATGCAGTGCCCAAACTCGTCAGGTTGTCGGTTCGGTATTGCGGCCCTTCCTGAACGTCGTTCTGTAGGTGATCTTTCTTAGCATTAATGTCATTATGTTCTCACTCGAATCGTTTTGAATGTTTCATCCCCTCATCACCTGCTGCTATCACTTTTTATTCATGGCACAAACACTAAGTCATTTTTCATAACCACTTGCACTAATAATCTCTTATTTTATATTATATAAAATATATTTTATATTATATATCTGTGGGAGTTATCTGTTACTTTGTTAGAGTTATTTTGTTATTACATTTGCACTATTACTGTTCTTTTTTAAACTCTTTATCGTCTATCTTCATTCCTCTTGTTGCACTGAGCATGTTTAGGACAAAAGATTTTCCCTCAGGATTAAAAAAAGTTCTTTCTTATCTTATAACGGCACTGAGTGGCAGTTCACTACAAGAGAGAGAGGCCATTCTGTAAAACCTTGGAAACGTCTCTAAAATGTTCACCAACGCTGTAAAATGCTGTAGCCTCCAAGCCAAGCAGGAAGAGCAGAGGCACTGCGAATCAACTCTTTCATGAACTCATGCTGTTTGATGCTGTGCACAGAGGCAAGGGACACTTTGTGATCCACACAGCTCTTCTACAGGGAGAAACATCTGAGTGTAAGCACCCCTGAAGGCCATCCACCAGAATTACTCTGTAGTCATTACTGCATAGATAAAGGGAATTTGAATAGAGTTAGGGACCACATCTTGCCATTTTATCATGAAAGATCCAGCATAAGGCAGGAAGGAGTTTTATACTTACTGTAAGTATGCTTCCTAAAGAAAGAAATGCAAAGGTTTCCATAAGCTATAAGCTCTCCTTGAAGAAAAGCTTTCCACTGATTATAATCATAAAGGCGTAGACTCCATGATTATGGAATCAAATCAACACACGTCAACAAGAACACTAGATAAAAGTTATGTGGTGTTCTGTCTCTTCTGTATAGGACTTTGAGATGAACTGGGATCTTGTTACCATCGTTCTTCATCGGTATACAGTTTCCACAGCTATCTGGCTGGCCTGGGCTCCAGCTAGTGTAATCAAATGGAGAATAATCACTCAAGTACCAACAATTCTGTGCATTAGGATCAGCACTCACATGAGTGTCCACTGTGCCATGTTTCCTGAGCTAATTTTTCCACACTTACATTCACCGACCTGTAGCCTCCAAGACATGCTGGAACACTCAAACCAGCTACACTGTCAGCAACCTGCCATTCACTGGAAAAAGTACAAATGAGATGAAAGGTTTCACCTCTTGTTCGTTCTTTCCCTCCCTGCTCTGTTCCTGCGCAGAGATCCCCCCACTCACCCACCCCCAGCTAAACATCCAATCACTGTTAGTATGCAAATGACCCGGTGTCAGGTTTCTCAGTGGACGGGGCAGAGCAGCACCAGCTGCTACACCAGGAGGCTTTGAGGAAGCAGCAAATCTCTGCCTTCAAAATCATAGCGACTCATTAACAACTAAAAAAATGCATCTATATTTGTACAGTCAATGGGGGACTAGTACATTGT
>JBBPCY010000136.1:22505384-22526137 GCA_037974405.1 Brachyalestes nurse | reverse complement strand
ATTTCTCAAATAAACCCAGCCACCATTATCATCACTATTTCCAGCCCTATTCAGACCCAGATCACCCTGCTGCCTCTGCTACGTCTCCCAGCTCTCTCACAGTACTACTTTTCTTAATTTCAGCTTTCTTTTTTTCTTAACACATGCAGAAGCCAGATTAATAGGACAGGCTAGCTGGAAAGACGTTCGAGTCCAGGCACACCAAGATTAAGATGTGAAAGAATAAGCCATAACAGTAAAATGCAAAACAACTATCAAACATCTACAAAAATGTTTTCTAGAAAAACAAATAAAACAACAACCACCATCTATTCCAGAGCATGAGCTTGTTAGCTAGCTAGTTGCCAGTAGGACTGTGTCCCTGTCTTACAAATAGTTAAAGAAATATTCATAATACTTCTGTAGAAAAAGGAATAGTCTTGTTTTTCAGTTCTGTTTATACAACCCTATATTTAGTCTTCTTTTGGTAAACACAAGGCTGGGAATTCGTCAAAACAGACAACGCATGTAACACAAAACAAAAAAACTACAGTGTGTTTGCCTCATACCTCCCAGAGCAGCGTTTTGGGGTGCAGCCATTGCCCATGATTCTGAACATTTTCCTCTAAGCCTCATTGACTTTCAGTAGGGAAGGCGTCTCTTAAGGGACCTATATGAAAAGAGGGTCCAGCATCATTTCTGAACAAAAAGTCATAGATCAAAGGTTTTTAGTTTCTTATAAAACAGTCTGTTTTCACAGTCCAGCTATATAAGCTTGGTCAGTCTTTTTTGAGGGCGCTTTAATTTACCCATTACTTCTGTACAGAAGCCCATCTTTAGCCATTGTAATCTACATTTTTACAGAATGTACATGGGTCACCATGGCTTATTTCTCCGACTGACCAAAATAGAGAAATGAGGCCAGACTGGCACTGCTGAGTTAATTAAAGTGGTTTGTAGACAGATACTGAATCCATGTAACAGCTTTAGGCTATTACAGCAAGACAATGAGAAGAACCAGTCTGACACTGAGTGCAAGAGACCAAGAGTAGAATAAGAATGGGAAGGTTAAATATATAGAAGAAGTTACAAAGACTACTTGAGAATCTGGTTGTTTTGTAATTACCCTCAAACCCCCTTACAAAGAATTACCCTGAGAATGCTTCTTACATTTGTGAAGGACAACACAAAACAACTTGAAACTTCCTTACTGTATACACTGACTAAACATGGAACATCCGAATTACTAACACCCACGTTAAGTCCTTGTTTAGCTTAATCTTAATCTTACAATATTTTTTAAACATTGTTACAGTATAGGCAATCCTGTAATTTGGTGCTTATATATCCTTTTCTTATAATGAAAATGGAACATTTTAACATGTATGAAGAGATCTGATGGTACTCCTTTATAGAAAACCAATTCTCTCTGGATCCTTAAATTCTACTCTTGTCTTTAAAAGCTTGATTCTGTGGTCCATCAGTAATTCTGGTGTGAATCTAGAGATGGGATTTGGATGACTGTAGGGCTGGAAGAACCAACAAACATCCATGTTTAGCCTCCTGGCAGAAGCAGCCAGACTTGGATCTGATCTCCTGGCATCTCCACTTCCATGATGCCATGTGTCCTAACAAGGTCCTTAGGGTCTTTGGACTTGCAGTATTTACACAAACACACCCACCACCATACACTCAAAAATGGTATTTTGGTAAAGGCAAAGGTTCTATATTGAACTGTGAAGACTCAAAGAAACAGGGTTCTTTGCCTGGTTAGATGGTTATTTTCACTGATCGAAAACAAGCTGATAATGATTCTTTACAGAAACATTTAAAATAACGGCAAAAGGAATATTTTTTGTACAACAATACTTTCGCTTTAGGTTCAGAATAATTTCGGGAAAAGATTAAGCAGAAATATGATATAGATCTCCCCCATCCCCTTAGCTTTACCAAAAGGTGCCAATATTTCTGAAGGGCATTGTATATGTGAAGAAAGGACATAAGATAATGCCTCATGAAGTCATGATACATGAAAATATTCAGAATATAATGGAACACAAAGCGCGTTTGATGCCATTCAGCTCTGAATAAAATTATTAGTGTGCTTAATCAAATATTAATTAGCTCAGATAGGCATGGGTGCCTGATGACAGAAACAGGCACGTTCTCATCAGCTTCATACACACACTGCATGAAGATGAATTGGCCATGGCAGTCGATCCATTTTCATTTCCACAAAGAGAAAGACCTGACAGAATAAGTCGATGCCTGAGTGTATGTGGGGTACAGGGACTAAACTGTGGATCATTTCAGCAAGGATTTTAGGGGATCAGTACCTAGCAACCAATATACGATCATATAGCAGCAGTTCCACTAGTCACTGATGCTTCAACAAACTGCAAAGCAGAAAACAGAGAAACATTAGGAATAGTTTGTCAATTTTCCACTTACTCCTGATGTAGTTAGTCAGTTAAGACTTGTTTGCTTCCTTAGTTTAGTACCGAAGCTATGAGGCCAGAAACACTACAAGTCAACAGTCACCCATATTGTTTTCATACATACATCTTAAAACCTCTCTCAACCTTCTCAAACCTCAAACACACTATATAGACAAAAGTATTAGGACACACCTTTTAATTATTGAATTCAGGTGTTTCAGTCATACTCATTGCCATAGGTGTATAAAACTAAGATTACTAAGATATTTTGGACAAAGCCATGCTTCAAACTTTGTGGACATGGTTTGAGGAAGAACTTTTTTTATTCTAGCATGACTGTGCACAAAGCAAGATCCATAAACAAATGGTTGAATGAGTTTGATGTGAAAGAACTTGACTGGCCTGCACAGATCCCTGACAAATTCCCACAGAAACTCCAAAATCTTGTGGAAAGTCCTTCAAGAAGAGTGGATGCTGTTATAGCTGCAAAAGGGGAACTAACTCCATATTAAAGTCTGTGTATCTGAATGCAATGTCATTAAAGTCCCTGTGGGTATAATGGTCAGGTGTCCCAACACGTTTGTACATTTTGTGCAGCTCTTCATTAAAGCGACACAGACTTTTGGATGTGGTTTAGGACAAAGCAACACTTACTGTGAGCTGAAAAAAACGAACAGGATTTCACAGTGTAGCTAAATGCTGTGGCTGCTTTTATAGACAACAGGGTCTGCATTCATCAACCACCTCAGGACTAGGACTGCTGATGTAGAATCATTTTTTTTATCTAAGATAAGTCCTTCTACTAAATGCTTACAGAATACTAGACAGTATTTTTGGGGAAACATTTTGGGTGACTATTTGGTACCTAGAGCATCCTGGCTCTAGTGCTAAACCAAAGAAACAATTTGGATGACAAATAAGTCTTGTCTGATTGACCACATATGGGGTGAATTGAAAATGAGAAAATTAGACCGTTTCTTTAACTTGAATTATTGGTGTACTGAAAACCTTTGCTTCAAAGAAGCGTTATGGGGTTGACATAATTTTTTTGCTCTTGTACTCTAATGAGTACCTACATGAATGAACATTACGTCAGTTTTATTTGTGGGGTTTACATTCTAAGAGTATTTGTAATGTGGTAAAAATGCCTCTAAATGCCTATTTTTTGTCTAAACCATAAATACGTCCCCAAATATGCTCCCAAAACACAATACATAGCCCTTTAAAATGTAAAGGTAAACCCGTATCCATACTGTACAGCAGCGTTTCTCAAACGCTGTCCTGGGGACCAGTCATGTCAGGGTTTGGGATGCAGGGCCCTGCACAAACGACCGAGCACGAGGAAGCACGCAAACAGAGCCACTCTGAGCTTATTTTCGTGGCTGTCAAGTGAGAAAAAACGGTCTCGCACAGATCCGTGGAACAGAAAGGCGAGATTTTTTAAACTGCGTCTCACTCAGCTGGGGGTTTTTCTCTCAGCATGAGAGGCAGAACTCGGACAGAGACAGAGAGCTGAATCTCGACTGTAACCCAGCATCGCAGAGGAGCTCCAAAAGTTTATCCTGGACCACAGGGGCAGATCACTCCTCTCTGGATTGGCGAATGGGTCTACTACTGGAACAGGCCGTGATGTCTAGGGGTTTGGAGGGGCACCCAGTGACAGAAGCGCGGAGATCAGACCTGATCTGACTGAATTTTGATTGGTGCAAAAGCGAGGCTCGGCAGACCGGCAGAACCCTATTTTAAAATGTCATTATTATTTTTCTTTTTAAGGTTTTCTTTTCCTGAGTGGTGGTACTTAGAGATACAGTATGAAGTTACTCAAATTAGGTACGCATTTGCGCTGTGAATACTGAAAACTGACGCACATTTGCATACCACATACCCCAATTCTTGCTTGCGTACCACTTATGTCCCTGGTTATAGCCTTGTTTCAAAGCTAAATGGACTTGCAAATTGCGTTTTTTGTTTAATTGATGGAGTTCTGAGGCTAGGAGGAGCAGAAGCTAGAGGGAACTCCTCTTGGACAACAATATAAGGAACATATTTATGTTGATAACAGCAAACAGCAGAGGATATCTGTTAAATATTACAACAGTAAATGTGCAAATAGACTCTGACCCAGTTTTAAAGGCTGTAAAGACAAGTCAGTGAAATGCTATTCGCCTGCGTTCCTTTTGCATGCCAAGTGAAGTCTGAAGCCACATTCGGTTGTGTAAACAAACCGGAGCATGATGCACGACAAAGGAGCGGGCTTCTGTCAAATTAATGCGAGCTCGCTTTTAACAGTTCAAACAAAGATTGTTTTAATTATCTAAATCTACCAAGCTCCCCAGACAGCAGCCTTGATCAGTCAGGTAATTCTCCAAGCCTTTTGTCGGAAGGGGAAAGTCAAGAGGACTCCTGGCATCAAATTGGAAATGAATGTTTGTGTAATCCCCGCAGCATTCGCCAGGCCATGGCAACTACAAAAACCCTTTTGATTAACACTGTACCTTTCATTCTCCAGCGTGGTTACCACGTCGCATCAAAAGGCTGTTTTGAATGGCCTCTGGGAGGCAGTGACTTTCAGTCAGATCTCACTACTGAAGGAGTAAGAGGAGCTCGGAGGTGTGATAAAAAAAAGAAAAAGAGAAAACCCAGCGAACCCTCTCAGAGGAGTTATTTTAAAAAAGAATAATGAGATACAAACACTTTAATCCTCCCAGGCCAGGAAAAAAAGCTGAATAATACTGCTGCTTTTGTTTAATTATTCATGTTGATGTGAGTTTTTTAATCTTCTGCGCTGCCTGCAACTTGGCCCAAGTGCTTTAAATATTTTTGGCTGTGATAAAGCACCACAATAAGAGGCTCAATGCGGGGCGACTTATTGCCATTTTGTTTTATTGTTAGCATTTAATGAAATGCCGCAGAAATCACTCCTGTGTTTTATGGCTTTCTATTCCTATGTGATTTCTCTAGAATGTCATGTAGGGTTCAAAGCCATTAGGTACAGAGTGGCAAATCAGCAAGGGGAAAACTGTGCGCGAATGAATTATTCATAGCTTTCAGCATCACAATTATTTGCTTTAGTGGGTCACAAACCCACACGAGCATCTGTCTATTTTCCTTTGCTGGAGTTTTTTTTCTAGTTTTGTTTCATTTGTTTCATTGTTCGCAGGATTTTAAACGGCCCCGGTTCAAAGAAGACCTTATGGAGGGCTATAGTCTCTCAAACTTGCTTTTTAAATGTATTTTATCACATTTATTTCCATTCTGATGTTTATGCCAGCGGTCTGAGCGGCACGCTCTGCGGTCACCAGCCCCGCTTCTGAATTTTGATGAACGAATGGGAAGGACGAGGCACGTTTACTCGCTCTTTGCATCATGGTTTCCTAGGAGAAATGGACACGGCCATTCAAAAAACAAAGGAAAATAAATAAATAAACAGGAAAGCGGGAGAAAAGATGCAGACGGGCCATGCATGCTGATGAGTGACAGCGTGCTCCTGTAATCTGGGCGAGAGGCGAAGCGCCACATTTGGAGAATGCGGATTAGAATGATTCAGGGCTCATACGCTGGGGATGAACCGCAGCGGAGGAAGATGAGGGGCATCTGCGCCCGCAGTTGCCAGTGACACGAGGGAGAAGGGGTGCAGTTGTGATGCTGGGCACGTTTCCTGCTGGCAGATCCTTCTGGACTGTAGGAGCCTATTAAAGTGTCTTGTAGTACAGGATAATCCTTTTGCCCGGAGCCGGGCACAGAAATGCATCAGGAAGATAGAAGCCTGATGAATAACCAAAACAGTCCGGTCCGTGTGGATTTCGCAGCCCGGAGTGTGTGAAGAATGAGAATGAAAAGCGATTCTTTGTCCTGTCTCGACGACTT
Source organism: Brachyalestes nurse (assembly GCA_037974405.1). Taxonomy (NCBI): domain Eukaryota; kingdom Metazoa; phylum Chordata; class Actinopteri; order Characiformes; family Alestidae; genus Brachyalestes; species Brachyalestes nurse. The sequence goes on along the minus strand of JBBPCY010000136.1, from coordinate 22,519,853 downwards.
ATTTGCACTGTCGGGAAGCTTTGGTCAGGTCTGGACACAGTCAAATTAAACTGGGACTGTCTTCACCCCAGGCCACATTCAAATAAAACAGCTTTTAGGTCCAGAGCTCTGTGTACATCAAGACGTTTTAGGCAGGATTTTCTGATGTTTGTGGCTTTTTAATAAACCATATTGCAGTCCTGTTGTTTTAAAAGCCAGTCGCATGTCTACAACTATTGTTATTCACCCAAATGTCCAGCAGTGAAGTTCTCCTTTACACTCGAATTTGTTGACAGACTTAGACCTATAAATAAAAAGAATATGCTCTTTTAGGTGTAAGCAATATGATATTTTATCATATTGTGTCAAACTGTTACCATAAGATTTTCTAAGCAGAACACAGACCAACTGTATGTTTCATTACAAAAAGAACATAATTTATGCAGTTTAACAGGACTTAGGGCAGCACAATATGAAACACTGAATAGAAACCATTGGCCTTGGTCACACTTTGGGTCAAATCAGGTTTATTTATTAATTCTGATGTTTATAATTCTGTTTTGTTGGGTTTACAAGTGTTAACACATGACCAGTCTGGTTAATATGGTCAGACTATAGTCGCATTTGCCTGCATATCCATATCGGTTGCCACAGTAACAACACAGGGTGGGAGGGGCAGGAAAACTTCAAGAACTGGTCGGCCTAATGAGCTTAATGTTCACTGGTCCTTAATGACTATATCTAGCCGAATGAACAGGCTGTTTCACAGCAGTACTGCTCTTTTTAGCAACCAGAATAAACAGAACATGACATAGTAGGAAAACATAACCTTTAAAACTCGTAGGTTTATATTCAGAGACCGATCTCTACTGAAAGTCGCTGAAAATCTACAGCATGCGAAGTTAGAAATGTTAACTATGTGCCTGTTAAAAGCTTCAGCTCTCCATGATGTGCTCCACCGACTTATCATATATTCTGATGTCTAGAACCAATCCGAGTGACAACGAAACCATCTGAAATCCCATCTAATTGGTGAAACTGAGTCGTTTGTCCAAATAGGTTTGAAACCATTTTTAAATGTGAGTTAAATCTGAGTGAAAAAAGTCAGATTGAATGTTTGTTTGCAGTTCGGAATGCAGAAAAGCTGTCCTGCTCAAATCAGAAATGCTAAAAAATCTGATTTAAGCTGGAGGAGTGAATAGACATTCTTTTAAATGTGCCACTATCTGGAGTTTTGTCTGTTCCAACATATCAAACCTCATTAAAAAATAATATTGTGATGTGTAGTCCCCCACCGTGCACCCTTCGAAGCATGGACTCTACAAGACATCTCAAGGTGTGCAATGATATCAGGCTCAAAGACGTTAGCAGCAGATACTTTAGGTCCTGTAATTTGCAAGGTGGGGCCTCCAAAGATCACACTAGTTCGTCCAGCACATCCCACTGATGCTAAATTAGATTGACATCAGGGGTATTTGGATGCCAAGTCAACACATTGAACGCTTTGTCGTGTTCCTCAGACATGCTCCTGAAGAGTTTTTTATGAGTGTTAGGCTGAAAGAGGCTACTGGTATTAGGAAACACTGAAGGCGTGCACCTAGTCTGCAGCAACGTTTAGGTAGATGGTACATGTCAAAGTAACATCTGCATGAATGCCAGGACCCAGGGTTTCCCAGTCAGTTATTGCACAGAGCATCACACTGCCTCCACCAGCTCATCTTCTTCCCATACCGCATCCTGGTAACACCTCTTCAGTAAGTGATGCACTCGGCTGCCACAAGATGTAAAAGAAAACATGATTTATCAGACCAGGCTCCCTTTTACAGGGCTCCATGCTCCAGTTCTCACTCTCATGTGGTGGACAGGGTCAGCATGGGCTCTCTGAAAAGTCTGCAGGTATGCAGTCCTTTAAGTTGACACCCTTCTATCATAACCAGCATGAACATTTTCGGCTCTTTGTAGCACAGTAACTCTTCAGTGGGAGCGGACCAGGTGAACAAGCCTTACCTCCCAAAACACTTCAATGAGTCTCGACATGCCCCTGACCATTTTGGAAATGCTCTGACCCAGTTGTCTTGCCATCAATTTGGCTTTTGTCAAAGTTGCTCAAATCCTTATGTTAACTAACTTAATTTCCCACACAGCACTTTTCTCCAAACCAGTTTAGTGCTCCAAATCAGGTTATTAAGCGTCATGAAATAAATTTGCTCAAATGGTTTCTGGCACTGCAGTCTGAGTCTTAGGAACTCTAAGTAACAAGCTCCTTGTTGGCAGAGTCAGGTGTGAAGAGAAGGGAAAACCTTTAAGTTTTGAACAACCTATAAGTGTCTATTGAACTAAAGTGGCCCCTTATAGTCATGCGGGAACACACTACAGCGCAGCACACTGTGAAATTCTTTCTCTGCATGTAACCCGTTCACCAAGTGAAGCAGGGGGCTGCCACCAACGAGGGGCACCGGGAAGCAGTGTGTGGGGACGAAACCTCAGTGATGACACTAGCAGTGTTGGGATTCGAACCCACAACCTTCTGATTGCAACTAACCACTAGCCACCAGCTGCCCTAACATGGTCACAGTGCAGGAAACAATAAGCACAGTGCAAGAGATGCAGTCATGCAAACAGTATAAGCTTTAGTTTAAAAGTTTAAAATTTGACATTTTGTTCTAATGAACCCATGCAAATTCTAAAAAATGTAGCTTGGAGTATGGAAGTCATGGGATTCATATAAGATAGTCCCCCAGGGACAAAAATAAGAGTCCCACATGCACACACTCTGCTCTTAACATCACTTAACATAACACTATTTTAATTGTTGCAATTGTAAAATAATTCAAGAGTTTAACATTTCCAAGGTATAGTAAACCATTTATATGTATTATTTTTTAATTTTCTCCAAACATTTTTTTAAATTTTGAATGAAATGTGGTCAGTAGTGTATAAAACAATAGTGACATGCACATTTTACACAGACACACTCCCTCCAATTACAAAAGCAATAGCCAGGAAAAAAGATGCTGTCTTCCCACATTAAAAGCTAAAAGTACCTATTTTTTCTTCTTAAAAATAATTATTTAGCTCCTTTCCTTTGTAGTCGGTATGGATTATTTTATTATGCATGTTTGTCATGTCCGTTGAATAAGGTGTTTTAAAAATTATAATAATAAAAAATATATTTTTCAGCCCTCTTCAATATGTAATATGTAAATCAGTCTTTGGTCTCATTTGCATTGTCACGCCCATCAGAAGAAGCTTTAAAGCCAAGAATGGCGCCAAAAAACACACGTTCCTCTCGTCATTGTGCTGCTCTGTACCTGCAGGCCTCTTGCAGTTTGCAAGCAGTAAGGGAATTAAGTCACACACACTCTGTGGTGAGTTAACTGTGAACGACTTAATGTTTATTTCAAAATGTTATACTGAACCAAGAAAAATCTTATTTTTTATGCATGCTGTTTTTCCAATAATTTAGCAACAGAGTAGCAACTTTGTTGTCTGAGAGGTTAGACTACAGGGTTATCTTTTTTTTCTGTGCAAAATCCCTTTAGAGACATTACCATCAAAACTGTGCTGAATTATTGTTATTTCATTGGAATATAAAAACGTTAGAAATGATCTTGCTTGAATTTCCCATTCCACCTTAAATGGTGCAGCAGGTATCTTGCAGGCATTTAAGGTGGACTGCTAAATTAGAAAAGAAAGGTAAATTCAGCCTGAATTCATTGTCAGACGACTTTTGCTCAGCCAGTCTAGTTGTTCCCATGAGCATCCAAAGAGCCCTTCTAATCCGTGAATCCAGCCACTCATTACTTTCCCAAGTGTATAACCACTCAAACGACCCAGCAGTCAAAAACCGGTTCGCAGAGATCATACAAGCTGTGTGGTGTGGAGCAGAAAACTTCAAGAACTGGTAGGCCTAGTGCTTAATGTTCACTGGTCCTTAATGACCATATCTAGCCGAATGAACAGGCTGTATTTCACAACAGTACTGCTCTTTTTAGCAACCAGAATATAAACTAAACATGACATAGTAGGAAAACATAACCTTTAAAACTCATAGGTTCTACCATTAATATTCAGAGACCGATCTCTACTGAAAGTCTACAGCATGTTAAGTTAAAAATAGTTAACTAAGTGTCTGTTAGAAGCTTCACACAATGAACCTACAACATGATGTGCTGACATTCTCGTCACACGTTCCGATGTCTTTTTTTTTTTTTGCTGTTGCAATTAAACCCTCACGGCAATGTTCCAGCGTTTAGTGTAAAGCCTTCCCAGAACGATGGTGGCTGTAACTGGGAAAACAAACATCCAAAATGTTGGATGAACAGGTGTCTACAAAGTTTGAAATATAATGGCGCTAGTTTGCTCTGGCAGTCTGTCCTGTGTGCTGCCACCTGTTGTCTATATGTAAGGTGGCTGTTTGCAATCTGAGAGGTTTCTGTGTCACTCTGCAGCTCCAAATGTTGGACACCGGGAGCCTTAGAGAGTAAGAAGTCCACTTCTTCTTGACTTCCTCCGCAGAGGAGCGAGAGTGTATTTGACCTTTGTTTTTTACGCTAAAAGGTGACATGCCAGTCTTCCAAGAGGATCCCACTCAGTTTTCCAAGCTGCAGCTGAAGTCAGCACTAATATCACATAATGTGGAGTTGCCTCCAGGAGAGAATAAGAAGGAGGTTTACGTGGACCTTTATATGACGCATGTGTGGGATAAAAGCAACGCTGATTTCTCAAGTGATGAGGAAGACCGAGCTCAGAATGGCGCTGTGAGTTAATGAGACCTTGTAACCCATGCAGCGGTGTGTGCTCTTTTTTTTTTTTTTAACACAGTTTTTCAGCTTTGATTTGTTCATGTGACGAAAGTGGTTTCTGTACTGGTCAGACTGTTAACTGCTAGTTGTTTTTAGTGCATTGACAATGCGTGACTGAAGTGCAAACTGAAATAACATATTTAATCACTCATGTTTGGTATTGCCTGGCAAATTGTGAACTTTTAACTTTCTTGTATCAGTGACCTGCATGAAGTTAACTTTGAAAATGCATTTATGACTTGTGGCTGCTACTAAGTTACAGGTTTAACTAGTTTTCATGGTTCTGAAACCTGACTCCAGAGGACTGTAGAACGTTGCTGCAGCTGTCTTTTGCACATATGCACACACATTGCACCAGAGTGCAACACCAGGAGATAATTTACTGTGTGTGTGTAAGGCAGGGGGACCCTCACACACGACTGGGGAATTTGGGTCATACTCCAGAAACCCCCACTCGGGTGTCAGATTTACACTTTGTGACCTGCTTTGTGATTCTGCTACTCTGAAAACCAGCATTTCAAATAGAGGTGTAACCTGTAAATACTTTAGCATTTGAAACTATCCTTGCTCTTTTTATAAGACCTTTTTCCAGCTTCATAACTATTGTCACCATTGGTTAAAATGCCAATAAAAACTGTATACTGTAAGGACAAACGTACTGGGACACCTGACCATTACACCAACAGGGACTTTTAATGGCATTGCATTTAAATATACAGACTTTAATGTGGAGTTTGTCCCCCCTTTGCAGCTAAAACAACTTCCACTCTTCTTGGCTTTCCACAAGATTTTGGAGAGTTTCAGTGGGAATTTGTGCCCATTCATTCTGTAGAGCATTTATGAGGTCAGACACTGGTGTTGGATGAGGAAGTCTGGCCTGCAATCTCCAGGCTTTCTCCAAACTGTGTCCACAAAGTTGGAAGCATGGCGTTCTCCAAAATGTCTGAAGCATTAAGATTGCCCTTCACAGAAAGTAAGGGGCCTAGCCCAAACCTGGAAAAACAGGGTGTCCCAATACTTTTGTCCATATATAAAATAACAATTCTTGCTTTATCAAAATGTCAAAATTTTCCACCACAACAGCAAGAAGTCATGTCGTTAAATGGCTTATAAGATGCAGAGCAAGGAATCTGAGACCAGTTCTTAATACAGAATCTCCCAACCCTCCAGAGTTCAAGGTTGTTCAGTTCCTCCCACAGGATTTTCAGTGGCGTTTATCTCAGGAGACTGGGCGGTCATTTCAGGAGCTTCTGAGGTCATTGAGGCATTTTGTGTGTGTGTGTGTGTGTGTGTGTGGGGGGGGTTGTTATGTTTTGTATCATTGTCTTGCTGGAAGATCTGGCAACCAGGTTCTCCTGGTACTCCAAGATTCACAGCTCTGCCTCAATTTCTTGATCCTGTATTCCTGAGATGCAGGATCTAAGATGTTCTGTATAACCTTCCCTTTTACACCAAACCCCACTTGAATGCTAGAAATTGTAGGAAAACTCCTCTAATCTGACCATAGAATTTGGAGATATATATATGCGCGCATATTTTGGTTTAAAGAAACTGTAAAAATGGAAAGTACTCATGCTTTGGCTGTGATGCTGTTAAACCTTTTTATTTTATTTCTTTCTTGGACAAGTTTTAGGTTGGCAGAGGTTCTGTAACTAGTTGCACTTCAAAGCAAAATAGTTTTCACTTTGTTGAAGTGTAGTACATTTTCATTTAACAGTTTTCAGTGTGTCTTCAAAACTGGCAAACTAGCTCTGGAGTCAGCAGTTAATGTTCAGCTGAAAAGCACTCTGTAAATTAAATGTCTTTAAATATAATGATGTGTCTGTAATGTTTCACTGGACAGGAAGAGGAAGAGGAAGAGGAGCAGGAGGAAGAGAGAAGTGAGGAGGCAGACATGATGGACCTGAGCTTGCTAACAGATGATCAGTTAAAAAAGAAACTGCTGCAGTATGGAGTTAAAACTGGACCAATTGTGGGTCAGTATGTTCTAAACTGGAGGCTCCAAAATGAATGATTTTTAATTGTTTAATGCCATTGTAACTTTTAAATCCTTTAGATAAACTGACTTCTCATTGTGTGCAAAGGTTATGGCGCATTTTTATGTTTTGTTTTGGGGTTTTTGTGTTGAACTGTGATTGTGAACTAAAGGTTTGTGGAAAAGTGACACCTGTAGGTTTGATCTCTGTGAGGATGTGGATGTGTTTTCACTTAAAAAATCTGCAAAACATATCATTTGTCCAGAGATCTTGAAACTTTGGCGTACGAATGTGTACAGCTTCTTTTAGTGGCTCTCCCCTACAAAATTATAGCTGACTTATCAATAGTCAATACTCCACCCCTTTGGTCAGTAATGGTAATATTAACCAGGGCATGCTGTTCAATATTAACAGTTATAACCAGATGAGTAGGTCTTACTGTAAATCTGTGTGCAAATGGAGGTAGGCAGCACCAGAGCTTTGTACGAGAGGAAACTGCTGAGGCTGATGGGACATTCCTCACAGTTCAAAGTCAACAGTACGAGGGATTCTGCGAAGTACTCTGACAGTGAGGAGGATGAAGAGGAGGAGGAATATGGTATGAACTCTTACTTTTTGCCATATTTTTCTGCTGTGTCATATTGGTAGCCCTGGTTGAGAGGTTTTTAATTCAGTCCTCAAGGACCTCCTACAAATTTTATTTCCTCTTGTACCTCAACTTTGAGCACTTGTGAGGGGTCTGCAGCTCTTTGTTACCTGGCGCAGGAGTCTTTAAGTGCTAGAACAGCAGAAACAGAGGCTGTCCTTGAGCGAATGAATTCAAAACCTCTAGGGGGGTTCAGGGATTATACTGAGATGGGGAAAAAGTTCAGTCTTTTTTTTTATATTAGTATTTTTCTTCTTGTGACTTTGTTCAGGATCAGAACAACTGGGTCCAGAGTCAGTGCTCGACACTGAGACTAGTGCGGCAGCCAGCACGGTGTGTATAATCTCCTCTTATATCTTTCTCCACAACCCAGACAGCTCTTGATCCTTTGTACTCTAAATGTTTTATGGATTGCCAGATCATGGCAAATGGAAATGACTGTTGACTTACTGCATTATTGATAATCCTGTAGCTGCAGTAAGACCTTTAATATTTTTTGCTACTTTTAGTCAAATGTGATGATAGGTAGCTAAAAAATGAATGAGCCAACATGGGTGTAGTGCATCAGATCGCTCAAGAAGTGTTAGTGCTTTAAGCCAAAGACTTACGAACCCCTGTTGAGGATCAGTCATTAAAAATCCAGACATTCTGTTGCACAAGAATACAAACATGACAAAAGCTTTAACAAGAGAGAAAGCGTTTTATAGTACAATTCACAGCCGCAATCAAATATTAACCGTGACATTGAAGACGGCACCGATCTTATTCATTTGAATGGCTAATATTAAAACAGCCAGTGATGATGAGGCAGAGTGCCTGAGATCTGCCAGCAATCAAACAGAACTGCTTTATTGTGTAGGAAGTGGTGATTTTCAGTCAAGTGATTAAGAATACTGATTGCAGTTCAACCTGATTAAATGCACACACAACAAACATTGCACTGACAAATTGCCATAATCATCTCCTGAATAGCTTCCTTGTAACTAGAAATGGCAGACTGTGATGCAGCCAATGCCACGAAAAGGGAAAACTAGTGAAGTCTTTGGACAAACCATCAGTCAAGTGAAAACCAACCCGTCTGCTCTTGAGAAATGGAAATGCCGCAGTGGCGTTTCAAGCTTACCTTACCCTTCTTTATTGTAAACACAGTGTTTGATAACAGTTTTTGGCAGAAGAATGAGTAGGTCTGTGTGAGATTGGTGAAGCGTGAAGAATGCCTGTCGGAGAGAGTTGTGGGTTTGTCAAAAGAGACACAGACACAGCTCCTGCCTTTAATGAGCTTTGATTGGCTGTGAAAGATTATTCACCAGTGTAGCTGCTGTGCAGAACAATTGAGTCTTTTTAAATCTGTTTGGAAAATATGGATGCATGTGTGTGTGTATATATAAAATTACACGCATGCGAATGTTGGGAATAGTTCTGGTTTAGTGCAGTTTCTGAGAAACAGGGGCTGTTTGTGATTGACTTGTGATAGACTTGTGAAAAGATGTACTCAAGAAATAATTGTTACTAAATATATTAAGTACTCTGCAAGTTACTCCTCTACTAGTTTGCTATTAATGTATGTGTATAAATTCTACACTGATGAGCCACTTTATTAGGTACACCTATCTCATCTACACCTGTTTTATCAGCTTCATTTACCATGTAGCTGCACTTTGTAACTACAGTTACAGACTGAAGTTTCTTTCTTTACATTATCTGTAAGCCCCCCTTTACCCTGTTCATCAATGGTCGTGATCCCTACCAGACCAACAGTGATCAGGTATTATCTGGGTGGTGTCTCACTGTTGATCAGTGACCCTGGTATGTGTGTGTGCTGCACCAAAAGAATCACAGCCTTGCATACAGCTGTGCTGAAGGTTTTAAACATCTCGGTGTTGCTGCTGGGCTGAGAATAATTCACCAGCCAACAGTGTTTTCTGGCCAGAAACTGACCACAAGACCACAGGACTAGAATATGACGAGCACAAACTGAGCAGCTTCAGATTATCCCCAATACCTAATCAAATACAGTTTATATTGGTTTATATTAGATCTGCAAGCTGGACCAGCAGGCTAGATGTGTTTAATTGAGTGGAAGGTAAGTGGACCATGTTCAAAAACTCCAGCGCCACTGCTGTCTGATTTAAATTCATCCCTCACACGCACAAACATTACCTCACCATGTCCGTGTTACTGATCTACTGAGAATGGTCTACCACCCAAATACTGCCCTCTCACTGGTGCTGTGGGGTCCTTGCTACAAAAGGTGCAGAGAAATACATCTACAGTGCACCTAAACTTAAAAAATGCAAACATAAAAAGGAGCTGGTAACATGGACAATTGGTGTTAATACAAAGGGCTTTGGTTTTTTAATGACAGGAATGTTCTTTCTTTTCCTTGTCTAAAAATTATTTGACCTGAATTATTCTTTTTGGGGATTTTGATTAAAAGACAAAACCACAGGGTTTCCTTATTTCTGCATAATTTAATTCTTCAGATAAACGCTCTGAGAGTGTACTCATTAGAAATAATGAGTTTGAGAGAAATGCATGGTCTTCTATTTCTTAGAAATGGTGAAATAGGATCTACATTGTCATTTTATTTGCTTTTCCAAATGCCCTGAAAAATCCTGCATATTTACAACCATTTTGTGTAAATACTTTCTGTGATCTAGCTTTTAGGGCCGAGGTCCTGTCCGACCTTTTTTGCTGGTGTGGCTGCAAGAATTCATCCGGACAAAGTCTGAGCACATATTTAATCTCTGTTCAAAGACTGAAACAGGTGTTAGCTGGTGTTCTCCTGCATGTTTGTAATGAAAACCTGCAGCCATCAAAATCAGACAGTCCTCTTCAAAAGATAACGGAGCTTACAAACCCAGTTTGGACTTTGTCACCACCTTGTGGCTGGATACTTTGTTTGCTGTTTTTTGGACATTTTTTTTTCTGCCCCATTTTGTACACTCACAGGTGGGGCTGTACAATCAGAGCAAAGAATTATTTTATCCTCGGTGCTTTGTCCCAGATCTCAGACAGGTACGGTTTAAAGATCTGATTGGTGTTCTCAGATGTATGGGATTCGGTGAAGGGGAAAAATCCACTTTGTGTGTGGGAGAAATCACATTTTACTGCTTGAATGCACAATGTTCATTGCACAGATGTCAGGCTATTCATAGGAATAATCATTTGTTACTTGAATGAATATTTCAGTGTGATGCAACTGGATGCATATTGCTCTTTTTTTGTGTTGCGATAATGATGTTTTTTGGGATGCACAGAGTAAGCATTTGCTAGTTGTTTGTAGGTGTGGCTGATTTGATGCCTGTGGATTACAGGGAAAGAAAGAAAGGTCATTGGACAGCAGCCGAAGTAGCTCCCAGTCTTTCAGCATCACCCAGCTGGTGGAGGAGGGAAGTGTCTGTCTGTCTCTGTCTCTGTGTCTGTCTGTCTGTCTGTCTCTGTCTGAGATGGAGGTATCTTAACAATCCATACTGACCCCTATAATAACTGGAAGAGTGAAGGTCAATAAACTTAAAATAACATTAAGATTGCACTAGATTACCTTCTTTAGAGCTGGGCAGTATGGCACAATTATCATCACAGTATACTGTGGAGGTCAGTACTTATCATTGACCACCGCATGCCATTGCCTAGATAGCCTAATTAGCGTAACTGGTTTGGATTTACTGTCATTACTGAATGAAATTGGTTAATTTAAGTTTCAGTAGGCCTGTTATTACCATAGACTTGTAGCTGACGATTGTCATGTAAATAACTTATTAAGGATTTGTCTTTGTTTTCCCCAATTAAAACAGAAGCCCAAAAATGGAAGACGCTCAAATAAACACTCATTTAAGTTACTTCTGTCTAAAATAATAAAACTGAATTAATTGCCATCAGGTGATTATGTAATAAATCTGCTGATATCAAAAAAGTGACACTGTAAATATTTTGCCGTATTTTCCACTCCTAGTCTGAATGTGTGTTGAATCATTGTCCCATCAGTTATGAAGCGCACTACACAGTTTTGTGTCTGCAGACAAATTAAAATGTTTTGGTAGTTTTAGTAGACATCAGAATAATAATGATCTAGTCCTGCTGGTTCTTGTGTAGAGCGTCTGAATAAGTGCTTCTGCAGTTGTGGAGTAATGTTCACACAGACGCTTCTCAGAATCACCACCTTGGGTGATAATTGGTAAAGCTACTGATTTATGTCTTTGGCTCGTTGGCCTTGCATGAGTGGAGGTTCTAATGAGACTGGCTGTCTGGCCTGCAGATTGACCGCAGGCTGACTCCTCGGTCAAAGCCTGCTGACACTGAGAGGAGATGTAGCCAGATGTCAGAGACCAGCAGGGTGCAATTGGTCAGTAATTATATTTATTAAAAAAAAAACTCCTTTTGATTATGCTTGCTTAATTGTAAACTGCTTTGAACCGTCTGGAGTGTGTTTCGAGTAGGAGGTAAGGGAACTTGTTTTTAAAATGTCAATGTTGTATTTTTATCAGGAACTTCAACGGCTCAGCAAGAACACCATGACCGATACGTCTCTTTATCTGACCCCTGAGTGTCTGCCCCATCAAAAACAAGCTGCCACAATAAAACCAGCTCCTGTAACTGTGCCCTTTCTTTGATGTAGCCCTCTCCTCATGCTGCGGTGTTCCGGTGGATGTTGTTGCACCCCCAGGAGCTTAATGGGCTTTTTTCACTTTGTCAGCCTTGGAGCAATCTCTTTCTCCTCACCCTTCTCCCTCTTTCCGTATTTGCCTGTGGTCTTTTCTGAGTGATCTATTGAGGTCAGCCTGCTTTTTCCAACCAGATGGGTTTCACCTTCACTTGGGCTTTTTTTTTTTTTCCTTCTTGGTTTCTCCACCTTAGTTGATCACTTGCGAGATGTTTGTGTTTTGTCAGCCATGTCTACCCCTGTCACATTATTTCTCTCAGTTGGATTCTGTTTGTTGCATTGCAGGAACCAGAGACTGATGTTCTGATGGAACTGTTCCCAGATGCTTCTAAAACTCCAACTGGAATCACGTGAGTACAAATAATTCACACATAACCAGAGGTGGACAAAGTACCTAACTTCATTACTTAAGTGAAAGTACAGATACCACTAGTCAAATGTTACTCCAATACAAGTGAAAGTCATACAGTCAAATTTCACTTAAGTAAAAGTACTGAAATAATTGTTTCCAAAAATACTTAAGTATTAAAATAACATATTTCACTGCATTGTTGATTTATTGCCACAACACATGCAATACCTAATGCATCTAACTTGCTTGTAGAAGATGTAGCATAAGAAATAAGGTAGAATGTTACAGAATGAAACACAATCTTTTTGTATTAATTGTAAACTACACACCTACACAAAAGGTATGTGTATGTACTATATATTTGAACGAAGTTGACAACTGAACTGCTGTAAATGCAGCTGGAATGGAAACAATTAACACATCTAACCAAATTTTCATCACAGGTCCATAACAGTGGCTATAAAACAGCAATACCACTTTAAGCAGATAAATATGCAAAGTGGCTGACTTTGACATCAAAAACATTTTTCAATACTCTCCATCTCACATGTCTCTAGCAATAACAGTACAGGCAAATCTCAGTGTGGTCAAATTAGCCAAACTTGTAAAAGTCCTTATTTATCTTAGCAGGGCTCCAGACAAAATAAAAACCTTAGGAGCCATTGAGAGGGGCCGCGGAATGACAGCTCAAAATGCCCGGGCCGACTTTTTTTCCCAGTCCAGCCCAGTCCAGTCCTGTATTTAATACTAAACCACTTTAGTCATAACATAGTAACCACATTGCGTGTGTGTGTGAGAGAGAGAGGAATGAGTGAAATGTTTTCAGAAATTATTTCTTAAGCCCATGTGTACACAATAAAGTGTTTGTATTTTTTGTCACAGAGTCTTTTTGTGTTATATTCGCAGTATGGCCACGCGCTGCCGTATCGTGTGAACTGGGGACAGTGAATGCGGGTCTCCCTGTCTGTTTATGTATTTGTGAGCCAAAGAAGCCAGATCTTCTTAGTGATCTGATCCAAATGATCCGAAAAGAGCCGAAATTCCCATAACTAATCACGTGATAGTGTAGTACAAGCAGCAGGCTCGGGTTGAGCGTATCTGCACGTTATAAAATCTCACATTTCTTGTACTTTGTTATTTTAATTCCTCTTGGCTGTGAGGGACGATCGCCACTGGCGACTGAAATGAAAAAAACTAGTCGCAAAACAAATCTAGTCGCATTGGCGACCATCTTAGTCACCATCTGGAACCCTGCTTAAGCAGAAGCTGGTTCTCAAAGTTGCGTTAGCTAACTGCTGCCCGTCTGGCGTTGCAGTGTTACAGCGCACAGACGTGACGTAACACTACTGGTGATTTCTGATAGGCTGTCATCTGCTTAAAAAACAATCACGTTTTGGAAAAAAGAGACACAAACGCCCACCTTCAGAACTGAAGGTAACGAGTAACGAGAACCTTGACAGAAATGTAGTAAAGTGAAAAGTATTGTTTTTTTATTGTGTCTTTCAAATGTAGTGAAAGTGAAAGTTAAGTCTAAAAAAAAGCCTACTCAAGTGAAGTACAGATACTCAAAAACTGTACTTAAGTAAAGTACTCAAGTAAATGTACTTTGTTACTGTCCACCTCTGTATATATATGTATATATATATATATATATATTTTTTGTAACGCGACCGAAACAGTGATGACGCAATGATGACGCAACCGCAGCCTGCACGCGCCACATTGGATTAGAGTCAACATGTCTGCCATGTGAGCGCATTTCTTTATATCTAAGAAAGACATGTGGAAAGCCATTTGTAAAGCGCGCAATGCCAAAATTTGTAGAGGGGGTGCATCCACAAAGACTTTCTCAACGTCGGCATTAATTTATCATATAAAATCAAAACATCCCGATCGCCATGCAGAGTATGAAGCAGAGAAGAGGCAAGACCTTTTGAGCACACCCACTCCGTCTGTGTTTTTGAAAAGGCCAGAAAGTTTTCCAGTGATTACAGTTAATATATGGGCTATGTCAGTCTTTGTTTTGATACACTATTTTGTTATAGGCC
>JBBPCY010000136.1:22477942-22505284 GCA_037974405.1 Brachyalestes nurse | reverse complement strand
GACATCAAAACAAACATTTTTCAATACTCTCCATCTCACACTACTGGTGATTTCTGATAGGCTGTCATCTGCTAAAATCAGGTTTTAGAAAAGTGAGACTAACACCCACTTTCAGAACTGAAGGAGTAACGAGTAACAAGAACCTCGACAGAAATGTAGTGAAGTGAAAAGTACGGTTTTGTCTTTCAAATGTAGGGAAGTGAAAGTTATGTTTCCTAAAAAAGGCTACTCAAGTAAAGTACAGATACTCAAACCGTACTCAAGTACAGTACTCAAGTAAATGTACTTAGTTACTGCCCACCTCTGCACATAACTACACTGATCAGCTACAACATTAAAACCACCAGCTTGATATTGTGGAGATCCTCTCGTCTTCTCTGGACTCCACCAAACCTCTGTAAAGTGTGCTGTGGTATCTGGCACACATCAGCAGTAGCTTAATACTTTAAGCTGTAAGGTGAGAACACTATGAAACACCCTGCAAGTCCTGCCATTTTGAAGATGCCATCACAATGGGTCCTTTCTCAGTCAGATTCTTACACTTGCCCATTTTTCCTGATGGGATGCCTGACCAGTGCACCAACAGGGACTTTGACACTGAAGTGCCTTCCCCAAATCTATGTCCACAAAGTTGAAAGCATGGTGGTGTCCAAAATGTCTTGGTAAGCTGAAACATTAAGATTAAGCCCTTCACTGGAAGTAGGGGGTCTAGCCCAAACCCTGATACACAGGTGTGTCCCAATACTTTTGTCCATTTAGTGTGCCATTGTAATCAGTTGTACCAGGTAATCAGTGTTGTTCACTTCTGTCTGTGGTGTTATGGCTGATCGGTGTACAGTTACTACAGTTTCATCATCAGGTAAAAGTGCATTATTTTTAACACGCATTCTCTTCTGCAGTGCTACTAAGAGACGGCCTATAAAAGGGGCAGCAGGTCGTCCTGTTCAGTTCAAGTACACAGAAACCCCGCTGAGTCCCGCCACGCTGGAAAGAAGAGAGATCCAGTCGCGTCTGGTGCCTCTGTGGGTGCAGATTGTGGTGTTTCTACTAGTGGCTTGTCTCCTCTACCTCATTTGTGTATCCTTGGAAGTCCCACTGGAGAACCCTTTTGGAGCACTGTTGGACAGTCTGAGTGACGAGTCAGTTTCTGAGGAGGTTGCCCATAGCCACCCGCTGGCCATCCCCAGCTCTCAGGACATATCTGCAAATTTCAGTGATTCTCAGTGAATCAGACATTTATGTAGAACTGAACTCCATATTTAGTGCGGTTGCAGTGTGTTTACAATGGGCAGCACTGTAGAATTCAGTGTGTATGTGTGTGAATATAAGTAGCTGTGCTTGATGTGTAGTTTGTCCTCTAAAGATATCTGCAGAGATGTTTTTGTCCTTTTATTGAATATTGGTGTGTTTATCTTTCATTCACTCTGTTTTAATTAACTGTTGAACTCTTGGTTGGACAGCATCAGGGACCCATGTCTTATCCAGAGGAGCCATTGTATGTTTTTTATTGTATTGTGATGTTTTTTTTTTAAATTAATAAATGGACAGATGTTATCAACTCAGCTGTTTCTTCACATTTCCCACTGCCCTACTGTAAAAATACTACACTATTTGGACAAAAGAATTGAGATGCTTGACCAACAGGGACCTCAATGACCCTGCATTCAAATACAAAGACTAATATAGAGCTGGTCCCCCCCCACCCCCCTTTGCAGCCATAACAGTGTCCACTCTTCTTGGAAGACTTGAGAGTGTTTGTGTAAATTTGTGCCCAGTTTGTGAGCATTTATAAGGTCAGGCACTGACGTTGAACGAGAAAGCTTGACTCCTCTCCATTTCAGTTCATCCTAAATGTGTTGGATAGGGTTGATATCAGGGCTCTGCGGCCAGTCAAGTTCTTCCACACTGAACTCCTCCAGTCATGTCTTTATGGAGCTGCTTTGTGCACTTTCATGCTGGAATAGAACAGCTTCTTCCCTAAACTGTGTCCACAAATTCAGAAGCATGGCTTTGTCCAAGATTCAGGGGCCACCTGAATTCAGTGGTTGTCCCTATACTTCGATGTCTATAGTGTTTGTGACTAAACTGATCAATCTGCACCACCATCACCCAGCAGCAATGCAGCATCATTCATTCCACAGCAGTAGGGGGCAATCATGTGTCGTCCAACCCCAGACTTTCCCCTGCAAGTGCACCTGATCGAATCATTCCCTTCCTGCAAAAATGACTGGCCAGAGCACCAAGTGGAGAATAATCCGGTTTCTGAAAGTGCTGTTATTAAGTTTATTGCTGATTCTGCTTATTCTGTTTCTCGTGGCTGCAGCCAGGACTGTAACGTTAGAGGTGAATGCAGGACTCCAGCTTGCACACTGGGAGAAAACAGCCAATGTTTCCCTCAAAATAACAGAACAGGAGAGAGAGAACCTGCTGGGACGTTTCAAAGGTAACTAGTCTGTAAATCTGTAAACTCATGTGCAAAGTCGAGGGCCTGCTTCATCCAAAAAGACTGAGTTCATATCAGAAACGCATTTTATTTTACTGTCCTGTGTAACTGGTTATCCACGTGGAAAAAAAGCTTTTACAATAAAAGTGAACGGCAGGGTTCAGACTATAGGGTCGTTCTTCTGGGATTAGAGTATAGATTCATATAAACAGACTGTTGGAGTACAGATTAATATACCCTCATAGATTTATATAGACAGACTATTAAAGTATAGATCCATATAAACTGAATATATGCAGGCTTGGGGTGGGTTTGCTTGCTTGTGTGTGTGTGTGTAACAGGCTTTATGAGGTAACTTACTGATTAATGATCACCTGAATCAAATCTGAGGAATCAAACCTGAGGAAAATGAAGTGTATAAACACTGTTGTAATCAACTCTCCTCTCGCAATGTGACCAGATGGATCATTTCTCATATATTTATATTTTGTCATTTCTTTTAAAATGATGCTTTAAAGAACTATAACTGTATGTGTATGCATGCATATATATATAGTTTGACTTAGTAAGTCTGCAAGTCTTGCGTTTAAAACTGACATTAACGTTTTGACAAATGCAGCATGCAAAAATCCTCTAGTCTAACCTCGATGTGCTTCTACTAGAACATTAAGATTCACCATCGCTCAGCAGGATAATGAGCTCTCTGTACTGATGCCTACATTGTCTTTAGACACGCTGCCTGGTGCTACTAATGTGATTCCTGCAGCAGGAATGTTGTGACCGCAGGCACGACACTGTGTAGACCCTTTCAGCGTCTCTAAACAGTGATGACTTTAGTGAAGGTGGGCATTTTGCCACAGTCCTGAGTCAGCAGAGAGGCCCGATTTAGAACATTTCTTTTATTAAAAAAATAAAGCAATGTCCTGTTTACGTTGAGCTGTTCTTCATCTAATAAGGGCCCTGAAAAGAACATGATCCAGGTGCGATTCTGTTCAAGCCCAGCCCTTAGTACAGTGTTCTGTTCTCTCCTCTCTAGAAGCTCAACACCTGACTTAGCCAACACGGTGAAAGGCTAACAGACTCCAGTAATCAGTGATGGACTCTTGTCCAAAAGTTCAAATCCTGACTGCAATAATTTTATTTTGTTCTTTTGGAGCATGATAATACCATTATAGCAAACCTTAAAGAGAAATTGGCATAATCGATTCCAGCAGTTTTAGTGTGCAGATTATTTATTCTGTCACAAGGAAACAGCAGCATGTAATCGTTTGTTATTTTTTGTTATTTTTTATTTTTTTTGTTATTGTTCTCTATAGACTGATAGATGTAACTGAGCTGTTCTAACTGGCTGCCATATCTTCAGCTGAAACATTCCTTATAATTTTACTGTGGATGAAAGCATCTTAATTCTTGTCCAGGTGTAAATTATATGTGTAGATTTTTAAAATGGCTCGTTTTTGCAGCATCTTTTCTGTTAATGGACTAAATGTTTTGAAATGTTTTTTTTAATACTATATCAAGCTTCTTGATTAAAGAATACAATGATTTAGGCGCTTATTGGATTTAAACCATTAAAGTGGCTCTGTGAGATGCTTGTAAATATATAAAATATAAAAAATATTTGCCCCAATTTAGATTTTTATTAGGAAGTTTGATGCATTTAAACAGTCTTAACTTTATTTCTCTTCCTGGGCCACATTCCATATATGAATACTAAAGAGTTAATACAGTTAGATTTAGATCAAATGTTGGGCAGACCACTTTGCCCCTCCCCTTTCAATTCAAGCCGACAGCATTGATCAGACAAAAGCCAAATAAGTTGAATGAAACTGATCCAAAAAAGAAATCTGAGGCCAGTGTTTTTGCACCACCTTCAACAAACAAGCCACTAAATCACGCAATATATAATATTTCCACATTTTCTCTTCAATTCTCTAGAGGCCATTAAGATCCCTACCGTGTCATTCTCGGAGACTCACCAGAACACGAGCGCCCTGCGAGAGTTCGACAAGCTTCTGAGAAAAGGTTAGTGTGACCCCTGACAAAAGTCGGATCATTTATCCATCATGTTTACGTTCTTCACTAAAACTGATCAACCAATACCTTTAACTCCATGTAGTGTGGTGGTGGACCAGGAGGTCATGGGTTTGAATCCTACCTTCAGCAAACCAGTACTGGGTTCCTGAGCAAGACCCTTAACCTCGAGTTGCTCCAGGGAGACTGCCCCCTGTAGTTAGGGAATGGAAGCCACTTTGGATAAATGTGTCAGTTAAATGGTCTAAATCAGGGCTGGACTGGGGCAAAAAATTCGGCCTGGGCATTTTGAGCCTTGACCGGCCCACTAGGCTGTAGTTCCCGAGGGGGGGTACTGCTGACGGGATTCCGCACTGGGTCCCCTCTCGCTGTAGTTCCGTGGGGGGTGCTGACAGGATTCCGTGCCGGCCCAAAATGACCAGTTCAGCACTGCTTTAAATGTAAATGTAGTGTTAGTAGGGATTCTGCCATAACTGTTGTTTTGTGTGCTTGTTTCCATCAGTCTTCCCAACAGTCTTCTCATCGAAGCTGGTGAAGCATGAGGTGGTGGCAAACTACAGCCACCTGTTCACCGTGCCGGGGGCCGAGCCAGAGCTGGTGCCATACATGCTGCTGGCACACATTGACGTGGTGCCGGCGAATGAGGCGGACGGGTGGGAGGCCCCTCCCTTCTCGGCCAAAGAGCTGAATGGGTTTATTTATGGACGAGGGACCATCGACAATAAACAGTCTGTCATGGTATGGCGACCCTGCCTGGCAGAGCTTTTTTTGTTGCTTAAAACAATATTGCGTGTGTGCTGTGGAAATTGCTACTGAATCTGATTACGTCTGTCTCTGAAGGGGATCCTTCAGGCGCTGGAGTACTTGCTACAGCGAGGATATGTTCCCCGGCGAGGTTTCTACATCGGTTTGGGTCACGACGAAGAGGTCAGACACTTTCATGCACAAAATCCATAGCAGTCACTTCAGAGGAGAGGGTAGAAACATGCTCAGCTTAAATGTATATCAGTGCATCAAATATGTTTTTTATTGGTCCCTTCATTGTGCCACACATCTGGCCATATCATGTTCAAAAAGTTTGAATCTGAAACCTGCTTCAGTGTGACCTTGACCGTATATTTTAAAGTGAACGTAAGTTAAGACATCCTATGTGGAGAAGACACTTCTGCATGCCGTAATGCCCAATTATGTGCAGAAAGAGGGAAAAAAATGCTTTTTATGTGTTTTGCTTTATTTTTAAATGTTGTTAAACGTTAAAAAAACAGAACATTTGCAATAAAAGTTATAAAAGCCATAAATAATGCAATGTGCATGACTTCAGCTGTGATTGCCCACTTATCAACAGTTTTTTTTTTGGAGATTGCTGAGAAAAAGCCCCAGATCAGTTTCAAATTGACTCGTGATTGCTGTCAACTGTTCAAAGACACATATGCCCAAAAAGTATCAAGTAGGCTCGAGAGTCCAAACCCTGTAGCATGAAAACTTGTGACCCAGTTGTGGCAAGTTACAGTCAATGAGAGTGCAAGACACGAGGTGAGAGAAAACCCAGGGGAAGAGTATCCCAATCAACTCTCTCACCCGTATTCTTTTCTTTTTCCTCGTTGTTTTTTCACTGAAAATCGTCGTGCAGTCAACTTGGGTCGCCTGCTTCTTACTGACGTCCATTTTTTAAAGAAAAAATATCCCTGTGTGGCACACGTTATCACGTCACGTCACTTCTCTTGTGTGTTCTTGATAAACCGTAGTTTATAGACCAGACAGGCTAGTCAGACGTTCCTTATGAAAGATCTAGTAAAGCTTTAAAATGTACTGCATCATTTGCAGTCCAAAAGCGATGATGAAAGTTCTTCTCTGTCTGTAAAGGTGAGTGGCTTTAATGGCGCGGTGAATATAGTCAAAGTGCTGAAGAGCCGTGGAGTGAAGCTGCAGTATGTTCTAGATGAAGGCCTTGCGGTGCTGGACGGAGTTATAAGTGGCCTGAATGGACCAGCTGCACTGTGAGACCTTTCACTTTACCTCATATTCAAAGGCACGTACCTGCATAGCTTCATGTGGTGTAACCTAATGAACCTCATCTTATCTGTGTGTGTTGTAGAATAGGTGTCAGTGAAAAGGGGGCGGCCACAGTGAAGCTGAGTGTCAACACAAAGCCGGGGCATTCCTCTATGCCCCCGAGAGAGAGCAGTATTGGCATTCTGGCTGGGGCAGTTAAAAGGTGAAACAAAGAGTCTTTTTAACTAATATTTGAACATAGAAGCTTTGCTTTATATTGAATGCTTTTATAAGGAATGCTACAAAATTCCAGAATGCACCAAAAAAACTTGCACCATATGGACAAAGGTTTTGGGACACTCCTCTTAATTATGGGATTCAGGTGTCATGCTTCCAACTATGTGGACAGAACCTTTTCTATTCTAGCATGACTGTGTCCCAGAACACAAAGCAGCTCCATAAAGACGTGGCTGGAGGAGTTCAGTGTGGAAGAACTTGACTGGCCACACAGAGACCTGACCTCAGCCCCATCCAGCACCTTTGGGATGAACTGGAGCGGAGATTGTGCTCCAGACCTTCTTGTCTAACATCAGTGCCTGATCTAAAAATGCTCTACAGAATGAATGAGCACAAATTCCCACAGAAACTCCAAAATCCTGATGAAATTCTTCCAAGAAGAGTGAAAGTTGTTATTGCTGCAAGGGGGGAGCAAATCCATATTATAGTTTGTGTATTTGGATGCAGTGTCACTAAAGTCTCTGTTGGTGTAATGGCCAGGCAGAGGATTTGCTCATTAACACAAGACCACTCATCTGTAATGCTTTAATTATTTACAGGTACATTTAAGGTAGATTTTAGGAAGAAGCTCCGGTTTGATTTCACCCTCTGATCTGCAGGTTGGAGGAAAACCCGATGCCCAGACTGTTTGGTTACGGTCCTGAACGAGGCACTTTTGAACATCTGGCACATAAGGTAAATCCAGCAGGGGCAATCTCCTTTGCAAACATTGTATAAAGCAATTCTATCGTCTGTGTAAATGAATGCTTAATGCTTAGCCGGAGCTCCTGTGTTTTGTGTTTCAGTTTGGCCTGCCTCTCAGATTCGTCATGTCTAATTTGTGGCTTTTCACCCCTTTGCTGAACAGGTGAAACATGTTATTGAAGATGTGTGCTACAGTGATTTATACCCTGGTTAAAGGTGTTAAAACTTGCAAATGTGGGGAAGTACATTTATTATTAATATTAATAACATAAACTAATCTTTATATAAACTGTCAACTGAATGATCCGTTCCTCCTCCAAGCAGTTTAGCTCTTTAACAGTGGGTTATGGTTAACAAGCAACGTAACAGTCGAAGATTATGTAATGAAAAGCAAAATAGATTTGAATGACTTGGTTCATTAATATAGTAATGAGTTTGTTTGTATATAGAATGTTACAACAGCTTCGAACAGTGTATCAGATATTAGATGATCAGATATAAAGTGCATTAATACTGAGTAGCTGTGGATGTTTTTAGGGTAATGGAAAGGAGACCTGAAATGAATGCTTTTGTCCGGACCACTACTGCCGTCACCATGTGTAGCGCTGGTGTGGAGGTAGACTGTTTGTTTTTCAACACACACACACACACACACACACACACACACACACATACATACACACACACACACACACACTGTTTGAATGTAGGCACCTCATCCCCTCTCCCTTTGCAGGTCAATGTCCTCCCATCCCACGCTGAGGCCTTTGTGAATCTGCGTATCCACTCTGCTCAGACGCTTCAGGAGGTGAGAGGTCAGACCGTTGCCATGGGCGCCTTGTGCAGTCCAGTTCAAAAGAAAAAATTTCCTGCTCTTTTTGTTCAGCAAGAGCACATCTTTCAAAATAGAGACTTTGAAGATTTCAGGCTCAGATGCGATTTTTCGTTCATTTTAGGATGCAGTGTAGAATATGAAAATCTGTTCTTTGAAGCATTACTTCTCTTAAGATTTTTCCCACTAGAGCCCCAAGGGCAGTAATCGTGGTACAGGATAGCATGCATAAATCTGAATCATGTAAAAGACATCCCATATGAGTTCCCAGAAAGACCAGAGGCCAGTCTGTGTCTTTCCTCAGCCAGAAACGAGGAAATTACCCGCCTCTTCCTTTAGATCATGTTGCATCGCTGCCCTCATTTTAGATGTAGTTGATCAGGAAAGCCGTGTTTGGTTGCTTCTTTGACTTCACACTGGAGTTACAGTTTAAATTCTGTTAGTTTCTTTCTCACAGCATTGCCTGAATGATCACACCTTTTTTACTTTTTGTGTTGTTGAATACACTTTGTGTTTTCTGAGCATGTAAAACCACAGTTATCTATGAGAATGGATGAAAGTATGTGGAATAGCTGAACACTAGTAGTCTTAAGGGCTGAAAAAAATACCCCTGGTCAGGTTACATCAATTTGAAAATAAAAAGTCAACAAACTTCTGCACGTTTTAATGCAAAAATATTGTTTGTGCTATATTCAACACATGTGAAAGTGTAAAAAAAGTTTTGCCAATTTTAAATTTTTTTTTTTTACTTATTTTGAAATTCTGCACTAATACTTGCACAAAAAATGCCATATTTGTGTTTTCTGTCGAAGCTGTGTTCCTTATTTTCACTTAGAAATTCAACAAAACGCATAATTATTGCATAATGCACAGTATGTCTGTCGTAATAGATATCAAAATGTCAAACAGTGTGTCAAAACACATAATTGCATGTGGTTGTATCTACTTTACAGTGGTTTTATGAAAGCCTGTGGTGATTTAGGCAATAAGCTAAAAGCTTTCATCACTTATTGCTCCAATGCAAAATGAATAAAACTACAGTCACCAAATATCACTTTACTAATTAAGAAGTTTGTCTGTGGTTGACATTTGGCTTCACCATCTTTTCAAATGCTTGCTTGTTCTCTCTCTCTCCCTCCCTGTCCTTCTTTTCTTCTCTCCGTCTCTTTTATAGGTGCTGGCACTGATCGAGTCCACTGTATCTGATGACCGTGTGAAGATCGAGCTGGTGGGAGGGTTCGACCCCCTGCCCATCAGCCCCTACGATGAGGAGTCATTTGGGTTCCAGATCATTAAGAAGACAGTGCTGGAAATGTTTCCCCAGCTCACGGTGGCCCCAGGTAAGTGTCTCGCTGAGAAGACCAGCATTACGCTTTTAAAAATAGGCTTAATTAAGGAATTTCAGATTCAATGCATCAATACTGCCCTACAAAGCCAAAATGCAGTAACTACGTATTTGGTCAAAATTGACTTTAGAATACAAATGGGGGTTAGGACATCTCCTTTGTCTTGTGAGAAAATATCCTGGTTCAGAGAAATGATAACTAAAAAAAATCCATACTAGTACTAAAACTTTAAAGCCATTTTTCTCAGTTTCAGCTTTGGCTTAGTTACTGCACTTTTGGCTTTGTAGGGCAGAATACTAATGAAAATTAGTATAAGAATTAAAGCAGAGTCTGTGGGTATTCATTGCTTTTCTGCCTAATCCAGTCTAACTGGTTGAGTGGCTGGAGAGCTACTTACATGCTTCATTGGCTGCTGAAGAAGACCATGTTGCTGCTTAATCTGTACTTTCCCCCTCCTGCGCTATTGCTCATGTCCACTTCTCACAGGGATTTGTGTGGGCAACACCGACAGCCGTCATTACACTGACCTTACCGAGAACATTTACCGCTTCGCCCCGTCCTGGTTCAAACCAGGTGACCCACAGAGGTAAGGCCCCGAGAAACTGAGGCTGGGGGGAAGGTCCTGAGGGAAGGCCTGCTGCTCACACACTTTCTTCCTTTTATACCTACGTTTAGGTTCCATGGCATCAACGAGAGGATTTCTACTAAGAACTACGAGGAGCTTGTGCTGTTTTACTTCTGGCTCATTCAGAACTGTGACAGCAGAAACTTGCCCACATCCCACATGAGCCAGCATGAACTGTGAGCTGCAGACTGGATAAAAATTATTCTAATAGAATATACTAATTCAGAAGCTGTGAAATAATTATATATATGTGATTTTTTTTAACTGTCAGATGAGACTCAGGAATGATCTAGAGCACTAAGAAATCATGAATTACTCAGGATTATATTAGAAAAGGACTAACACTTTGCTAGTTGGTGATTGCTGCTTTAATATGCAGTAAAATAGTGCAATCTATTATGTGCAATCTATAATCTCCTTGAAAATAAGGGGTTTAGCCTTTAGATTTCAGAAAGAAATCGTTGCAAATGATCTAGAAAAATGAATGATCTGAAAAGGTAAAGAGTTCTTTGACATTTGTCATTTTCAATGTAAGCTGTTCTTAAGCTTGTCTAGCAAATCTGTACAACAGACAATATTTTCCTTGAACGGGTAAAACGAGTAGAAAACCTGTTTTTGACAGAAACCAAGGCGCAGGTGCTGAAGCACTATATTTCAGGCCAGTAAGAAATTTTTTTAAATAAGTATTTAAAAAAGTGTTTAGATTATTATTCTTGATTATCAAGAATGTGTGGAGATTAGAGTAACTAGAATATACCTTTAAAGACGAGGACAAGCTGCTGTTTACAAGCTGTTGCCAGGCATCTTGCCTTCAAAATAAGAGTCTGGTCTTTTATTATTACTGCCAAGAGACAATCAGGAATCATCCCTCTTGATGAAGAAGGTTAATAGTACATTATATGGACAAAAGTATTGGGACAACTCACCATTACACCAACGGGGACTTTAATGACACTGCATTCAAATACACAGACTTTAATATGGAGTTGGTCCCCTGCTTTTACTGTTGTAACAGCTTCCACTCTTCTTGGAAGGCTTTCCACAAGATTTTGGAGTTTCTGTGGGAATTTGAACCCATTTATTCCGTAGAGCGTTTATGAGGTCAGATGAGAAGGTTGAGAAGGTCTAGCTCACAATCTCCGTTCCAGTTCATGCGATTAAGAGTACCCTTCACTGGAAGAAAGGGGCCTAGACCAATCCCTGAAATACTTTTGTCCATATAGTGTATCTCTGTATTGTAGTTTTAATGTTTTTATCTGTTTTATTTTACCACTGATAAAAGCAGTAGTAAAAAACTGACAAAAGCACATTGACATACAAAGACAATGAATATAACCAATGACTATTAGTCTAGCAGAGTGCACTGTTGGTTTATTTGATTTTCTGAAGTTTTTAGGCAGGTTACTGTTCCCCCGGGAACAATGAAGGATTAATATGGTCTCTGCTCACTTTGTATCTGCACTGTTAATTACTTTCAACAATTTAATTATTTCAGGAATGAAGTGACGGAAGTTAGAGCAGGTCTTATTCTGGGAGGACAGATCATTAAGTTTTAAGTTGAATAGGACTTTTCACTGTTCAAGACTAACATCAGATAAGCTGTTTTCCAAAAGAAGAACCATGAGTTACTGGTGTTAATCACATACATGAAGCATTTCTGTTTTTACAGTATTATTCTGGCCATTAGATTGACCATCATGCAACAGAAACGAGTCTTTCTGCAGCACGCACAGTGCTTGTTAATCATCTTACAGTTGTGCCTTATCTCTGATCATTTTTCTTTGTTCAATATACACAGTACATACACTAAAAAGCTCTACATCTAACAGGAATATGGTGCAGATTCATGAAGGCTCATTTCAGAATTGTATTGGGGTTTTTTTAAATCTGAAATCACACAAATGACAATAAAAACGTTTCATTTTCCTCATATTTATTGACTCAGGTACTTGTATTTTTGGTTGAATAATACTTTTTTTTAAATAAGTTTCAAGCTACAGACTCATTTGTAAAATATAAACTCTTTGCTACAATTATTAATGCAGTTAGCTCAAAAACAGTAATGGATAAGTTAAAATGAGTGGCACGCTAAGCCTATTTACAGTGAGGGATGCTGTATGTTGCCCTAATGTCCTTTAGGCTAATATCAAGCCGGCAGGTTGGAAATCTATGCTAGCAAAACAAAGTAACTTGAAGCCAGTAGTTGCATATTTGCATACTGATAAGTGTAGGTGTCAGGGCAATGTCCTGTGTTCTGTTACGCTTGCAGTGTCTAGTTACATCTTTTTAGACCAGTTGCAGCACTTGCAGCTGTTGTTATAAACGGTACCCGCAGGGCAGAACTGTTTGAATGTCCTGCCGTTAGCACACTGGATGAAGGATGTTTTGTCTTCAGGATTTGGGTAGATACCATCAGGTCTGCCCTCGCAGAACTCAGCGCCTGGAGCTGCAGTTGGATCAATTGGGGGATCAATGGGATCAATGCTGGCAGTACTTGGGTGAGGTACGTCAGGTTTGGGCTCAGTGACTCCAGGAAAGGTGGGAGCGGGTGGAAGGAGAGAGGGTAGAGGGGGAAGGTCTGTCCGAAAACAGCACAAGCAGAATATTAGTCATTAATACCGTCATTTATACTTTTTTTACGAATGTAATAATAAACAGTGGTCGTAAACATGCTAAAACACTGCCTAAGTCAGGGATGTCGAACTCCAGTCCTGGAGGGCCTTGGTCCAGCACGTTTTGGTGATTTCCCTGCTCAGAAACACCTGGTTCACCTCATCAGTTAATTGTCAGGTTTAATGAATGTGTTTGAGGAGGAGAACCATCAAGGACCGGAGCTTGACACCCCTGGCCTAAGTAAAAGTGCTGCTACTGCAGGACACCTCAGTGTAAATACATCACTCTGGTAATCACTTAGAGTCACCAGAAATCTTTACCTTACAAAAAGAAGGCCCGATGCTCAGTACTTGACAAGGTTTATTAAGCTAATGGTGTTCAATAATGTGTTTAAATACAGTGCAGTACAGTGTGTTCCAGCCTGTACACTGTCATTGGTGAAATACCCTTGTGTAAATTATTACCACCATAAATGTATGTAACTGTAATATACCTGAATTCAGGAGTTTCTTGAGGTGATTAATGAGGGGGTAGTTTCCCTTTCCACAGAACTGCCCTGCAAAGTCATCCAGATCCAGAGCCCAAACAAAGGCACCGCCAAACTTATTATCCTTCAGGTACTGCACCTGAAACAGGAAAGAATCCGGTAAGGTGTCCCTAGAATTGGTGAGGAAACGTAATGCATAAAGCGGAGGACAAACTTTTCTACTTACCTTTGTTTCATAGCTTTCCTGAGTGTCAAATCCAACCCACTCGTTTCCTTTGGTAGCGTAAGGTACTTTCTGATCCTGGATCCACTGTATGGTGGTTCCTTGAGTGAAGGTGCAGATCTAAGAAAGAAGATTCACACCTCAGGTCAAAAACCTCACAAGCAAGTCTGTTTTACATTATGTAGGTTTAAACACAGTGTAACCAGGAATGGGTGGATCAATACTTCTCTCTGAGAAAATGTGTAGCATAGGAACTACTTTACTTCCGCCTTCTATCTCTGGTTCTCACACACCGGCAACACAGTCACATGAGATGGAGTCAATACTTTGTAATGACAGATTATATTCAGTTTTACTCCACTAAAGTCAGCTTATGTGAGAGTTTATTTAATAGTAATGCAAAAGCTTTTAAATATAATTTTCCTGTTAGTTTTCTTGGGGATGATGGCAAGTTGGGAATTTGATGTTGTCTCAGTCTTCTTTAGAATATATATATTATTCATAGCCCTGGCCCATAGCCCTTCAAGAAGAAGAATAAGACAATGTACAAGAGGCATTGTGGGAAAAAAATATTTCTCAGCTTTTATTTACATTTGAAAAAAAAGTGGCATGTCCAACATTATTCATACTTTTCTCAATAGTCAATAGAAAAGCCTTTTTTTGGCTATTACAGCAATCAAAAGCTTCCTATAATTGCTGACGAGATTTCTGCATGTCTCCACTGTTCAAATGTAAAATAAAACTGAGAACTATTTTTTTTGCCTCTTGTACATTGTCTTATTATCTTCTGGGAGACGCCTGTGTCATTTCCAATCAAGTAGAAACTTGCTTGTAACTCTAAGCCAAAATTTGCCAAGGGTATGAATAATTTAGTTTACGACTGTGTGTGTGTGTGTGTGTGTGTGTGTGTGTGTGTGTGTGTGTGTGTGTGTGTGTGTGTGTGTGTGTGTGTGTGTGTAATGGTAAATAATAACTACATTAAATTCTTTGATCGTTCAGTGGTATTTAATAATTTCTACTTTAGCACAAAATATAACACAAATGTGTGTGTGTGTGTGTGTATGTAGTGTATATATTATTCAGCTGTGTACCTCGTAGTAGGACCAGAATCCTGCCTCTCTGGTGTAAGGGCCAGCAGAAGCCGCACCACTGGCCGGCGCTCCGACTCCACTGGCTGTAGACGAAAGACGGAAAGTTCTACCATATGTTGCGAAACCCATCCGCAGCTTCTCCACCGGCACGCCCTGGTCCCGCCAGTACTTCATTGCGTAGTCCTGAAAAATAGAACAACATGCAGAGTGAAGATTTCTGTTTCATCTCATTTCTCCTTGTGTGTTTAAGATGTGGTTAAGACGTAGCAGAAGGCTCATATGTACTGTGTTAAAGTAGATGAGTTCTCCTTCATCATGAGAACCACGGTACAGAGGACTGTTGTGCCCAGTGAAAGTCTCCCAAGCCCCATGGAAGTCGTAGGTCATCACACTGATGAAATCCAGATACCTGTTTCAGAAAGGAAAGCTGTCAAAGGGATGCTTGGACTCTCCTTTAAGTAAAACATTGTTTTCTCTCTCTCCTTGCTGTATAATAGGATGGATGATCAAATGTATTTACATACATCCACATTACTTTATATGATCAGAATCATGAAATGTATTGATATATTGACTAAAAAGTTACTTTAACATAGTAAAGTCAAATAAATATATAACTACATTGCTTATCATTTAATAACTTGTCTTGTAGCTTTCCTAAGGAAACAATCATTTTTAAAAAGTAATATTTGAATGCACACTTTAAAAATGCTAAACTTATAATTGTACAATATTACTACTATATTTATTAGTGTGTATTCAAAGTAATTATTTGACTGATGAATCTACTTCAGTTCTATCAAAACTTAAGTTAAATAAGATCTGTGCTGATGCTATTTGGATTTGTAGCTTACTTGGCAATTTCGGCAATTTCATATCCAGTGTCTATAGTTCCTTTCCCAGCAGCCACTGCAGCAGTTACTAGAAGCCTGGGCCTTCCAGTTGCCTTGCCTTCAGCCTCATAGGCCTCCAGAAGCTCCTGCAGGGTAGAAACGCATACTATACAATTAAACACAATCTGTAGGGAGAGTTAAAAAAAAAAAGATACTGGAGAGTCCAGTGACAGTGTAACAGCTGAAACACTGACCTTACAGAGGAGAGTAAACCTCTGCTTGTCCTCTGGTGGGCTGCCGCGGGATCCAGGATACTCCCAGTCCAGATCCAGACCATCAAAACCATGCGTTCTCAGGAACGTGATGGAGGACTGAATGAACGTCTGTCTGTTTGCTGGGGTGGACACCATGGTCGTGAACCTGGAGAGAAGAGTGAGCAGTTCTATGATAACAGGACTGTAGTTTTTTTTGTACTTTTGCAGAGATCCAGTAAAATATGATTTAATGTGACTTACTGAGTTGTACCGAAGTTCCATCCTCCTACAGCCAGAAGCGTTTTCAAACTGGGATTTCTGTCAAGTCCAATATTTAGAGCTAGGATTAGAAGCTATCTTGATAAAATAACCCAGAATACAACATCAATATCACCCCCTGACAGAAGGAAAATGTACCTTTGCTTCAGGCCATTAAAAGATTTGTAGAGCGTCTCATCGTTCCACTCATAGGTGACCAGCTGGTTCGCATAGTTAATGACGGAGAAGGCGTAGATCAGGTGCGTGCACAAGTTGGGATCAACATTATCAGGCATGTACTTCCCAGTACCAGGCCTGTACTGGGACCAGTTTGTGAAGTAGCAAATGAGCTGAGATGCTGAACCTATTAAAAAAAAGCATTAAGAAAAAGGACATTAATTAGTTATATATTAATATATAAGTGCTGTCAGAATCAAATCTTGTAGCTCAATTTTTTTATCTTCTTTTTTTTCAGTTTTGCTTGTAAGCTGCCTTTGACATCGTGTCCAAATTGTTATGATGGATAGACCAATAGAAAAAGTCCAAAATTACTCAACATTCATATTCAACATAAATTAGGAATGTTTTTCCTTCCCCTAAAAAGTTACCATTTTGGAGAATTGAGATTTTGTTCTGACAACAATTATATTGAACTATATTGAAATACTATTAATACTATACATATTAATAGAAAAACTCACCAAAATGACCCAATACCAGGCAAAGACCTGAAAACGAAAAGAAGTACAAATTCAAATTTTTAAGTGAGTATAAATCTCAGATGATAAAAAAAACTACAAAAAAATGCAGCTGCACAATATCTACCTGCAAGGAGAGTAAGTCTCGCCATTGTATCCTCCGTGTCACTCCTGCTGTGGTTCCTGCAGCAAAGAGAGAAATTCTGTTGTTTATTCTAATTTCTAACGTGACAATGATTAACCAAAACACACAGTCTGACTTAACATCACATGAAGGAAAAAGAAAAAAAAATCAATTATTGCTCAATCATGACCATCTATTGAACAACACTGACTCTTATAGGAAGGATTTTCCATTAGTCATAATTATTAAATAAAATAATAGAAGCATGTTATCAACAATAATATTTTTTTCCGAATAGCAGTAAACACTAGTCTTTACAAATATCATGATATTCTACATTAAACTCTTCCCCTTTTTCATTTCCTCCAGTGCTACAGTTAAAAGAACAAGCCTTTTATCATTGCTGGCAGTGGTGGAAGTGCTGCTACAGTTCCTCTGTTGAACAAAAAGAGAACTTCTGCTTCTTACCTGGATTGGTTTCCCAGCAGAGAATGAAACAGTCTCGTATTTATATTCTTCACCCACTAATGAATATTCATAAGATAGCATCACCAGAAAGGACTCACAGTTGCACAATAAATGTTGCTCAATGACTCTCTGAGACCTAGGATTGAGACAGTTGATATAGTCTCTAGGATAAGAACTTTATTGGTGTAGATGCAAGTAGTGATTGACAAGTTTGCTGCCAGTCACTACTGACAAGTTAGACGATCGTAAATGGACAACACCAGTATAATATTACAGATTCATGACCTTCATGGTGGGTCTGTGATACACTACATGGACAAAAGTAGTGGGACACACTTGGGTTTTGTGGTTTGGACTAGAATCCTTTCTTCTAGTGAAGGAAAATGCTTCAGCAAACCAAGACATTCTGGATAACGCCATGCTTCCAACTTTGGCCACAGTTTGGGGAAGAACCTTTTAAATTTTAGCATGACTGTCCCCCAGTGCACAAAGCAGCTCCATAAAGACGTGGCTGGATGAGTTCAGTGTGGAAGAACTTGACTGGTCCACATAGAGTCCTGACCTCAACCCCATCCAGCGCCTTTGGGATGAACTGGAACGGAGCTTGTGAGCCAGGCCTTCCTCATCCAACATCAGTGCCTGAGCTCATAAATGCTCACAGAATGGACACAGAAACTCCAAAATCTTGTGGAAAGCTTTTCAAGAAGAGTGGAAGCTGTTACAGCTGCAAAGCGGGACGAACTCTATATTAAAGTCTATGTGTATTTGAATGCAATCTCCTGTTGTAATGATCAGGTATCCCAGTACTTTTGTTTCATTACTACTGAGCACTGAGACAAACAGTATGTGAGATTTAATCTTAAGTGTACTGTAGATGCCTCATTACTGTTTAGTTTATTCATGACCTGATGCAGGTATGGCAACAACCTTATTCAGAACAAGTCATTTCTGCATTCTTTCACTTCTGCGTTCTTTCACTGGATTTGCATGTACTCAGTACAATAGAGGACAGTGTCAAGGTAAAAGAGCTGAGCAAAACTTATCATTTACCATTGTGGTTCTGAAACATGGACAATGAGGCTGTGTAAAGTGAGAAGTTCCTTCTGTTACGTCAATGTGTCAAGTTACTTTTTTATTTATATCACCCATTATTATCATACACAAAGGTCACACTAAAAGTGCTTTTAGGAACAGAATAAAACTATTAAGCATACAAATAGTAGTAAGCAAATAAAATAATTAAAAACAATCAAGAATACTTAGAAATTCATATTTTCTGGGATTGTCAGCTGTCATAATGAGCTGCTACCAGGAAAACATATGAGGAAACACTTTTGGATTTATTGGTGATTTGATTATAAATAACACTTGTGTTTGTGTTAATGATTGTGATGATTTTAGGAGAATAGGGGAAGTTGTTCATGATAAAATAGTTCATTGTTTTACAGGTGAGTGGTTAGTTAGGTGGTGGCTGTAGGGTGACGCTTTAATGTCAGATAAATGCTTCCCATTTTATACTGGCTCATTTTCAGTTTCCATTTTTGGTGGAAAATGAGGCCTGTGTTGCACAAAAGTGTATCCAGTGGTAGCCTTACCCTGCTTGGTGGAGATTACTCTGTTTATATTAGAATATATAAAAATGACCAACATGGTTCACTGAAAGCCAGCATAGGTAGCACTATTTTTGGAAGTAGTGATACTGCAAAGGCTAGATGTTTTTAAATAACCACAAATTCAGAATGGACCTTTTTCACCTTCTTAGTTCTTGTCTCTTGTCATATTAATCGCACTTTACCACATCATTTAAAAGACCAAATTCTTGCATCAAAGTGTAGAAATATTTGCCTTTCTTTTTTGATAGATTTTCGATTACAACACCATGGACAAGCGCACAGACCAGACATGTAAAGTTAAGTGGCCCTTTATGAACAGTGAGAACAGTGGGAAACACTTTCTCTCCATTAAACCCATTCACCAAGTGAAGCAGTGGGCATGATACCTTGCTCAAGGGTACCTCTGTGGTGCCACTAGCAGTCTTGGGATTAGAACCCACAGCGTTCTAAACGCAGGGGCAACTCCTTAACCACCAGGCTACAGCAATAATATATTGTGCAATTTTTTTTTTTTCACAGTTTCAGTATTTACTTATGATGTTGACGTTAATAAGCAGTGCTGAATACGTTTAACTGGATTTTTTCTTTACCAGAATTGGTCCAGATTCATTTAGCCTCAGAGCCCAGATACAAGGCCCTTCTAAACACATTATCATTGGGGCATCTAAAAAAGTACAACAGAAAATCCATAAGGAAATTGTACACTACTAATGTTCATTCTTATACCTGCTTAGTGTGACTGAAGGAAATCACAGTTCTTTGTACACGATATACTGCTGTTAATTTTTGTCTACCCAACCCACAATGTCTTTAAGGCCACAGGGGACAGCTGACCCACTAGGCTGAAGTCTCTTTGATGAGCTAGTGGAATAAAGATTATATTATCTTCTGATTATTGTATTCACACCGTGATAAGGCATTTGCCACAATGTAGACAGATACAGGTGTGCGTCATTAGCGTATACGTCAGTGGAGGTTACCACTGATCACTGACCAATCTACCTGTGATAAAGTGATAGAAGTACATTGGTGACAGACCACCCACTGAGCCCTAGATCCAGCTTGTCTGTTGTTGGAACCAAGTGCTCTTGCTCCGTGGAGGTCAAAGAACATCACATGAGATGAGGTCTGGGCTAGCGCAAAAGCAATTAGAGCATGCTAACTTTTCACCCACAGCTCCTTCACGACTCCCTGAACTCACCTCAGCTACCTCAGAACTTTTGTTGATGTTTCCTGCACACAGGTGGAGTTAGCCCTTAGTCACTAGCTCAGTGAAGTATTAACCTCCTGGAAACTGAAGGAGGACTGTGACGTCTAAGTCATGAGAGATGTAGGCTGGAACAGTGATTGTCATGAGACAAAGGAACATTTCATGATGACTGGGACACTAAAACACTGACTCAACCTTCATGCTTTTTTTAATTTCTTCTTATTTGTTTTTGTCTAGTCATTATTACTTACTGATGCATTTCAGGCAGCTAACAATGGATTCAGAGAGGGACTGTTGTGAAAGATATAATCAGTGAATTCTTATTCAGGGACACACAGTTATCTCAGGGGTTTGTTTCAACTGTTATGAAATTTTAACTTGAATGTTGTTCAAAGCGCAAAAAAAAGAGTGGCATTTCTGGCATTTCTCAGTATGCATTCTTTATTGTACTTGCATTCTCAAAGGTCATCAGCCATGGCCCAGTTGTGGTTTCAATTCAAAGTTTGTATTTTTTGTTTTATCGAGGATGCATCAGGAGGTGATTCATGTTGACTTGGTTAGTCAAGTTTCCCAGAACACATTTCTCACAAAGCAGTGGTACTCATGGGCACCAGAAGCATTTTTAATGTGGGAGGACAGAAGGCTCTATGTCTCAGCTGTAGTCCTGGAGGGAATAAAGTGGGAAAAGTTTTAAGAGACCACTGCATGACCCATTCTACATTTTCTTAAGGTTTTATTTGCCTTTTTTGTAGGCAAACACGAATTACTTTCAGCATGACGACAAATTTCTGCAATTATTTCTTGCCATTGGCCCTTTTATAGGCATCCAACATTAATGTATAACATTTATTGATCTTTTACTTAAAATATATTCATTAAAATTAAAATTGTTTATTATTTGTTATTTTATTGTAAATATCAATTACCATGAAGATAAAAGTGAAAATGTAGGGTCTCTTGCTGTCATGTACATAGGAACGCTGCAGATTGAACATCCTGCTTCCTCTTGTCTTGAACTCACTAGGCTTGAACTCCTGAAAACAGGAGAAATGCTGTTGCATTTAATCTTTCTTGTGCTTTAAGTGTTGAAGGCCAACTAACAGAGAGGCTCTCATGGACTAGCTAAATAGCATGGCTGTTGATTTGATGATCCAGACATTTGGAGGAAGGACAGGAGACACAGAGTCACTTCCCTAGGCTGTGATTGTAAAGTTTCAGCTCTAGATGTCATTTTTGTCCAAAGCTAATATCTGAAATCTTTCAATTAGTTGTGGGGTTCCCCAAGGGTATATTTTAGGTCAATTTTTTTTTCTTTAAATTAAAGTCAGTAAAGTGTATTTGTCACATGTGAACACACCTCAGCACAGCACACAGGGTGAACCATGTGAAATTTTTTCTCTGTATTTAACCCATTCACTAAGTCAAGCAGCAACACAGCACCGGGGAGCAGTGTGTGGGGATGGTACCTTACTCAATAGTACCTCAGTGATGCCACTGGCAGTCCTGGGATTTGAACCCACAACCTTCTGATCACAGGAGCAATTCCCTAATTACCAGGCCACCAGCTGCCCCATTTGAATAAATCAATGGTTTGAAGTCTTTCTGTATATGTGAATGTTTTTTATGCAGATGATTCTGCAACAATCTTTGTGCAGTCAGAGACATCAGAGAACATCTTCCAGCAGAATCCGTACTTTTTGGTACTATAAAAATTCCTTTGCTTTTAATACTGTAGCTACCACATTTAAGCTAAAAAAAAACAGTCTGGCCGAGAATAGTGTTTCCATGTACATTATAAACAGTTCCTGGATACTCGCTATACTCATTTTGTCTGATTTGATATTTGAATTCTCTTTAGAAAGATGTACATGCTTATGGCATTAAACAGTGTTAGTGCTATTACACCTCATTATGGTGGCACACTGTTCTGTGCCATAACCATTTATCAAAAGAAGCCTGTGCCAAAACTGAATTAGCGCAACCAGATAAAACAGCACATACACTACTTCAGCTCCAGCTATAAAAAAGTAAAATGGCTTTTACCTTCCTGCCTGTCCAGTGTTTATCTGCTAAATGAGGTTGAATGGGCCTTCACACCTGGCAGTTTACATAAGTCTGATAAGACAAATGCAATAGACCTAATGAGATGTGGTACAGCTGTGTTTATGTTTGACACAGTAATGGCCGGTTCATCGTGCACTCCTTGGATAAACCAATAACATCAGCTTCACTTATTCTAGAGATTCAAGATTTAAGGTTCAGTACAGTTTATTGTCAGCCCAGCCACATACACAAGTACACAGAGAGTTGAAATAGTGTTCTGTGAAGCAAATGGCGTACATTAAACAAGTTACAACAAGAAGCTGGATGTCACAGTGCAAAATAGAGATGAGACAATAGCTGCTTCAACATTAAGTTACAGCATCAAAGTACAAAATAGGCAGGTAGTACAAATGAGAGTAACTGAGGTAGAGCAGTGCTTAGCAGCAAGATATGTAAACAGTTTAGAGCAACGTGGAGTGGTAGGCTGTTTTTTTATGCTGTAATGTAGGAACATTTATCTTTATGGTCTAACACAGTAACAAGGAGTTGTGTTATTATTAGGGTGATTTGTTGCTATGCCCCTGTCCCTTAAAAGCCACATTAAACAAGTACCAGCACATCTTCCATTATGAAGTAGTAAAACACAGGCCTCGTGTCAAGGTCAAAGTCTTGTGTAACAAAAGAGATGAATATTACCGAGGCTCTGATTGCAGTGTGTCTTATTTAGGTCAGGGGTGCACTTTGTAGAATTACAGTTATGGACTATAGCCTGTATGATGCCACACAAAAGGAAAGGGACCACCACAGACCCACCACTGACCTGTTTCGTGTTATTGGAGCGTTTAAACACCTCCGTGTCACTACTGCGTTGGAAATAGTCCTTTAGTCAAAATATCCAGCCAATGGCGTCCTGTGGACAGAAACTGATCATGACGAGCTGTGTCTGTCCTGTGGACAGAAACTGATCATGACGAGCTGTGTCGAATAAAATGAGCCGTACCCTCCACCTGTACACTGTAGGCGTGTCTAATAAAGTGGCTCGTGAGTACACTGTTTTTAAAAATTCCAGTAATGTTGCAGTTACACCCGTACACCATGCCACTACTATGTTGTAACTGGTAAAACTGGTCTGCCATCCAAATGCTGTCTGCTCTGTAGAGATCTTTCCTCACTTGGTGGATAAAGTGAAGGGGCGGACAAATTATGCAGCAGCAAACGGGCTACAGTCAGTCACTGTGATTTCACAAAGTTTGCATTTATAATAGGTTTTACTGATAAAATGGTCAATGAGTTCAGGTACAGTAAAGTGTACTCAAACAGACACAGTTTTGCACTCCACATTCTAAACACCTCACTGCATTATTTTGCACTAGATATGCTATTATGTGTAAATTTTAATCTGTAGTACTGTAAATACTAAACATTTTTAATAATGTTGTTTTCTGATTATTGTACCTACCTTCTTCCTACCTAAAAATGTATATACTTTTCTATATGTTTATGTAAAGTTGGGGGGGAACACACGTCTAAGAATTTCATTATGGGTAATGATGCTACATTGTTATCTACATACATTGTCTATGACAAAAACTTTAGAAACTGTCTCTATACTTTCAGTACCTTGGCCATTAAAGAGTGAATTTGTTGTTTTGGAATACAGCAAGATCAAGAAGGAGTGTAGTCACATTGTGGTGTGACTCATTTACATCACATCTAAACTTTGTATAACACTTCCTCATATTGGTACTATTCCTGACACAGTGATGAAACCAATTCTGTCGTATAAACAAACAAATGTGTGTACATAACACACAGGGAGAGCTGTGCAACCGAACATTTGGTTGTTATGTAATGTAACGTTCAGTCATGGTGTAGTAATAGCTAGTGTCACTCCCTTTCGCTGAAATAAATGCAGTGAGACGCTTCTGACATCGGTCTGAAGAATGTATGCCCCACTCCTCAATCCAGAATTCTTTCAGCTGTGAGATGTTTAAGGGGTTTCTTGCATTTACAGCCCATTTCAAGTCATCCCCAGCATCTCAATTGGATTAAGATCTGGACCTTGCCTCGGCCATTCCTGGACCCTCCATTTCTTAGTTTTCAGCCAGTCCTTTGTGGATTTACTGATGTTTTGGGTCATTGTCATATTGCTGGGTCCAGTTCCACTTCAGCTTTAATTTTCTTCCAGATGGTCAGATATGTTCCTCCAGCACCCTCTGAGACACGGTAGAACTCATGGTGGACGCTATGATGGTGAGTTGGCCAGGTCCTGCTGCAGCACTTCCACCACCATGCTTCACAGTTGGTATGAGTTTTTTTCCTGGAATGCTGTATTTGGTTTACACCAAACATGTCCTCTGTTCTAGTGTCCAAATAATTAAATTTTACACTCATCAGTCCAAAGGACATTATTCCTGAAGTCCTGGTCTTTGTCTGCATTCTCTCTGGCAAACTTCAGTCTGGCCTTCATGTTTCTCTTAGAGTGCAAAGGTTTCCTCCTTGCATATCTCCCATGCAAGTCATGCGGTCTCTTTCTGATGGTAGAGGCATGCACTTTCACATCAACAGTAGCAAAAGCCTGCTGTAGGTCCAGTGATGGCATTTTAGGGTTTTTGGAGATTCTTTTAGCATCTTGTGAACTTGGCCAGACCTGGGCATGCTGGCAGTTGTTTTAAAGGTTCTCCACTTGTTTTCCGGACTATTTTCTGGACGGTGGAATGGCTGATTTCAAATTCTTTTGAGATCCTTTTAAATCTTTTACCAGACTCATAAGCTGCTACAGTCTTTTTTCTGAAGGCCTCAGACAACTCTTTGGATCTCACCATGGTGTTCACTCTCACTTCACCAGTCAGAAGCACACCAAACTAAATGTCTGAGGTTTAAATAGGGCAAGCCTCCTTCAAAATACTGAGTAACAATGTTCTAATCATGTGCACCTGATGTGATTTGAGCCATTTTAAGCGAGAATAAATGTGGGAGTGTCCTGATTTATTCCTCACTAGAAATTTTTGTACAATTACATTTTACAGAAGATTTTGAAAAATCTTTTTTTAGTTATATATTACTTGTATTGTTACAGCTGAGGTTAAACATCCATATGTTACAAAAACACACAGGCTTTCATAAGATGTTCTATTTTCTTCACATGACTGTATAAATATATCTATATTTATATACAACAGTGTTTAGGTAGGACTACAAACATGACATCATGCGTCCTATTTAAACACTTATAGAAAGGTCATAAACTGACAGTGCATTAATAATGTGGTGCAACAGTATATGTGCAGTGGCTGAATGCAGCTTGATTAGCTCTTATCTCTAATTGCTGCAATTTAAAATGACACAACAGAGCACATGGGCATTGAAATTTATTTAAGATGATGAAATAAGTTTGTATAAAGATATCTTTAAACACAGATGAAATATCATTATTTACAATATTAGAAATACACAGACAAGACACGTAGGCAAAGCATTCTGTTTGCATGCAGTTCAAATGAAGGAGAATGCTTGAGTTTCAACCATTGATATGACGCACTGTAATGCATGGTCATATTAGAATACTGAAGAAATACAGTGTGCATGCCAAACATTGGTGACTCGGCTGCACAGAGCGTTGTACGTATGCATATGTACCAACAGACTTACAGCAAAGAGTCATTAGTAGCAATTATGTACTCAAGTACTGTTAGTGGCATGTCATAGTGGTTCAACTGACTTGCATACGCTGAGTATTTCCACTCTCTCAGTATGTTAAAATTTAAATGGACCACCATCTATAAGCAGATAGTATAGATTGAAGGGGAAAAAAGCATTGTCATTAAAACAAAAACCTATCCATGAGGAAAACAGTTACAGGCCTATCTTAGCCAGCTCCTTAACATCCATCGTCAAAATCATGTTCACTTCTTTTCTCTTATCAACATGATAAATAGATTCGTGCTCCACACTGTCTTTGGCCTTTTCCCTCTTCAAATCTGATTGGTATGTAAAAACAGTCCTTCAGTCAGCACCAGTCAGATGTCATAGTGTGATAGTTCTTCCCTCTAATATGCCTCTGCTGAATCAGTAGCCAGTGGTGAAACACGTCTGGCATCAATACAGATCCCATCAGTTCTGTCCTGTCTTTTCAGATGGCCCAAAATGTCCACCCCCATTAGAAATGTTCATTCTTAACTGTACTGAAGGTGAAATTGTGGTTTCCTTTGTGGGCCCAGTTTTGGGCAACACAGACTGTGCTCTCCCTCACCGTCTACGTCAGTCGCTTTATGCAAAAGAGTAGATGGCGACGGGAGAGGCGGCCTCAGAGCTCTCGTGGTATTGGCTGCTGTCTCTGTCTCTCTTGGTGCCCGTGTACTCTCCAATGAAAGAACCGTCTTCGTTGAATTCGATCTCATCCCCCTCTCCATATTCCATCAGGCTGTCATCGCTGTTTGTCCGCTTCTGCATATGTTCGCTGTGACTGCGGCCCAGGCGGCTTTCCTCCTCACTGGAGACACAAACACGCACAAAGACACACACACACACAGACATGAACTCTATTCATAGGCATTCATAGACAGACAGATGCTCTATATACAGCAATGCTCTATAACATCATTACATAACATCATTATATAAAAGCATTATCTGATTTCACCAGTTACTGAATGAATCAGGTGGTCAAATAGACAGTGCATTATGTTATCAGACTAAAGTCCAGTAATCTGGTTATTCAGTGCATGTAATCTGGTATCTTTCATACTTTTTTTCTTGTGCAACATTTAGGGGCAAAAATTTACTGTAAGCAATGTGCATTTATTTCTTGTCTTGTTACATTATGACTGTTTTGTCAATGCCCGCTGCTACCAAACAACTGAGGTGTACCTGTAAATATATCCACAGTGTTCATTCATTCATATATATATATAATCATATATTCATGCGTACATGTGCTTAATCTGATTATAAGTAAAATATGTGACATCTACAGGTTTAACATTTGCATTCATAGCATATTTAAAGCTTCCAAGGCAGCCCTTGTCTATTCAGTTATGTTTGTGCAGATGCAGTTAGATAAGATAAGATAAACCTGTATTAGTCCCACAAGTGGGAAATTTACGTGGCTACGGCAGAAAGCAGACAGAACAAAGGTAAGAGCAGCAAAATACAAAGATATATATAAAATAAAA
>JBBPCY010000136.1:22423222-22445540 GCA_037974405.1 Brachyalestes nurse | reverse complement strand
GAGCTGGGGCAGCTACTTTAGGGGAGGCTGGGGCAGGGGGTGCACCCTTCACCGGTTTGGCCTCCCCTGGAGCCGGGGCAGCTACTTTAGGGGAGGCTGGGGC
This sequence comes from Brachyalestes nurse, assembly GCA_037974405.1. Lineage (NCBI taxonomy): Eukaryota > Metazoa > Chordata > Actinopteri > Characiformes > Alestidae > Brachyalestes > Brachyalestes nurse. The sequence continues at coordinate 22,445,437 of JBBPCY010000136.1, read as the reverse complement.
AGGGGGTGCACCCTTCACTGGTTTTGCCTCCACTGGAGCTGAGGGAGTTACTTTAGGGGAGGCTGGGGCAGGGGGTGCACCCTTCACTGGCTTCGCCTCTACTGGTGCTGGGACAGCAGCTTTAGGGGAGGCTGGGGCAATGGGTGCATTCTCCACAGAGGAGACAGGTTTAGTTTTCTCTGGCACTGGAGTAGGCTCAGGTGCTGGTCTAGCCTCTGATACAGGGGATGGCTGGGCTACTTGCTGAGGTTCTGCAACTTTGAAAGCATCTGCTTTCTTGGGCTTTGCCTGTTTACCAGCCTTTACAACTTTAGGAGTGGTCGCTGCAGCGTTCCCTGCACCAGAATCAGCTGGAGGAGATGCAAGTGGGGAACATGGGGGGGTGGCTTTAGGACCAGAAGCTGACTTGGGGGAGGTGGGGGAAGAGGAAGAGGCAGAGAGTGAGGAGCGCTTCCTTCGGCCCACAGGAACAGGCTTGGGGGCAGAAGCATGCGGAGAGGAGGATAGCTTGGAGTCAGCCTTGGCACCTTTAGCTTTTGGCTGGGAGGCAGCAGGAGCTGCAGCAGCAGGGACAGCTGGTGTGGCTGAAGAAAATAAAGGGCTTGAGTTTTTTTTTTTTTTTTTTTTTTAGACTCATCCATGCAAGTTAGGGTGATGGGCAGAACTACTGACACTCCTGGCACAAAAAGTGTTAAGCCACACCAAAGCATTCAAACAAAAAGCAACCTACACTACTGGCATTTAGAAAACACACAGGGATCACAACAGCACTTGTTAGAACCTCTGGGATCACACAGCTTGGGCAGCCACCTACGATACCAAAATCCTTATTACTTCCAAAAAAAAAAACAGGATAAGGAACAGTGTGTTAATCTTTGGCTTCCACAGGAAACTAACACCTGAAGTGTGTACGCTGGTTAAATACAAATCTTACCCAAGTGTTAAGAGGTCCCCTTTTTATAACTTAGCAAATGTTGAGGATACAGATATCATGTCTTTACAACAAATATAAGCTCAACTAGTTCCAGATGTAAACAAACTGAACATTTACTTACTGCAGCATTAGTAAATGCAGCACACCTATACACCAGCTTGCAGCTATACATGGACACAAGAGGCATCACCAAACCCACTGTCAAAACTTGCCAACCACCAAAGTTACAACTAAATGTTTGTTAAACAGGCAATGTTTTTGCTTCAAAATAAGCAAGCTGCTGCACACACTGATGTCTGAAATTTATCTTCACAACTGAAGATAAATTACCACTTCTGTGGTCTTGAATTGGAAAAAAGAAAACAGCATAGCTGTTCAATTAAGACTTACACTCGATTATGACCAACACAGTAGAGTTTAGACAAAAACATGCAAGACATTTCAAACACTACATCAAGTAATGGCTCAAATTTGATTATCTGTGTAGTTAAGCTTTCTAGACAAGCGTTCCCCAGGTTTGATCCCTGACAATTCTGTCCTGCAAATTTAAGTATTCCTGTGTGATTGCATGGTGGCTATAAAACCAACAATAATTGTTTGGTAAACTCTCCAAACACCCCCCCCCCCTTTCTCCTCAAACATTACAGAGATTACAGATATAAAAATAAAAATTAAGAACACAAACGAAAATCACACAAATCAACTCATCACTCCTTCCCAGGCTGAACTGGATGTGTTACAGCAGGAACAATGCTAAACTGTGCAAGGAAGTTGTACTCCAGAAACTGGACCAACATGTAAGTGAAGCACAAGTTGCACAACACATACACTCAGTTAAATACAAGACAGACAGGAGAAATAAGTGAATATAGGATCTGGGTTGCCTTCACATCTGGCCTGTTTCATGATGTCTGCTAAAACCACAAATAATTGTGATGGGACACCGATACTTAGACAATATAACATTATAAAGGTCAAAAGAAACATACTCCCCAGCGGTCAGCAGCAGAAACACTAATTAGTTGGGGTACAAATGAACTAGTACTCAGTGTTACTTGATTCACTGTTTAGTGATTTCAGTTTAGTGATTCACTGTGAGAATAAAGATGACCATGAATCTTCAAGTGTGGGATTAAGTGTACACTGAAACATGCAAAGAACAGTAAATAGGTTCTTCTCTGAGAGGACAAGCAGTGGGTCAGACTTCACACAAATTGACCCACCTGACAAGTGCTGAGAGGGGAGAGAAGGCCCAGCACGATTAGCCTGCACCTTTGCCTGGACAGCCTCTGAAAGGACTACAGCTTCTTTTTCTGCTACTACTTCATTCTGAGTTGTCACATCTACAGTAAGACCAACAAGATCTACTTCCATCCTTGTGGCTGCCTCATTAGGCTCCTCTTTTACGCTTTCAATGGTGGCTTCCAGGCTCACACACTTCAAGCTCTCAGATAACGGTTTTGCTACATGGGGATCAGTAATGCTTTCTTGAAAAACCGGCAGACCATCAACCACATCTCCAGCAAGAACAGATTCTTCAGCTGCAGGTCCCTTTGGTGTGTCTATCCCGATGACAGCCTGATCTTTAGTTGTAACTACTTCTGGCACTTGGGCTACAGGTTGCACCAAAGATTCTTTATACCCTTCATCAAGACCTGGTTGTCCCTGGACAACAGATTCTTCGGCAGGTGTTTCTGGCCCTTCGGAGTCTTCATTTGCCGCAGCAAATTCTTCAAAAGCAGTAACTGCTTGGGCTACAGCCTGTTCCTCAGAAACAAGTGTTGCCATATCACCATTGGACTGCACGCTCTCTGCTTGAGGTGGAATCGCTTCTTTCACAGAATAGGCCACAATCTCAGTATTTGTCTGGGATTCCAGAGTAAGAGCAGATGCCTCAGGAACAGCACTCTCCTCTGAAGCAGGTTTGATAATTTCAGGAGCAGCTGCCTCAGAACAGGCAGAGGGGCTTACAACTCCTGGAGCTAAGGGGATGGGGAGGAGCAAGGAAAGCAGGAGGAAGGGTAGTCACAGTGAAAGCATCAGCAGCAGCTTGAGAAATCTCACCAAGATGTTCTGTTGCATATAATCAAAAGACCTGTCCAGTGGCACCACAACCTGAACACTATTACCTCAGTCTAATGAAAGGCCAAAAAATTATATGCAACAGAACTCAGAAACACATGTAATTATGTAACCATCCTTCCAATGGTGTCTGTAGATTCAGTGAAATTAGTGTGTGTACCAGTGAAAGAAAAAGAAAAGATGTGGCAACAGTGTCTACGTCCCACTTCTACCATGCAGTGCCCACAGTCAAATACAGTGAAAGTCTGAACACCGGGTGGCAGCACACCAGACTGAGAAAGAAGGTATTCCAACATTAACTTCTTAAGTCAACGAAAAGAGCTTAACAGTAATATGTTTGCCAAGCGCTGCTGAAGTTTTTAACTTTTTCAACCACACTCATGACTTGTCAAAACATGACAAGTTTCTGTCCAAAACTCTCTGCTTTACACTTTGATCACCCATTCAAAGACAAACAGATATCACTTGCAGTCAAAAGCTGCAGGTTAAAGTCTTGGTATTCAAAAAGAGTAATTTAGCCAATATTTGTTCCAACAAACACCTACTGAGTAGGTTCACATAAAATCTGCAGCCTGTTAGCCGTCAATACAAAAGTTATGTAGTTCAATCTTTTTAAAATAACTTAATTTCACCACTATTTTAATTCTTAAGTTTCTCAGATGGAACATCTACCTCATTGTCACCCAAATGCCAAGTCATTTTAAGGAAGGAAAGAAAGAAGAGACCAAATTATGAAAAACACAGGTATAGATTAGTCACCAAAATAGCATCCAGTACAGAACGCATAGATTCGTTCCCAAAAGCGCCACATGAAATAGACCTTTGGTATCTTCCACTAGAAGAAAATACTTCCTATACCTTTTAACATCTTCAAACTAGCAGTAAAATACAGAGGGAATACTACAGTCCAGGAATATTTGTCTGTGCAATGTAAACTGAGAAACGCTATGACTACAAAACAAAGTACACAATGTGAAGGGGTTAGAAACTGATCACATATGAATTATCATGCATGGTTTATCCATATCCCATGCACAAACAGTATGTGAGTATGTGCTTTGAACACTACCATATATCCATACCCTCACAGGCAACAGGCAGTTATGCTGGTTTCTGGGATTGGAGGTCCTGGATGAACTTTTTTCACTATAAGCCCTTTTTAGTGTGAATCTGGCATGGTTTGATTTGCAATTTCCCTTTGAGATTAATAAAGTAATCTACAGAACTAACTAACACTCCACTCTCCAGTATCCCCAGTGTAAGAATAAAAAAAACGGAGACCAATTCCTCCCCCACCCAGTAAAACCTGCTGCATGAATAGCATCCACAACAGCTGGTGACTAGAAGTGAAAGACGAGTGTCGGACACAGGTGTTACCAAAAACAGGCTACATTTTCTTGTCTAAGCTATAGTAAATGGGCAGTGATCTATAAGAACAGGACTACTCCAGGACCTCTCAACACAGAGTTTGATCTCAAACAAGTGGAATAGTGTTACGAACCCGTCTCCACTTGGGGCTGCTGCATCTCCTGCTCTGTCACTGGGACAGTCTCTGTGGCTTCACCTGGCATTCTTGGCTATAACACACAGACACAAAAAAGATATAGATGATTATAAACTTGACTTTTATTGTCTCATCACTTAACAGCAAAAAACAGGCAGCAATAAGCCTATTAGTTTGGAGAAGTATAACAACTCTGTTGTTTGAAACTTTGCATAATGTTAGCTCTCATATCAGTGGAGCTATAAACCAAATTTTATCAAGTCGCAAATAAAACATATCACCACCTTAAACAGACATGTTTAGTGTCACAAATTTGCTACTAAGTGAAGTTTAGCCTTAGAGGCTAAAGAAAGTTACTATGCGAAAGATTTCCCTGACTCCTTAGACACACTTTATGGACAAAAGTATGGGGACACCTGACATCACACCAACAGGCACATTAATGACATTTTCATTCAAATACACAGACTTTAATATGGAGTTGGTTCCCCCTTTGCTGCCATAACAGCTTCTTCTTATAAAGATTTCCACAAGATTTCAGAGCTTCTGTGGGTATTTATGCCCATTTATGAGGTCAGGCACTGATGTATGTTGGACGAGAAGGTCTGGATCACAATCTCCGTTCCAGTTTCCAAAGGTGTTGGCTGTGGTTGAGGTCAGGGCTCTGTGCGGGCCAGATCTTCCACAACGAACTCATCCAACCATGCCTTCATGGAGCTTAGTTTGTGCACTGGGGCTGTCATGTTAGAACAAAAAAGGTTGTTCCCCAAACTATGTCCACAAAGTTAAACGCACGGCGAAGCATGCTGAAGCGTTAAGGTTGCCCTTCACTGGAAGCAAGGGGCCTAGCCCAAACCCTGAAAAATAGGAGTCTCTATACTTTTGTCCAGGTAGTGTACATTAGCCATGTAAGTAAAGAACTACACGTCGGCTATTCAACATTTCCACGCAGACTACCTACACTTAGGGTAAAGAAGGAATTGAATACATTCTGAAAAAACAGTCCTTTAAGATATTTCTGAAAGCTGAAAGATTAGCTATTCCGTGGTAAACAGATGGCAGACGCATGGTCAAGCCTGAACTGATGTAACTCATAATAAGCTTCAGATGTATGTCAAGCAATGTTTACCAGTTTTACCGTCTTAACTAAGCGGTAAGCTATCCTACATCACTCAGACTGTTTAATACCATAACCAGATTTCAAAAATGTCTTTTCAGGACTGAGAAACTCAGAACTCGTGAAACACATTTATATCCAAGTTAGCTCCACAGCTAACACAACATGAGCCCTGTAAACAAGAATATTGCCCGAACTTCAGCCTCACACAGCAAAATTACATTCGTGACCATCCAAATTTCAAAAAGAAACACGAATATTGCCCAGCCTTGTTGTGTTTCACGAAATATGAAGGAGAAACTGTCGTGTGCTAACTACGAAGCAAGAGGGAGAAGATAGCCCTCCCCCATTTTGAAGTCTGCCGGCTGCCTTAAAACCCAAATAGTTCCCGTTTAGAGAGACGAATCCTGTCCATATTTACCACGGTTTAAAGAAGAGCTTTAAAGCAACGCAAAGGCTTTGGTAGGACCGAGCAAGGCAATCTAGAAATGTCGGATGTCACACGATTGAGTGCAGAAACACTTACGAGGTCTGGGCTCGGGGTCCAAGATGGCTGTGAGAGAGAAAGTGCGACCTCAGCGTCACTTCCTCATCAAAAGCTCTCTTCCCTAACTACCGGAGAGTGAGAAACAGCCACTGAAAATATCAACAGCACAACAAAGATCAAAATACGAGTTTTCTGTCGGCAGGTGGGTTCTACATTCTATGTGGTTGTTATATTTATACTTTATTTAATATAATATAGCCATTTAACACTCCAGTGGGCCTGCTGGTTTGTAATAATCGTAATTAAGAGACTTAGCTTAGCTAGCTGTGCTAACGAGAAACGTTACCTGAACATGTCACTAAAATACTCAGTTTCAGACTCATTAGACCGAGACGAACATTTTCTCATCGAAAAATATATCGCGCTGATATGAGCCTGAAGCTGACATCTTGTTTTATCTTTCTGTTCCACGTTTTTCTATTTAAAGCTGCGGTCGTTAATGAGCAACATACACTAACTTTATATGTGCTCCAGTGCATAATCATGCTGGAATAGAAAACAAAGCAAGCTCCATAAAGACATGGCTGGATGAGTTGATTGCCTGCTTCTATGTAAAGTAAAGGTCTTTTTGTGCTGCTCTCTGACATCCTTTCTCTCTGTTTTTATTCCTACAGAATTATGTCTATGTCCCATTTGTATGGGCGCAGAGGAGATGAGGAGGATGGAGTTGAGATTGAGAAGTTTGAGGTGTCTGATTGGGACTTGGCCAATGAGTTTAATCCAGAAAGACATCGACACAGACAGACCAAAGAGGAGGCTACTTATGGCATATGGGCTGAACATGATTCTGATGATGAGAGACCAAGCTTTGGAGGCAAAAGGTATCTAAATTAGTCTTAAACTGAACATTTGTTAGTCAACTCTATCAGGCATCTTTTCTGTTTATCACTATCAGATATGGCACAGGTGCTAGCACATACAGCAACAGTCTGAACAGTCAATGTATCAAACTAAGTGTAGGTTCATTTTCTTTAGGCAGTAGATGTACACAGTGTGCAAAATACCTGTCAATATTCGGGGGGTGTCCCCATCTCCCTGTTGTTGCACAATACCGATCTAAATGTTCTCAACATGCAGTAGGCTTATAACCTTCAAATGTTTCATGGCTGCAAGCCAAGACAATTAGTCTATAGCCTACATGACAAAACACGCACACAATTAACATTTTATTCATAATCCAATATACTATAGTATTCGTAAAGCCACACTGACATAGGAGGTTGCGTTGGCTAAAGTTGTATGGATGCACACTTGTTTTATAACAAGTGGAGGCAAAGTTGTGTATTACATTGCAGAGACGACAACAATTGGTACCAATCTGGCGCTCTTACAGGAGCAATCCACACACACACACACACAATCACCTCAACTTCTCCAACTCCAAGGCTAGGCTGCTTCACCCAACCACAAGGCCTACAGAACCATGCAGTATCCCGAAGCCGGAAAGGACTCACGCACACACTTATCTTATGCACAACAATCAGTTCTATCATCACAGTTCAGTCACTGCAAAGATTGAAAAAATAGCCTCTTACCTTAAGTTAGAAATGACCAAATATGCCCTGGCTTGTGGTTGGCAATGTCCTGCTTTAATCCAGCTTCTGACGAGTGGAACTGGGTCGAATTTGACCAGAGGAGGTCCGTTGAGGTCCACAAACAGGAGTGAAGACAGGCTGTCTTCGCGCAACCTGTTGCGCATCTGGTTGTCTGTGTTATTAACTGAGGAATAGCACTCAGCTGACGTAGGGAGTCTTTCCAATGTTTTCCGTGGTGCAATGTGATGTAGTTTCCAGTCTTGAAACTGCTCCAAGGCCTCCCTGGTTGTTTCTCCAAGCGCTTTTGCAAGGCTGCGTACTTCTGATTCGCCATGCAAAATCAGGTCATCCTGCTCCCCTGGCCAAAAATGCTTGTCAAGAGCTTTGAGCATCAGGACCAAATTTGACTCCAGTCATCACACAGTAAGAGACACAATCACTGATTCATAAAAACGAGACCTGTTTATTTTTGCCCTGCCTTCACTCAGCTCTACACCCTTAAAAAGGCCAGATGAGACGGACGGTTCAACCTTCTTGGTTGATTCCCCCCACCCCCCTGCCAGTCATCTTCATGGTAGTCAAAACACTGATAGTTTGTTGGATAGCAAGACTTGAATCCACAAGTGACATTTCTCTTTTTTGCAGCTCTGGAGTTCACGAAGGATGTCTTTCATGACCGCCAAATCTTCCATAAATCCTGAGTTAGTTAGTTAGTTAGGAGATTCAGAAGTCCATTGTATTGGACACACGGCCATTGTGTGTTGTGTCCTCACTGGCTGTTTTGAAATAGAGTGCTAGTGCAGGGAAATCTTTCCATACTGCTTTTACTGTTTTAAAGCTGCTAGCCACCCATCTGATGGTGAAAATGTTTTCAGTATTGCCATGTCAAGCTCAGCCGCTGCTTCTCTAAGCAATCTGATGTTCCTGGTTGACTGATTAATTGTTGAATGAGTATAACTTTGAAATAAAAAACCTCTGATTAGTGCCAGCCACTTCTTTAAGCAAGTTCTAATCTATGCGCCAGACAGTGAACAGACTGCATGTTCAGAAACTTTTCTTTGAGTCTAACAACAAGCCCACTGCCTTTTCCTGTGAGCACCACAGCTCCATCGGTGGCAATGCTTATCAGGTCATCCTCAAAAAGTCATCATCCATTCCAGCCATCATCGAGTTATAAATGGATTCAGCATCGACCCCATCTGTAAGTTCCATTAGATCCAGGAAAACATTGTTTACATCGGTAACACTGACATCACATCTTGCGTAGATTATTAGATAGGGACTGCCATGAATGGTGCTTTCATCAATTGTGAATGACACCCGTGAGTCTATTTCTCTCGCATTGCAGATGAATTTGCGGCGCGTTTCCTTGGCAGTGTGACTGATTATTTCTGCGCATGTATGGTCAGATTTGTGGATTTAACCAACTTCGGCTTCATTAAGTTCCTGCATTGTCATGAGTGGATTGAGCTTTTTGTACAATAGGCTTTCCTTTGCCACAGTGTAAGCTGTTCTGAAAAAAACTGTTGTTTTCTTGAGTAAATCGGACTGTATATCAATGAGAGTGTTGTGGAGGGCGTCTTTCTCTTTTTTCTGGGCTATTTCCACTGAATTTTTGTGGGCCTGGCTGTCCCATTGTTTGTAGACCTTCTTTCGTATTGTCTATGCTTCAGAGCTAGTAACATTGTTGATCCATTCTTCTGCACGGTGTAAACCTGGTCTCTTTTCTGCGAGTATTAATATTTTTGCTTTTCTGCGCACTAAACACCCCAATTTCCCTCCCTTAATGTCAAGCCAAGAGTTGCGGCCTTTCCATTCATCCACCTGCTTTGTTGTCCAACCAGCCGGCAAGTAACTTTACCTCAGCACCTGCTGCATCTTCTGAGCACTCGGCCTCAACTTCACCTTGTTATTCTTGACTGGGTGCAAGTTGATGATATTCTATTCTGGTAGCGTGTGAGCCCACTGTGCTAGCTGCACCAGCATCTTTATCGCCAAGTGCCACCTTTTTGGATGAAAGGAACCCAAAGTGTGCTTGTGACACACAATGTAGGTTTCGCTTGCTAGCCATTTTAGTATGACTTCGTTCTCAATCTCAATGTTAAGTCTTTCTTCAGTTTGGCGCGCACATGGCTAATTTGCATATGTGCACAGGATTGGCTGGCTCCACTTGCCAAAAAAATATTTTTTTGAATCCTGAATATTGGACATGGCGGTCTTAAAAACATTTAGGTGTCCAATAGTGAAAATATATATATTTTTTGACATAATTTGAGACACCCTTAATTTTGCTTTTGGGGCTTTCAGGGGGTCTCATGGGTTAATCTCATGGGACACCCCGTATTTCGCACAGCGGATGTACAGTAACCCCCTGACATTCCAAGTGAAAAACTGCGAATTTGTGATTAGATGCCACCAAATATGATCCCAAAACCTTTTATTTTAAACTCAGCTTAGTGCGTTACTATTACAAATGTAAAGGTAAACCTGTATTCTACTGAACAGTGTGCACTGAAATGCTGTGCTAGAATGTAAAATACCGATGTTACCCCAGTATATACTGTACTGTAATTCATGCAAGCATGTTTTCTTTGGTTTGGGCTTTTGTTTTCTTTGGTAAATAACAGTAATAATTTACAGTAATCAAAATACAGGGCTTTAAAAAGAACAAAATGAAAAAACACTCGAGCTCCATGTGGGAAACTGTGGGAAACTGTTCTGCGAGAGGTGCGTCACAGGGCAGCAGCGAGAAATGAGTAACGTTCTTAGATTGGCTACTTTCAAACCTCCCGCCTCTGAGTACAGGGGTATTTCACCATCCCAAGACACTCTTACTTTGTGTTTCTCTCCACAGTACCAAAAATGTATACAGTTATATTTTATATGGAAATGTAGCTGAATTTAGGTTAATATATACAGTATGTCACGAAATTAGTAAATTATATTTTTCTTAATAATTTAGCAGTAAAATGCATGAAAAATTATATATAAGCAAAAAAAAGCCCTAAACTCTGAACCGTGAATTTGCGGGGGTTTACTGTCTACGTTATATATTTTGAATTCCTCTTTGGTAGATTGTGCAGCTGGTTTTTACATGTCTGTATATGAATGTTGCTGGAGTTGTTCACAGGTATTGTAACTGGGAGGATGTAATGTGACGTGTTAAACTTTATAGAGGAAAAGACTACACAGCCCCTGTGAGCTTTGTGAGTGCTGGCCTGCGGAAGACTGCAGCTGAGGAGAAACAGCAGCAGGACTCGGATGACTCAGACCAGGATGAAGAAGTGCCTCCTCCACCCCGTGGTGTTGCACCCAAAAAGCTTCAGACGGTACTTGGCAATACATATACACACATGTCTACTGTTTTAGGATAAACATTTTTAAGATAAACCTTAGCTGTCACCTTTATAGCTGCTTCATGGTGTAATCCTCTAGGGAGTAATACATGGGCCAACTTGGTCATTTCTGGGATAAAAAAAAAGTAATACTACCTTGAATGATGCGCATTTGAGAAGAAATGATGTATGTGTTATGCGTCGAGATATATTTAAATTATCATTTAAATAGTATCATTGGAGGAACACTATCTTTGTACAATTTCTTACTAAGCTGATTTCCAAATGAGTGACATAAGCAGTGGGTATATGTCTTTCATTTTTGCATGTCTAAATGGAGTCGCTTCTGTATAACTTTCCACAACTTTTGCATCCTCTAGGGTGGGCACTTTAAGAGTTCCCAGAAAACATTTGCAGGAAATATCCGGCCAGGCCAAGACATCGGTGGCTGGGAGAAACATACGAGGGGCATTGGTCAGAAGCTTCTAGAGAAGATGGGCTACATCCCGGGGAAAGGCCTTGGCAAAAATGCACAGGGTAGGTGCAGGTCCAGGTACATAGAAGACTAATCTTGGGTGTACTGAATGTGTCCTGATATTTGGATGTCTTTGCAGGTATTGTAAACCCAATTGAGGCTAAAGTACGGAAGGGCAAAGGAGCGGTGGGGGCTTATGGCAATGAGAGAACTCAGCAGTCCCTGCAGGACTTCCCTGTTGTAGACTCAGAGGAGGAAGAGGAGAAGGTGAGATATGAGATGTTTGTTCTTACGACTAAAACTTTCTGTCCTTGAGGGTGTTTTCACGCTGTAGTTGTCTTTGGACTTGAAGAGCCAGAGGGAGCCAATGTACAATGCAGGGAACTGATCTCTGTTCTTTCTGAGAATGGTGGTTTTGCACACTGCACATAATGTGTAAAAACCATCTGCTCTTGACCCTGTATGTATAGTAATTTAACTGGTTTGTCGTGTGTTGTTTTAAGTAGTTGTTCTTTATTTACTGGGCTGTCCAAACATTTCACTGCACATATATCCCAGTTAACTGCAGTTTGATTTACAAAGTGCATGTCCTTTCTCATGAACCCAGGTGTACTAGATGGGTTGATATTGTAGTAACATTTAAAAACAATGAACAAATTATCCCTTACTTAAACATTCAGACCAAGTGTAACTCTCCACACTGAGCCCCAGTCTCTTCAAATTTCACCGAAGATCAGATACAATTTTTTTTTTATTCCCTCTGTGCCCCCAGGAGTTTCAGAGAGAATTGGGTCAATGGCGTAGGGAGCCTGGAGCTGGCAAGAAAAAGCCCAAATATTCCTACAAAACTGTGGAGGAGCTGAAGGCTCATGGAAAACTCACCAGCAAGGGCCTGAGCAAACCAGCTGGAGAACTCGCCCAGGTCAAGGTAAGACAGTAGAACACTAACTTTAAACAGCGTTAAATTTGACCTCATTCTCAAAATCAATTTTTTTGTAGCAACTGTTGAACGTACTCATAAAGAACATCTTTGCTGTGTATACTTACCGTTCTCTCTCTCTCTCTCTCTGTAGGTGATAGATATGACAGGCAGGGAGCAGAGGGTGTACTACAGTTACAGTCAGATGAGCCAGAAGCACAGTGTTCCAGAGGAGGCTCCACTGAGTGCAGCTACACGAGAGCAGAAGAGCACCTGTTACGCTTTGCCTGAGCTTGAACACAACCTAAAACTGCTCATTGAACTTACAGAGCAGGACATCTTACAGGTATCTCACATTTGTCTTTAAAATGACAAAACATTACTGGAATGTTTCCATTTCCTTACATAACCTTTTTTACACATCAGCTTCTCAATTTATTGCTCCTGGATTCTTTTGTTTGTGCATAGTTGGCACACTAAATGGTTGTAGATGTAATATAGAATAAGGAGAACGTGATAATTTCATGAACTGAAGTTCTCAACAACACACAGATCAGCCATAACATAGAACTGCCTGCCTAATATTGTGTAGGCCCCCCTCATAACCCTAGAACACCTTACTAGTGAAGGTGTGCTGTGGTATGTGACACCAAGACGTTAGCAGTAAATCTTTTAAGTCCTGTAACTCCCATGCATGGATCAGACCAGTATGTCCAGCACATCCCACAGATGCTTGAGCAGATCTGGAGAATTTGAAACTCACCTTCTTTAAATCATTCCTGAACACGGCACATTATTCTGCTGAAAAAAAGGTCACTGCCTTTAGGGAATACCATTGCCAGGAAGGGTCGTACTTGATCTGTAGCAATATTTAGGCAGTACGTGTCATAGTAAAATCCCCAATAATGCCAGGATCCCAGTTTCACCAGCAGAACATTGCCCAGAGAATCACAGTACCTTCACTGATTTGCTTTCTCCCTGTAGTGCATCCTGGTGCCATCTCTTCCCCATGTAAATCAGGCACCAAAATGATGTAAAAGAAAACATAAGATCACCTGGTGCTTTTGGTGGTGAACAGGGTCAGCACTGTTCAGTTGCTGCCAAATATTTCTCACCCATTGACAGGTGCCACTGTATTGAGAGAATCGAGTGACTCACTTTATCTGACAATAGCTTAATGTTGGTTGTGCAACTCTGTCAGCAACAGTTGCAAGCAAACTCAAGATCAGTGTTTCCCAGAGCTGTAGTGGCCCTTCTTTGCAGAATTGTGTTAATTCAGTCATGTTAGGGGGATCTCAGGCATGATTTCAGGTTAGGACTTTGGCAAAGTCATTCCAAGACTTTATAATAATGGGTTATAATTAATTCTACGACTCCAAAATCATTGCAGTCGATACATCACCTTCAGACTGTAATCACAGAGGCCCGTTAACAAAGACTTTTTTGACTTTTCTTATTTGTAACTTAAACAAAAACAATTTTGTATTACTTGGGTTTAACCTAAGACACTCTCTGCTGACCTATATGGACATCTCTGTGTGTTTTGCTGTGTGTGTACATAGAGCGCTCGGCGCCTGCAACATGAACAGGACACAGTGGTGTCTCTGACACATGAGAGTACAGCTTTGCAGACCAGGCTGAGTGAGGAGGCAGAGGCTGTGGAGCGGCTGGAACGTGTGCTGGACCTGGTGGAGCGTCTGGAGGCAGCTGGAGAGGGAGGTGGACCCAAGCTCAGCCTCCAGGAGTGTGCAGAGGCCCTCCAGGAACTGCAGACAAACTTCTACCAAGAGTACAAGAGCATGGGGCTTGCTGATCTTGCTGTGTCTGTAGTGCATCCGCTGCTGACTGAAAAACTTAAAAACTGGGATCCACTCAAGGTGGTAAAAAATGAATACAGAGCATTTGCTAGGATAGAGAACATTTTCATAAATAATTCCTGTTATTAATATGTACTGCATTTCACTGTAGGACTGTTCATATGGTTTAGAAGAAGTGGGACAGTGGAGGGCCATTCTAGAGGGCCCTACACAAATCCAACATGCTGCACCTGACTCCGGCAGCATGGATCCCTACCACAGGTAAACTATACTTACATTTTTTTCTTTTTGTTGTTTTACACATTAAAGGTGTCATATTCTATGTTTTCATTTAAACATGCTTTTCTGTTACTATCCCTTTAAAAGATAAAGACCTTAAATGTTCTAAAAACTATTTATCTGGGAAGTGTGTATTCTTTCGGACTGGATGGAAGCAGGGAACTGGTCAGAGAAACTACCAAGAGGCCTGTGGCAACTTTGACGCCACAAGAGTGGGCATTGTGTGGGTGTGTGTGTGTGTGTGTGTGTGTGTGTGTGTGTGTGTATGTGAGACAAGAGTAGCACAAGGGTGGACATGTATGGAAAGGTTGTAAGAAATGAAGCCACTCATCAAGATAGGCCACATTTAGTCTCAAATGAGCTTTGCCAAAACCATGAAGAGGCCAGCTGGGAAAAGGTGTTAGATCAAACTATCAAACAATTAATTTGGCAGAAAAGCCAAATACAGCTTGCCATCCAAAGAACACCAAACCTACAGCAAAGTATCATGGTGGTAGCATTTAGGGGTGGGTGTCTGTGTGTGTCTGTGTGTGTGTGTGGGGTGGGGGAGGAGGAGGAGACTGGGGCACTCAGGATACAAGGAAAAATCTGCTTCCCTCTGCCAGAAAGTTGTCAATGGAAAGAAGGTCCACCTTCCAAAATGACAAAGACCCAAAGCACACAGTAAAATTGACCACAAAGTGGTCCTTAAGTCCTGTTGAAAATCTGTGGAATGACTGAGCCTGAACAGTTCTGTAAAGAATGGTAGGCAAATGTTGCACAGTCTAGATGTGCAAAGTCAGTAGAGAAGAATCCCAACAGACTCAAGGCTGTAATTAAAGCAAAATGTGCTCTACAAAGGACTCACACGGGGGATGTTCTTTTATCCATCTCAGTGATTTAGATTTTTTAATATATATTTTTCGGAACTGTTATCATATTTACCCACTGTAGTTTGTAATTTGGTATGCCACTGATTTAGGTATTTAAGGATTTATCATACAATGCACATTTAACAACTGTTTATCTCTGTACAGATTGATCTGGGAGGTGTGGGTTCCAGTGCTGAGAGGCTGTGTGGCTCAGTGGCAACCCAGGAACGTAGGGCCAATGGTGGACTGTGTGGACTGCTGGGCTCCTGTGCTGCCTATCTGGATTCTGGACTACATGCTGGAGCAGCTTATCTTTCCACGGCTACAGAAAGAGGTCACTTTTCACACTATAAAAAGAGTCATAGGAATACACACCTCCATAAAACATTCACTTTGGTCCCCTAAAGTACACTGTGACAGCTGTTGAATAATATTATGTATCTGTGTGTAACTCCTCAGGTGGATAACTGGAACCCATTGACAGACACTGTGCCCATCCATTCGTGGATCCACCCGTGGTTGCCACTAATGCAGGCTCGCCTAGAGCCACTGTACGCGCCTATCCGGAGCAAACTGGCCCATGCGTTGCAGCGCTGGCACCCCAGCGATGCCTCTGCCAGACTCATCCTGCAGCCCTGGAAAGAGGTTTTCACTCCTGGAGCCTGGGAGGCTTTCATGGTCAAAAACATTGTTCCTAAACTAGGTGTGTGTGTGTCTACTCATAAAGGTTCTCTGCTGCGTTCTGTCTATTTACTGTAGGAGCCATTTCCCGTTTTATTTTACATTGTAATTTCTGTTTTATAGCTCTGTGTCTTGGGGAACTGGTGGTGAACCCACATCAGCAGCTGGTGGAACCATTCACATGGGTGATGGACTGGGAAGGCATGCTCTCTCTCTCCACCATGGTGGGATTACTAGACAAGCACTTCTTCAATAAATGGCTACAGGTGGGTCTAAGGTTGTATGTTGTCATTAAAGAGGTTTTAAGGGATTTTGTGCACAAAATTTTTGTTTTACAAATTTTGGCTGGTTTGAATACTTGGAAATGCTTTGATGTGAAAAGCAATATAACCACAAATGTATTGTTTGACAAGAGTTTCTTTTGTACCTCTACAACAAATCAACAAAACACAGCTGCACCTATTGTCATTGACAGCAGGCCGTGCCAGCATTGTATTTCTTATTGTGAAATACTGTTTTCTTATGTTTACTACATTAATGCTTTGTGTATGTGAGCTCTGCAGAGTAAAGCCATATTAATTTCTGACTGTGCCTGATGTTGCAGGTGTTGTGCTCTTGGCTGAGTAACAATCCAAACTATGAGGAGATCACAAAGTGGTATTTGGGGTGGAAGGGCTTGCTCTCAGAGGCACTGCTCAGCCATCCAGTCATTAAGGAGAAGCTCAATGAAGCTCTTGACATCATGAACAGAGCTGTGGCCTCTGGCATAGGTTAGTCACATACACACATTCACACGTGCTGTTAAAAATCATTCATCTCTACCTACACAAGTCAAACATTGCAAGCAAGGTTTTTAAGTCACCCTACCAGCAATTAACAAAGTTAATTGTTAACAATTAACAATTAACAAACTTCTAGTTTAACCAAATAACCCCCTCTCTCCCAAATTATCTACTTAGTCTGACGTACTGGGGAAAAACATACATGGTCTTGATTACTGGTAAATGCAGCTATTAATAGTGATGTAACACTTGATTTGGTTCATCAAACTTCCAAGAGCATCTAAAGTGACAATCCGGTAGATATGAGCAGCAATAGAAATTTGTAGCCTAATACGCAGGAGCAAAACAAACTGAATCAGTTAGTTTTTGACTGCCAGGTTTGACTTATTTTTGAGTATTTTTTAGTGTTGCTTCTGAATTTGGCCTGGAGGGTCTGGTGTCACATTTGAAAGGGCAACTTCAGCATCCCAAACACTATTATTTGCCTAAATCCTTCTGCCCTCTTCATAGGTGGTTACATGCAGCCTGGTGCAAGGGAGAACATTGCATACCTGACCCAGACAGAGAGGAGGAAGGACTTCCAGTATGAGGCACCAGCACAGCAGCAGCGTGAGGTAGAAAACAGTGTCCCGCGACCTCCAGGCACTGTCCCCATCCCTTCATCAATACCTACCAACTTCAAAGATCTGATCCAGGCCAAGGCAGAGGAGAATGGGATTGTCTTCATGCCCCTGGTGGGCAAGCGGCACATGGGCAAACAGTTGTACACGTTTGGTAGGATCATGATCTACATCGAACGAGGAGTTGTCTTCGTCCAGGGTAAAAAGACTTGGGTTCCTACATCACTGCAGAGTCTCATCGACATGGCCAAGTAAAGGATTAGAGCCGAAGAGAAAATCTCAACCTGCTAGAGATGTTTCTTTTGTAATGTCGGCTGTTTGTTGATATGGGGTTTTGTGACTGTACAGCATATTGTTTTGTAAAATGTTCTGTCCCTGCATTAGACATTTTTGAAATAAATTTATTTTTTGGAAATGTGTCAAACTGATTGAACCTGCCACTTTTTGTAACCCATGTAAGTCTACTGGGATCCCAGAGTATATAAAAGTTCCAAACATCTACTAAACAACCCTCTTTATTATCATCAGAAAAATCTGTGTTAATGTACAATACTTGCCAAAAAAGTAAAAAAACACAAAAGTATATAATCAATGTACAAGATCTGATCAAAGTGATAGGGAAAGAAATATCAGTTGGAAAAACAGAAAAACAGAACATCCACTGTGAACACCCTTGTGTAGTCCTTCTAGAGCTCTTTTAAACATGAGATGCAACACCACATTTAAGTCAGACACATCCAGACACTGCTTAATTGCTGAGGTGAGGGAAGTGCTTAGGGTCAGACATTCAAAATCCTCCTTTATTCCTTTTCTGCTTAAGATGGCTCATGACACATGGAAGACGACGGCCACCAAATGAGTTAGACAGTCACTGAGGTTAAAACTCTTTCAGGAGATCTACAAAAATACAAATAAAAAGCACATGCTTAGTCAGGTTGTAAAGCCGGGCACACCAATTTCTAGGTTTTTCTTCTCATGAGTCAGTACAATGAAAGGTAAATCTGAGGGACTGATTCTGAACATACCACTTTTCTTCAGCATCTCTCCTTTCCTTGAGCGAGCCATTAGATCCAAAAACTGATCAAATAGCTTTATATACTTGGCAAGGCTAGTACGCTTGTAGTCTGTGGAGGAAAAGGCTTAAGTGTGTAAAGAGAAACAAACCCAAAATAAAAGCATACAACATAGACTTTGACCGCAAACGAACAAACACACACACACACACACACAAACACACACAAACACACAAACACATCCAATACAATATGGTAGTTCTGTGCAATATTATGAGGGAACATGTACAAATTTCTAGTTCTGTGCAATACTATGAGGAACATGTGCAATTTTCTTTCTTTCTTGGGGAACCACCATAACTGGGTAAAATGTGCAATTTAAAACATTACTGTAAATGCCTGTCACTCCACTGTGTACCTGTATGTGTACATATACTCATTGTGTACAGACACAATGTTTACATATAGTCTAAAAATATATTTGTGAATATTTACTACACAGATGTCCATATTCTATATATCTCCAGATTGTATAGTGTACATTTTATTTTATACTGCACTATTTGTATTTTTTTGTTAGTATTTTATTGTTAGTATAATACTCTATTGTTAGTATATCATTCTATTTTTATTCTTTTTTATTCTACTTTATTCTGTTGTTTCTTATTTTTTAACTTTGTACTGTCCGTTTTCTGCCGTGGCGAAACAAATTTCCCGCTTGTGGGACTAATAAAGGTTTATCTTATCTTATCTTCTTATCTTATATCGGATATCAGCATTGGCCCACAGTTTCCATACCATGCATCCCTACTGTCATCACATTCAAAATTCATTAGCTGGATAGACTGGAAGTCTTTCTCTATCACGTCTGCACTCATGTTGGTATTCAAGTTACTATACAGTGTACAGATGTGAGTCAGCTTCAACGTGTCATGACTGCTCTGTGTCTTGTCAATAGATTGTAGTGTTTTTAAACTTTCTTGCTTTATTTACAACAGTTATTTCAATATTTATAGTAGTAGTAAGCTGTTCCCCGCATAAACCATGAGAGTTATTTCTGTTTTTCTCTTCTTTACGGCTTTTTTTGTTGGGCTGTGTGCACATTGCTAATGCTAATGCAGGTTGCTGTAGCAAGTGGCTACTATATATTTTATATGGTTCTTGTCTTTGTGTCTTTGTGTGCAGTCATACAAGAAATTTCCCCAGGATCAATAAAAGTTTCTGATTCTGATTCATTATCTCAATTTTTTGTATAATTGCACACAGGATAGAATGCACTGCTGTTTTTCTAACAATAAATATTTTTTTATAACCGAAACAGAAGTCCTGTGATTATCAAAATTACCAGAGTACTCACAGTAACCCAGTTATTAGGAGTGCATTAACCAGTACATCTTCGGGCCAGTCCCAGGCCCAAAAGGGTTGTGTCGGCAAGGACATCCAGTGTAAAACATCAAATGTCAAATCAAACAGAAGGATCATAAATCAGATTTTCATTCTGCATGGGTTGGGTTACTGAAAGCTGCCACCAGAACTAGTGGTCAGCAGAGTGCCTGTGGCAGCCCCTAAGGGGTAAGAGATGGCCAAAAGAAGAAAGTGCTGGGCTGAAAGTACTTACAGAAAACACCAAAGTGATAAATTTGTTGTTATCATTTCACAACCCCAGTTGGCTACAGTTTGCTAAATACACAGGTTAACATTTTTTTTTTGTAATCATCAGTTTTTGCTTTCAGCTTTTTTCAGTCACATCAACTTTTTGAATTATGAGTAATATTAGATTTGCCATTGACTTGCATGAGGTTTTTATTAAACCGCAGGCACCAATCAAGTAACTGTTTCAAAATTTTCAGTGCGAAGTCAGATAGGCGCACACTGTGGCATAGATATAATGATCAGTGTCAGTCAGAGATCACTGTTTCTTCAAAAACACTCAGCATATGATTATTATATGCTAATTATACCAACTATCATGCAATATATAACTAGCTTCATCACAAAAACTGTACGTGTGGGAAAAACTAAACACAGATTTGAAATCAGCATGAAAAACACTACAAAACCCACATAAACTTATCTCTGATGATTTTGACCTGTTGACCTGTGATATTAGAAAGGTTTTTATTTCCTGTGCATATGCAGTGTAGGAACCCTCATAATTTGGGTAATAACCTGCTTTTACAATCAGGAAAGTCTTTTTTGGAGCAGCTCATACAAAAGTAATAACCCTAAAGCCCTAAAACACATGTGTTACATAAGAGAAAATATGCTATAACTACTAAGATACATTAAGTATATTACCACTCACAGTAATGTATGTTAGACCTACAACTCACTGTGTTTTTGCTGTTTTTTGTATTACTATGACGTAACTTTAATATGAAGCCTTTAGGAATGTGCAATATATGTCTTACATCATTTTTTCAGCACAAGCTAGGCAACATGCTTTTTTCCCTATAACTATATAATAACTGAGCAAATATTAGCAACATTTGTTTTTTACATTTTTTAATTAAATAGGTGTCCAACACAGACACGAATGTAGATACACACAGATACACACACAAACTCAAAATATTTTGTATAAACTTAATATGCTTTAAGTATAAACTTAAGCCTAATGGTAGTATTAAATGTATACTAAAGTAGTAAGCATACGTTGGGGTGTATATAATCACACAGTCACACAAATAACAGGCATTTTTAATATAAAATGGCACTAAAATGTCTTTATAGTATTTGTATTGATCCCTGGTTCTTATTATCACCACTCTCTGTTTCTCCATGCAAAACTACACAGCATTTGTATTAGTTTCTCATCATTTTATAGTAAATACTGAATAATATGATTAATAACTGAATACGTAATGAGACCTCAGTGTAAGGCCTTAAAAAGGCCTGTTTTAGGGAATAGGGTTATAGAAGGTTTTAAACCCTGTCATGTGAAGGTCAGAGATGGATAAAGTAGTAAAAGAATGTAGTCCAGTCTGTATGAGTGGGCATGCTGTCAAACAGAGCCCTTCAAGTGAGTGGCCCTTAACAAGGAGTATAATGATAGCACACAGGCTAAAGAGGGGGTGATGGGAAGGGGGCTGTGTGTGTGTGTGTCGGGGTGGAGAGGTGGTGGTGGTAAAGGGGAGGGAGGAGGGGTGCTGAAACCAGCACAGAGTGCAAAAAATCCTGGCTGAAACTACACAAGAAACGAGAGAACATGTCTTTTAATGAAGCAAGGCGCAGTCCTCGGCCATAATTTTCAAAGGCACGCGGAAGATTAAAGTCAAAGGAGCCTCCCAATGGCTTCCAGTCTGCGCTGCTTTGAAAAACACCCCCAGTGTACAAAGGCAGGAACCCCCCCACCACACACGCACTCCCCCCACGCACTCACGTACCAACCCTGGCGTCTTGCCGCTCCTCTCCGACAACACGAGCTGCGCTTCAGCCACCAGAACCAGCTCCCCTGATCCTGCCATTAAAGCAGCGCAAGCAAAGGGGGGCTCCATTCGCAAGCTGCCAGGACCACTCCGAACAAAAGAGGCGCACAGTGCTAAACACACACCTACCCTGAGCTGGAGAGGAGCTAACGACCTTAACACATACACACATCCACACACACACACACACACACATACACACACAGGTATGAAATCAGTCCTAGTGTTTCTTCATGCACACACACAGTACTCAGTGAGGCAACACACCCATTATACAACCATTATAGAAGTCAGCA
>JBBPCY010000136.1:22410300-22423122 GCA_037974405.1 Brachyalestes nurse | reverse complement strand
TGCAATAGTATAACCGACCAAAACTCACTCAGTCCTGCAGAATACACAGTACAAGATTAGGAGAATTTCCAAAACTCCCTCAGTCCACTCACACAGTCTCCAGTGTACTCACTTACCCAGGACTCCCAGGCGGTAGATGTAGGAGGATATAAAAGTCATGTAGGATATAAATATTAAACTTGTACATTATTTTGTGACATTGAACGTCGATTTACTTAAAAATAGTTTTCATTATGTTTTTAAACAAATTTGCCCAAACTAAAATGTGCAGGAGTTGTACTTTAGAAACAGGTTACTGTAAAACATCAATTAAAAAAATTGCTTTCCAATAGGTAAAACAAGTAAAACGCGAAAAAAAGGTTTTGAACGGAGTGAATTTTGGAAACTTCAATTTGCATACTGCAAAATACAAATATAACAATTAGCAAACCATATATGTGTGCATCCATGTGGCTAAAATTCCTGTACAGCCTAAAACAGAGAAATTTGGACTTTGAAAAACTCCTAATTAACTCTCAACTCTTGAAACTCAGTTTGTGACTTTGAGTAACCTTTTAGCAACTCTCTCCTAAGTTCCACACCCTGTCTCCAAGTACACCCAACACCTATCTGCAGGGCCAGGCCTCAGACTCTGAATAAACGCCACCAGAAAATGAGCTGCGGCGGAACATTTCCCACTGAGATTCAAGCGGACTTTATGGAATATTACCGCTATGCAGTCTGACCACAAATTCAAAACAGAGATCAAGACAGTTGCAGGGCAACAGTGCGGAGAAAAGAACAAAACGTTATCAGTGGGTGCTTCTGTGAGGCTAGCGGTATGATAGTAGGGTTCTATGGTAGCATTTCTGTAAAAAAGGAGACTGAACAGAGTTTTAATGTTATAATTGTTTCTATATGCCTTCACACATGAGCATGTTAGAGGCTCAGAAAGATTCATTCATTCTGAATTTACACAAAAATGACTGACATTGTTATTGATAATTTTACACAAGGCTCATTACCTGCCTGAAGTGATCCATTACTAGGTCGCACCAGCACAGCCTGAGACTAAGGCATCCCATATCAAAGAGGTGTGAATTTTTTACTTACATTTTTGAGAAATGAGTACACAATGTTAAAACATGCCATTTACTCCCCAGTCCATATGGACCACATGCGAAAATGAAATTGCAATCACTGCATGTTTTTAATTCATGGTTTTCGCTCAGTTTCCTATAATTACTATTCTACGTTTCAAATGAGATGTTTCCCAGATGTGTCACAAAATAGCTTCTTTGTTTTTGGGAATCTCCCACCAATGAGGGGCAAAAATCAGGTAATGCTAGAAGACATGGAAATGGCTGGCTTCATTCAGTCAACATAATCTCCAACATCCCGTCCCAACTCTTTTTTTAGTTATGTGCAATAATAACGTGCAATTTTCTGATGGAACATGTGCAATTTTCTTTCTTGGGGGAACCACCATAACTGGGCAAAATGTGCAATTTAACACATGACTGTAAATGCCTGTCACTCCACTGTGTCCCTGTATGTACATATACTCACTGTGTACAGACATATCACTTAGTCTACTTTGTTTACATATAGTCTAAAAATGTATTTATGTAAATATTTTACTACACAGATGTCCATATTCTATATCTCTAGATTGTATAGTGCAATTTATACATTTTCTACTGCACTGTTAGTACAGTATTTTATTTTTATTCTACTTTATTCTGTTGTTTCTTAATTTTTAACTTTGTACTGTCCACTTTCTGCCGTGGCAACACAAATTTCCCACTTGTGGGACTAATAAAGGCTTATCTTATCTCATGCCATGTTGAAGCCCAGAATGGCTTTTGCAATCGTATACGCTCACCTCGGATTTTACGCCGTTCACCAGCCTCTGTTTCATTCTCTTTATCCTTAACCTTAAGATCATCCTCCTCTTCCTCACCGGCTCTAGGTTTGTCCAGCTCTTCACATATGAGGCTGTAAACATTGAGAAAAGTGAAACCAGAAATGAAAGATTTATGACAAGTACACACCGTTTGGTAGGTCCTAACCACTGCATACTGGGACCCCACACAAGCTGTTTTGGAGTCAGTTGTCTGACTCGGTTGTCTAACCATCACCATTTAGTTTTTGTCGAAGTGGCTCTTATCCTTACACTTGCTCATTTTTCTGGCATCCAACACATCAACTTCAAGAACTGAGCCTTCACTTGCTGCCTCATATCCCAATCATTGACAGGCGTCACCGTCAGTGGTATTAATGTTATGGCTGATTGGTGTAATAGGTTTGGTGTGAGACACTGAGATCTAGTCCCATTGTAGGAGTCATAGTGAATAAATTAAGAGGGACTGAAATGTATGATAGGCATCCAGTGAGCTAAATCTTTGCTTAAATGTACCATAAAATTATTACAGTATGCTTTGTTGCATACATAGTACAGTAATAGTGTGTAATTGCACCCCTAGTGGTACAGTTATGCCCCTTTGATTATTCATTTTAATTTCCCAGAAGAGTGGTTTTCATTGTCAAAGCACAGTGTTTTTTAATAAATAAATAAATCGAGAACTTAATATAGATACCTTATTGTTGGCACCTCAAAAGGGTCGAAGGTGTCCAGATTTCTTAGATCAATTGGTACAGAAATTCGGCCTAGAGATGAATTCATACAACATAATGGCAGCTGGGTAATTTACATGCACTTATCATCAGAGTTTCAAATAATTGTCTCAAAGAGGTTCCGTATTTGTGAAACATTTTTGAACGTACCGGTTTTAGGATGAACGCTGAAAGGACTCTTCAGTAAATGGTTGACTCCTTTGCTGACATTGACATCCAGACGGGGGTAACAATATTGCAGCATGATCTCCTTATCAAAGTACTGACCGCCCTTCTTACTGGTTGCCTGTTCCATAAAAAACAGGAATTACATAATCTACCTCCTTTCCAAATGATCAAAAACTATGTCGACACCAGATGTGCTTCATCTGTGAAATAAGCATTTAATTAAAAACCAAATATATCCTGAACTTCTGACGTCTCTTACAAAGATGATCCATGTTTTTTTTTTTCAGTTCATGCATTAAGGAGCACAAGTAGGGATTTTCTTCTTTAAATTTACCCTTTTCTGATGCACCACAGCCCTCAGTTTTTCCCAGCGCTTCATTGGGATCTTCTCAGTCTGATACTGAATCAGCAGATCCTTCCTGACATGTTCGCTCAGAGTTAAAGAAAGAGCACCACACCAAACTCTGCAAGAGCTCTTTAAACGTAGACATGAACACACACTCAATAGAAACTGATAACTAACAATCAGATTCATACAGAAAAGCAAGTACAAATACTGCTGAACACCACCAGGTAAACATGAGAGCGAAAAATGATTAATTAGTGACAAAAGTACAGTCTGTACTCAAAGTTTTGGGCACCCCGATCAAGTCAAATGGTGTGTTGATGTTCCAAGTGAAAAACAACACACTTCTTCTGCAGAGAACATACATTTGCACGTTATAATAGACAATTACTGTTCATATAACACAAAATGACTGTCAACCCTTGCTCAATGCTGCTATCTGCCTCCTGTGCAATAATCATACTTATGGTGAAATGATTATTGGTCCTAAGAGCAGTTTCAAACAATATATGTATTTTCCAGGATAGAAGTACCACATCTGAACAAATTGCACTTTAGACTGAACAGAGTTGAAATAGTAATTGCACATAAAGGATATCTTCAGGCAGGAGACTGAGCACCTTGTCCAAACTCTCCTTACCACCCAGTAAGTCCTGCCCCACAATGGCATACTGAGGGAAGTAGTGCTCCACAACACTGAGGGACTGGCTGTGAAACAGAGAGCGACCCATTAGAGCCAGAAACACAATAGTCAACGTAGGAGTCATTTTTCCAGTCCCAACCCATCCTCCATTGTGCCATTTATTATGCAGAATCTAGATAAAATATGAACACTAAACACTTCCTGCAGTCAATGCTGATTTAAATCTAAATTTAGATGCTTTCACATGTAGTGGAACATATAAGTAAATCAGTCTTTTTCAGGGCTACAGAGGGCATATAAGTGGGGAGTTGCACAGGCTGTTATTACATGCCATGTCTATTGTCAACAGCTATTAAGTGTCAGTTAATAAAAGTTGTTGATAAAAAGAATCGTGATAAAACATTGTACCGGAGCTCTAAGAATCAAGCCGACACAATTGAAACACATGAAACGTAGATGTAAATTTAATGAAACAATTTAATCATTATCATTTAGACAGAATATGGTGCTACTTTATGAGAATTCATGTGAAGGTCAATGACAGGTTAGGTAGTACTTCACCTGATGAAGGGATGAATGGGGTCTGACAGTACAACTTTCTTCACGGTGTCCTCGCCACCCTAAATTTACAGACAAGACCCATGATTTCATGCAAAAGGTGACACAAGAGGACATGTGGGCAGCAGTAAGCAAAAATCCTAAATAACTGAGGCCAAAAATGTAGTACATTTGTAAGCAAATTACTTATAAAATTGACTGAGCCATATTTTAGGTTACAGAAAAATACTTCTGACAGTTGAATTATGCATTAATGAATCAACCACTGTGTTACTCATGGAATGCTCTTTGACCATGTTGTCTGGCAGCCATAGCCTACAGTTAAACTACATTAATTACTGCAAGAATAGTTTATTGCAATAACTGATAAATTAGATTTCTTAAACACTGCTTTCTGCTTCATACAGTGTCTAAAAACATCCCTTTCCATTATAAAATCATCATAACACATGACCTCATGATCATGACTGATACAGTTCTCATGCTGAACTGTTGACTCTTTATTCAAGTTTCGTTTTTTGTCACATGCCTAGTTATGCAAGTACAACACACAGTGAAATGTGTCCTGAACGGCTCCTTTTAATGACAAACATTATAAAAATGAGTACAATTTTAAATTAAACACAAATCTGAACATTTCTAAAAGACACATATAAATAAAAAAACAAGTACAAGTAAAAAATAAGCATAAAAGTAAGTACAATTTTAAATTTGGATGCACCAATCTGAACAAATAAACACAAATCTAAAAAAGTGAAACAGCTTAAACAAGGAGCAACACAAGTTAAAAGTAAAATGTGCAAGTTAAATTTTTTTAGTTTTGAGAAGTGAAGTTTACCTTGACTAAACTGAGATACTCAGCCACAGCCGAACGAGCCGCCACTGAGAGCTTCCTGGCAGCTTCATCACACACCCAGCAGTGAACACCTCTCCTTCCTGAGTACACCCAGAGGAGGTGCTGGAAGCCAAAGTCCTCTAACCCACATAAACAAAATAAGCATCGTGTAGAGTTACCCTTCGCCCCGAGAGATGTCATATAGTAATGTGTAAGTAAAGTGGGGGTCTTCTGATCACAGGGACAACTCCTTATTCACTAGGCCACCAGCAAAGTACTCCATCTCCAATTCTGCTTTACTGACTGACAGTACTAGCCGAGAATTTTAAGGATTTGCAATACAGTTGTAGGAACAAAGCCTTAGAAATGGATTAACTGAGTAAAGACAATATTCCTGCACACCGTGACTCCTACCTCTCAGTGCTCGATCTAGAATTCGAATTGCAATGGTCATCAAAGTCCAGCATTTCGAGCAAATATCTGCAGCACTGAAATAAAAATAACGTTGCAGTCATAAAAAAAACGTATATGAGGTACCTGTGGTAACAAGGTTCTTATGACAGCAATGATAATTTAAACACACACAAATGCACAATAAACGAGCTACAGAAATACCTGCAGCAACTTCTGACATCATCATAGTCCGTCATATCAATATCAAACACCAGTTCCTTCTCCAGGGCCTGGAATGTTCCTGACTTCACCGTGTTGTGCTGACTGGGCTGTCCGTCACAGAAACACAAAATGATGCTTGAAAACCAGACTTTTGACACTATGAGTTACAGTTTTAAAATAAACAGTAATGGCATGCATAAAGAAATAGTGATAATGGAAGACTCTGACAAATGATCACCCTGTGGCTGTAAACTGCTCCAATGTCGATCTTGTATGGGTTCATTTTCTGCATCTCCTTCTCCAGTTCGTTCTGCGTGCTGAAGGACTGGTATCTAACGTAGATGTCATCTTTGAGGGTGAACGAGAACTCACGGTTCTGGAAGTAGTTCTTGGTGACTGGTGGTGAGCACAACAGTAAAAATAGTTCAAAGACAGCTGTTACTTATATATGACTGGTACTTAATGTGACTGCCTAACTAACATGCAACAAACTATCGTTATAACTATAACTAATATATATATATATATTATTTAAAAATTATATATATACATAAACACAAATATATACACACACTCATGTAAATAAAAATATACATAGATACACATTTCTATATATATAATGGTTGGGAAAGTTAATGCGTTATTGTCACGTTAACGCATTATTTACTTAACGCCGACAATTATTTTAGTGGACGTTAGCGCAGGTTTTTATAAATCCTTTGTGAAAAGTAATGCGAGCATACAAAGGAAATGGGACGCCGGACCCCCGCGAAAACTAGCCGACATGTACAGCGCTCCCATTACTTTTGTCCATATGTGACTTTAATAACACTGCATTCAGATACATAAGCTGTGTTCGAAAAGTGCACTCGTTCACTCATTTACTACATAGTGTTTCCTATATAGGTTGGTTAACTAATGAACAAGGCGAGGCGACGTTCAGTTTTTACGAACCGTTGCTTAAATAGTGGATGAAATTGACAGTTGGAATTTCGATTCACTACGTAGGGCCCTACATAGTGAATGAGTGCACTTTGAGCTTTCATATAGAGTTGGTCAGTCTTCGCAGAAAACCATGTGATTAATCGCGATTAAAATTGTAATCGTTGCCCAGCATTAATATACAGTAATCCCTCGATTTTCATGGGGGGTTACGTTCCAAGAGCACTCGCGTATAGTGTTTTGGTAAAAAAAATGCCTAAAATGCCTATTTTTATCGTGTAAACCCTAAATATGCCCCCAAACATGCTCCCAGAACACATTAATTTCATTTTAAACCGTAAATGTAAAGGTTCATTCGCCTCTTTTCAAGGTAAACCCGTCTTTAAATTTAAACTCCCCGCCAAGATATGCAACTCAAGTTGTGTGACAAAAGTATTGGGACCCCGCAGCGAGGTTAACGGGTCCCCTTGTGTGAAAACATCCATATGTGGGGATTTCCACGTAGAGTTTGGTTCTCAAAAAAAAAAACGTGTGTGTGACTGAATCCGCGACTCCTGATCCTGAGGGATTACTGTATATATGTGTGTATATATAGATATGTGTAAGACATTTTTTTATGTTATTGACTGTCATTAATAAACATAAATCTGCACAAAGCAAACATATTTGTCTACTCCTATGTTGATAAGAGTATTAAAAACAGTATGGCCAAATTGGGTGGGTCTCTGCTACTACTGGGTGTCATCTTTTTTCGCAAAAATGCATTGGTTTAATTACCTAGAAATAATAACAACAACAATAATGAAACTGAACAAATCAAAAAAGAGGACACCCCCCACCCCCCACGTCCTTTTATTATATTTTAAAGTATGTTACACAAACATATATCTAACATATATATATATTTTTGTTTTATATTGTGATGTATATGTAACTAAAAATATTTTTAGTTCTTCCATTCCTATATTTAAAATTTCTCCCTGGTCCCATCACTATATTTTACAAGAGTATGACATGTTGGCACTGGTAGGACAGTTGCTAGCTTGTGTTTTTCCTTACATTGCAAAACTGAAGCATCAATTATTCAAATGAGCGTGCTTAGTTTCGAATAGACATGTTCATATCCTCATGGCTGTTTTTGAGTTTTATTTCTGGAGCTGACATGCTGAACTTAAATGAGCCAACCTTACATATAAGAAGTGAAAAAGATAACAACAAGAACAAGATTGATGCCCGCGTGGGTGTGCTGTGGGGTTTTTTGGTTTGTTTGTGTTTGTACGTCCACGGTGTGAATCAGGGGCATACTGTAAACTGGACCAAAGTATTAAAGTAAGACATTTCTCTTATCTGTAAGGGATCATGTTATGCTTGTGTTATTTAGCTTACAACATTTTCAACAATTCCTTTGGTATTTTGACACCAGAAAGTGCTGTTTTCCTCACACTTTGCATGTGAACAGAAAGGTTTACTCAAAGTCAACAGTCATTTAAGGTTTCATAGCAGTGCGCTGTTCGGTAGGGTGGAAGACGACACATTATATCATTATTTGCTTGATCCGTTTTCTGGGCACACATCAACAGTTACTTAGTGTTGCCCTTCTGGTTGTAACTACAGTGCAATAGTCCGGTATAATGGTAAGTGTAAGAGCAGGGCCCGTGGCATAGGCAATATAGGCAAATGCTAAGGGCGCCATCCAACCAGGGGGCATTACAAATGGAGGAAGAATAAAAGTGTAACATTCCACTATTCTTAAAACTAGTTGGTATTAATGTGTCTTAATACGAAAAGAACAAGCACACATGAATGTACCTGCTTGGCAAAGCCTATTAAGTAGTATTAGAAGTAGTAATAATAATAATAATAATGATACGTAACTTTCCTATAAGGCCACTGCTGAGATTTATTTAAATCCTTGTAATTTTTTGTGAATACTGGTTTGAATGTGTAATTGGTTTATTTAAATAAAAGAATGTCTAAGACAAAGCAATTCAGTTTTTTGTGAGTATATGTAACTTACACTGGCAGTGGAATTTACTGCGATGCAAGGAGGTGCCACCTAAAATTTTGCCTAGGGCTCTAAATTTGTTGGGGCCGGGCTTGTGTAAGTGTATAGTGTTAATTTGTCATAAGTGAACACACCACAGTGTGAACAGTACACACTTGTTCTCTAAATGTAACCCCTTCGTCCGAGTGAAAAAGCAGGGGGCAGTCAGGAACACAGCGCCCGGGGGCAGTGTGTGGGAACGGTACCTTACTCCAGTGAACCTCAGTGCCACCACTGGCAGTCCTGGGTTTCAAACCCATTACCATCTGATCACAGGGGCAACTCCCTAACCACCAGACCCACATGTATTCCTTCTGTTTTTTGACTGTTTACAGACTGAAGATAAGCTTAAGCGAGCTTTAAGAAGCTAAACAAGTAAGTTAATGATTTGGCTTATTTTGCACGGTATAAAAAAGACAACAGTGACACCTGACACTGAGCTACACCAGAGATGAGCAACTTCACTCAGAGTTCTTTAGTAGTAAAGCACTAACTTAGTGGAAGAATGAAACAACTGTGAACCAAAAGAGACATAGTGTTTCAGTGTCACACTGTATTATTTCCGAGAGTTATCTAGGTAGTCTGCTTCTCTTAACCACCACTTAATCTAAAGCCAGTGGAGATCAGTCTCAGTGGAGAGCTGAAAGGTTCTCACCTCCTCCGTAGCTCAGCCAGCGGTGGTACTGGGAGAAAGGGAAGAGCCGTCGGTAGTAGAGAGGCAGCAGGTCCGGCAGAGACGCTGCATCATAGTCGGAGGAGGGCATTCTTCACTCCCGGATCAACTCTACAGACTCCACAGACCAAAACTCCCCAGACCTACATCCAAGTCCAGCGCGGGAAACCCGGGGAAATGACGAACAGAGTTACTCATGGGTCCTTCTCGTTACTCTCTACTTTTCGGCGCTTTACTGCCCTCTAAAGCCGTGGTGCGTTACACTATATTGACAAAAGTATTGGGACGCCTGACCACACCAGCAGGGACGTTAATGACATTGCAATCAAATACACAGCTGCAGAGGGGGTTGGTACCCCCTTGGAAGCTATAACAGCTTCCACTCTTCTTGGAAGGCTTTACACAAGATTTTGGAGTCTCTGTGGGAATCTGTGGCCATTCATTCTGTGGAGCATTTATGAAGTCAGACATGTTGGACCAGTTCATCCCAAAGGTGCTGAATGGGGTTGAGTTCAGGGCTCTGTGCGGGCCAGTCAAGTTCTTCCACGCGAAACTCATCCAACCATGTTTTTATGGAGCTTGCTTTGTGCATTGGGGTACAGTCATACTGGAATAGAAAAGGGCCTTCCTCAAACTGTTGCCACAAAGTTGAAAGCATGGCGTTATCCAAAATGTCTTGTTATGCTGAAGCATTAAGATTAAGCCCTTCACTGGAAGTAAGTGGCCTAACCCAATACTTTTGTCAATATAGTGGATTTAGTCAAATGACTGAATGGGTGTACTAATAAAATGGGAAAAGATAAGAATAGCAGAAGCACTATTTTTGGATCATTGATTTTTCCCCCCACAGCCAGTAACATCACTGATTATTACTAACCCCACCCTGCACTGCATTTTTCCCTCTGAAATGAACCTTCCCCTTCATCTACATTATCATTCAAAAGTACATAAAAGACACTGGACCAGTAAGCTGTTATTTGTGTCTTTGCAATTCTATATCTTAACCAGAAAACTCTGATTTTGTTTATGTTATGACTGCAAGACACAGAGACAAGAATTCAATACAAATCTGTAGAAACATACCTCAGTATGAAATACACAAATACTGGGTATAAATACAATAGATAAGTAACAGTTAAGTGAATTCCTAATGACACGAATGGTAGTTAGGAGTGTGTTATTGCACTTAGTAGAGATCAGTAGTAAATAATATTGACATAAGTAGTGATATTTCACACGGTAAGACGACTGCACATAAAAAGTTATTGCACATAATGAAATAATTCAGCACACATCTAGAAAACGTCATATGATGTTGCGCATGGGAAGATTATTGCACATAATATTTCACAAAATGCTAATATTTCAGCACCCGGTAAGAACATTGCACAATATAGCACATGGTAGACTTTTGCACATCATAGTAAAATAATGAACATAGTGATACACAAAATGAGAGTTATTTAGACCAGAAAAGAAGTTGCCCATCAAATTAGAAACAAAGTAGCCACTAGAGGTCCTAGTTTCCCCAAGTATTAGTCCCCACCTGCATGGCCTTCACTTTCCTCTTCTGCCCGCCTGCAGTGCAGTGGTTGAGAGCACAGTAAAGTAGCTTTAGCAGTGGGGATGTTTGTGGCTCCCTGTTACTGAGTCTCATTTTCAGTGTGTGTGTGTGTGTGTGTGTGTGTGTGTATGTATGTGTGTGTGTGTGTATGAGTAGAGAGATGAGTCATGCGTTTCCATAGGGATGATCATACACTGCAAACACCGCCTCCCTCCCACTCTTCTTTACTGATGGGGAAGCCTCTGTGCAAACACTGACAAGCCAGACTTAATCAAAGAGGCAAGCACATTACTTCTGTTTTAAAAACACACTGCAGTCCTGAATTCTAGTTTGCTCATTTCTCTGCATTTACCAACTATAAAGGTACCACACTATTTTTTCATCCAGTGATTCATTCCGTAGCATCTGTAATCCCAGATGTAGCACAAATCTTGTTGGTTGTGCA
Organism: Brachyalestes nurse; assembly: GCA_037974405.1. Lineage (NCBI taxonomy): Eukaryota > Metazoa > Chordata > Actinopteri > Characiformes > Alestidae > Brachyalestes > Brachyalestes nurse. Next base: position 22,411,673 of record JBBPCY010000136.1, on the reverse strand, counting down.
GTACATACAGTCAGTACAGCTGTTACTGCTGGGCAACATTATGGCACACATTGCAATGAGTCGATGCAGTTAATGTAGTGTTTACTGTCGTATTAATTATTTTAATGCTGGAGTGATTTGTAATGATCATAATTCCAATGACATGAGCAGCTTTAGGTACAATATAATACGCTCAGTGCAATGCTGTGTGTTAAATAAAATTTAGTGGATGCTGTAGTGAAAAATGAGAGAGGCTAAAATTAATTAGCTGTGTAGGTCTGTTGCTCTCGACATGAATATATAATGATCAATATGGTTATAATCGATACCTTTTGGAAAATCTATTGAAATACAAGTTTTAAGGTGTGGAACACACTAATGATGCAGTGGTGTAATATACAGTCGAAAGGTCGTCTGTCTCTAGAGGTATGGAGAATAAACCTTTACAGAGTGGTGCTTCATGTTCAATTTCCCTGAACACTCTGCTCCTAGTGGCTCTCATCCAATAAGAGCCCCCCTCGCACCCAAAAGAGGACCTCAGTGAGAACACTTAGGACGGAGAACGACAAGCACATTTTCGCCACTCGTTAAAGATCCGTCTCTAATAGGAGCTTTTCACGATTAACTAGTTCGATTTAGTGCTTACAGAAGATATAAAGTGGTTGGACAAAATGCTGTACCCTATGTGCAATAAAAAATTTAATTTACTTGATTCAAATCAGAATCAGAAAACTTTACTGATCCAGGAGGAAATTGCTTATGTTATGACTGTACAGTCACACAGAGATACAGAAACAAGAACAATATAAAATATAAAGTCTAAAAAAATCCAGTAAAACCTCAATATGAAATACACTATGTTATATACACCAATGCTGGGTGTAAATACTATAGATAAGTATCTTACAGTTAAGTGAATTTCTATCAACACAGGTGGTAGTTGTACACCTGTATGTTATTGCATGTAGTAGAGATCAGTAGTATATAAGTAATGTTGACATAAGTAGTGATATTCACCTGGTAAGATTATTGAACATAAGATACCTGATCGTGTATATTACGAATAAAATACTAACAAATAAAGTACTTTATGTGTCAAAAGTATGCATAACGTAGTGGCGGCTCCTGGCCAATATTTTTGGTGAAACAAACCACCCTTCATCCCCGGCACGTGCCGCATAACAAATTCAGTACCTCACCTTGCACACCCTGGGCAGCCTGATTTTCTTTCCCTAAGTACTTCGCCTCCATGTTCTGCTGTTGCTGCCTTGATTTTCTTGCCCTAAGTACTTCGCCTCCATGTTCTGCTGTTGCTGCCTTGATTTTCTTGCCCTAAGTACTTCACCTCCATGTTCTGCTTTTGCTGCCTCACATTTTGATGTATCTTCTCTCTC
>JBBPCY010000136.1:22389030-22400697 GCA_037974405.1 Brachyalestes nurse | reverse complement strand
TTCTCTCTCTCTCGCTTTCTCTCTTTTTTTCTCTCTCTTTCTCTCTCTCTCTCTTTCTCTCTCTCTCTCTCTCTCTCTTTCTCTCCCTCTCTCTCTTCATTACCATTTACCAAGATCATAATTCTGCCAAACATGATCCTGTTCTCTCCTGCTGATGCAGTATTTTCGTTTCTTTTTTTTTGCTGTATGCGTGGATGCAGTAAAAAAAATCCCCACTAAGAGTCTTTCAGTGTATGCTGGGTGTGAATGTTGCAGCCTTGCTTTAAAATAAAGAGCTTGGGAATCTCATTCACCTTTACTTCAGGTCCTCCTTTGGTCAGCTCTAAATCAGCTCTGTAATAATGTGAGCTACGGGCGGTTTGCACGTGTTACCACGACGTAAGAAGATTAAAAAGAAGGGATTTAATAGCGTTTCGGTAATAACTTCAGACCAGGAACTGCTTCAACCATAAAATGAGCAGCAGCCTGACATTTATTTATGTGAGGATAAGTCAGTGTTGTCGTCAAACTTGAATGAATCGCTTTCTTTAGTGGTTTCAGACTTTAGCACCAGTACATGTCTTCAAAACATCAGTAGTCCTTTATGTGCATTCTGACAGGACTGGCCTGCAGGAAAATGTTAGAATCAGTGTCCAAAAAAGTTATAAAACTATATAAACTATATAAAACCAAGCTGACTGCAGCTAAATGTCAAAACGATTCTATCATGTGATGCCTGTGCAGATTTCAAATGATTAGCTGGAAGCAGGAAAGCTGCAAACAGTGGGTTAATAAGTGGGCTTTGAAGGGAATTGTCAAAAGATTAGTCTAGAATAATAAGCAGAGCTTTACATAGTAACATTTAAATCCGTTATTTCAAAAGTGTTGATCAAATCCTGAGGCCGATAACTTGACAAAATGACAGTTGATTGTTTAGGAATGAATAGCTACTTGTTCCCTAATTCTTGAAATTGAAATAAACCTGAAGGCATCTCTTCTAGTGTGTAATTTAAAACACTCAAAATTGTATTTGAATTAACTATTGAATTACAGTGGACAGTAGGCAAGCTGCTCTGTGTGGCAAGCTGCTCTGTGTGTGCAGGCTTTCACCACAAATCTTAGTAATACACTGGAAACCAGGGAACCATTTTAAAGCTCTCTAGGGAGCAATTGGGGTGAGTAGAAATGTCACGCTGAAAGAGTAAGACGTAGAGGCAGAGGCTCGAAGCGCACTGGAGCTATCAGTCTGCGAAACCAGAGTGTGCTCAGTGCTCTCAGGCACCATGCCAGCGGAGGAGGGAGGTGCAGCATCAGGATAAATCTAGAATCATTACAAACACCCAATAAAACCACATTTACAGAGCAAAGCTGTTTTTTTAATTACATCAATTAAATCAAGCACCACAGTTTATCAGAGGAGAGACATCATGGACCGAAGCAGAAATAAAACCAACTATTTCTTCAATAAGTTAGAATCATACAACACATTTTAGGCTACATTTCACACAGAAATATACAACAGGTAGCAACGTATTTGTTCTCAGATATTTCATGGAGGCCTGTACAAAGCCTATTATACAAAACCAAGATATGTACATCCAGACCAAGTATCCAAAGAGGAAAAGAAAAAAAAAAGTAGAAGGTGCCATGTAGAATTGTGAACCCAACCGATATATCAATATTATCAAATTTTAAGTAGTTAATAGCTCAGATAACTGTTTATACAGACCAGTATAGTCTTAAAAACCAGCTGATTTTATGGATCAGTTGGGCCCCTATGTAAAATATATAATAGCTTCAGTGTAGGACTACACACAGTGTTGTTAACAAGAACGTCTCAGGAAGAGATTGATGGGCTATGAAGTAATTTCATAAGTTTTTGTCATCAAACTCAGCATCATAGACTCAGCAGTAGGACGATGTGTAATGCTACAGTGAGGGAACCTGTCCTCGCTTCTCTTTCTTCCCGGCAGCCTTGAGATGTGCCGTCCCTCTCGGCTGTTGCTAGGCAACACCATCAAATTCCAGCACAGTGCGTGTAGGGTGATGCACAAGGCTGTGTGCATATCAAACTTACAAAGTCTACGGCTTCAGACGCTACCTTTCCCCTCCCACTGAGAGACAAAAGACAGGAAAACCGGCAGGCGGAGTTGAACACAATGTGAGAGAATATCTAAGTAAAGAACCAAACAATCAAAATTACAGCACATCCAGAGATGTCTATGACAGGACCAGCCTGTTAGGTTTGTACACTGAAGCCCACTTGTGAGATCAAGAAAGTAGGCCTTCACTTACCCCAAGCCATTCTGTTCCCACAATATCTGATGATACTGTTGACAGAAGCTGAGTCAGGCGGGGGCCCATTTGCTTTGTTGAATTGATAGAAAAATCAATATATGGTTTACAAGTGGGTTTCTGAGGGAAACGTCAAAGACAGCTACGATCAGTATGTTATTTTTTGGTCAGTGTGTTGGCGATGTGTCTAAACCTACTCTGCTTGGTTGTATGAGGTGTACAGTGGGAAAAAAATCTTGTATGTCCGAAAAAAAATTACTAGTTGCATCTTTAAACAAAAGAAGTATAAATAAGTGCAGATTGTATGTGAATTTCACAATATCTCATGTCAACTGAGGTGCTGTGAGCTTTCCAGTAATTGCTACGTGACCAAAAGCCCAACACGAAAGAGTGACTTATCTCTGAGTTACGCAATCCACTGTGGTGGGATTTAAGAGAGAGGGATCACCCGAATAAGGTTCAGAGACAGATTAGAACTCTCTCCCTCAGGGTGAACTCAAAAGAACCATCCAATCAGAGCCGATTATAGGAACTACTATTGTTCAGACAAGAGAAGAGTATAATCATATTCTAATAAAACAGTCCCAATCAGTCAATTACAGGCATGTAAGTAGAGCAAGTTACTTAACAATTTAAAATCAAAGAGAGGGTAATCTTTAAAAAAAAAAAAAGATTAAAAAAGTAGGTGCTTTCAGAGTGGCTGTGTTTTATCTAACCTCTCATCAGACTGGGCTGGGCTGAAATGGCCTCCTGTCTCCTCAACTAATCCCTCTGTCTCCTCTGTCCTGTCCGGACAGGCTTTAACTAAAGTAGTTGTGGGGTCAGGCACCATCCCAACTGAGCAACTGATAGCTCGTTTATATTATTCCAGGAACCGGCTTGGCTGTCCCCTCGCTAAAGGAATCACTGGCTAAGATTTATAGACACAAACGGGATGAAGCAAGGAAATGTGTGTATGACTGTGTGTGTGAGAGAGAGAACTAGAATAAGAGCCAGCATTTCAAACACATTCTGACTCTCTAAATGTGATTGCATGCTCTGTCTAGTGTCAGATTTATAGCCGCCTCTGCCTTTTTCAAGAGGAAATACAACTTCCCTGGTTCCTCTCCCTGCCCTTTAGCATCCTCTAACCGAACAGCATCATGCTCTGGCATGCCACTCATTCTCAGTCCACGCGAATCACTGAAACCAGTTTCCTGAGAACATGTCATTATTTTGCAGCTCAACATTAGCATCTTTTCATTTGTTTTATGCTATTTTTCTCTATAGGAGACAGTCAGTAAAGTATTCAGTAAAGGAATATTGCTACTTATATGCTATAAGCAGGCTAACACTTCAGTACATGTAAACTTTATTATAACTGGCTACCTCACCCAAATATCTCATGCAAACCTGCAAGTGGCTTTGGCAACAGTAGGCTACACATAGACATGCTGGTGTTTTTATATTACAGTGAATAGTTATTGTACTCAAGTAAACGCACAGTGTTAGCATGGCAGCATGTATGTAGCAATACTCATATTTCGACTTCTACTTAAATACTTAGTAATTCAGATGTGTGGTGATTGGGGAAAAAATAGGACAAAGTAAACTGGCCTTAAAACAGTGTTTACAAGGTGCGACCAGGTGATTTTTGAAAACGTCATTCATTTTTCTCATAGACAGGAATGGCTTAGAGAAGGAGTTCTTATTTGAACATGTCACCGACCACAAAATGACGTTAAGACCTCAGACGTCTATTAAACACACTAAAGTGCACACCATGGAAGCCTTCTTTTTTTTTTTTAAGTTCAAATGCTTTTACCGTTCGAATCTCATTTCTGTACATATACACAACAATAAATTATAAAATCACAAACAAACAAACCATGTTCCTTCGATACAAAATACAAAAGGAGTTCATGTGACGCTATCTGTCAGCAGGCAAAAATGACAACGCTAGGAGGTGTGTTAGAAAATGGTTCAGTCCAGAATGCCATAAGGTACACCTTGAACGCACCCCGCCGTTCAATAAGAGGAAGAGGGAGGACGTCGAGTGAAAAAGGCCTAACGTGAATGTGGTAGAGAAAGGGAGGAGTTGGCAAAGGTCACAACCTCTACTTTCCCCAAAACTGCCCTTCTATTGGTCTGTTTCAGCACATGAAGAGTCACATGATGGAGCAGCTCTTGGTCCTCTCTTTGCTGAGGGAGGAGCTCAGGAGCTCAGCCTTGCTGGGGAGGTGCAGCAGGCGCTTGGAGAGCCGCCGGCCGGGGCTGGGTTTGTCGGACTGCTGTAGCTTGTTGAGGCAGGCAAGTGCCGCAGAACGAAACACGCTGTGGACGCTTTTCTCTGATGTGAACGCTGAACATTCCAGATACGCCTCCGCTCCCACCTGCTTGGCTAATAAAGACCCCTACAGACAGACAGAATCGTAATGAGTTCATCTTATTCAGTTATTCATGAGTAATGAATTTTCAGTAATTCAAGCAATTGTTTAAATGTACAAACGATTACATTTACAAGGTTCTCCTCAAGACAATAGGTGATAATAGACGGATTCACCTGTTCTTGAGAAATGGGCACCATTTTCTGATTGGACAGCTCCATCAGTGTGCACACGTCAGTGCGCAGGTCTGTTTTACAGCCAATCAGGAGGATGCGTGTACTGGGACAGAAATCCATTATCTCTGTCTTCCACTGCAGAACGAGGTGATAGTAAGAACTATTATAGTGACAGTAATAATAAGGAATAATGACATATATAAAAAACATGTCTGTGACCATTTACAGGGGCTTTAAACTCCTTTAAACCCCTTTAAACTCCTTTACCTTTTTAAGTGAGCTGTCGACAGTGTCTGGTCTACTCATGTCAAAACAAAGCAGAACGGCATCGGAGTCACTATAGCAGAGTGGCCGGACATTATCGTAGTACGGAGAACCTGCAGGGGTCATACCACAATGCTCATTAATAACAAAATAATATGATATATAATATGGTTGCTTTGTTATTTGGATTATTGCTGAATATTTTGCACAGTAATGAAAATACAGTGTATATTCTGTCAGCTGACCATTGCAAACGTCACTCACGCATACTTTAAGTGTTCCTGTGTACACATGAATAAGCATCTTGCATAGATTCCAAGAAAAAAATAACACAGTATATTTTGTCACATTGTAACAATGGTGTTGCTTGAAGCTTCAAAAAGGGACTGGGGGGCTCCTGGTCAAATTTATATCGTTAAGTAACCATCATAACCTGAAGAAACATTGTACTTGTTTACACATACCAAACAAAATGGTTTTGCCAGTAAGAATGAGATTGTAACTGAAGACCCATAATGTTAAATTATTTCTCTAATAAATGTGGTTTTAATCTTAATATAGCTTGGTATTATTGACAGTGTTAAGATCACTCCCAGCATTGTATATCATGAGAAACTAATTGCTTGGTCTTTAATACTTTTTTAAATGAAACCATTCAATTTTAAATGTATTTTAATCTCTTAAACCCCAAGGGTCCCTTCATGGATTCACTTCAATTACGTACTTATTCTCGCAGATACATAACATACACAATAGTTTCATAGCAGTTACTGGATTATAATCAAGATTAGTAACTGAATAACTTTTGTTGAGCTAACAAAAGAGGAAAAATGAGACCAAGAAAGGTGAAAAATATAAATGCATTGAAGTTAATACCCCAGTTGACACATGGTGTACTTCAACCTAATCTCTATTGACCCGTCTGTAGCATACTGTTGATTACTATGGGTATTAATTTCCATGTCATAGAAAAAATATACAAAAATAATTGCTGACTGCACATTTACGTGTGGACACACTTATAAAAGACAGTGGGCAGATGCCTCAACCAAAATTCCTTCCATGTCAACAGAGAACAACAAAGTAACACATCAGTATGGTTTTCTTTGGCAATCATTTGAAGTTACAAGTGCGGCAGATAAAGATTAGGTTAAAAAAAAAAAAAGAATATTGCTCTAGCCTAGCATGACACGTCAATTACTGTACATGAAGACAGATTTAAAACACTGCACATTCCTCTCAAGATTATAGGCCAGATGAAAGCTTCCATGGAGTTGCTCATCCTACATGCACTTTGATATGGAGAGTGTATGAGGAGATGTTTAGGACTGAGTGAAGCTGATAAGCAAATTCAATTAAGACTTCGTGATTAGCTGCAATTAGCGAGTGAGTGTGTGTCTGCGTGTGTGTGCAATGATTCTCCAGTCTTTCATCTCTTAATGAAGTCATTGCACATTTAATGAAGCTCTCTCACCTTAGTGATAGCTGAGTACTGAGTACTGACAGCTTTTGCACACTTTGAACAGACAAGGATCTGAAAATGAGCTTTGCTGTATTAGTAGGGGCCGGTTAAAAGCACTGTTCAATACTTATGCCAAGAAAATCTGGCAGAATTCTTGATTTTTGTGTGTGTCCTTTAAGCAAGATAAACTTGTAAGTGTGGACCTTATCTGCGTGTGTGTGTGTGTGTGTGTGTGTGTGTGTGTGTGTAGCAAAAAGTATGCACATAATCAAATAACTGCAGAAAATCAGATTTTGGCAATAATCCGTTCAACATGTTTACAAGCTCTACAGTATTCTGTTAATGCGAGAACTCAAAGTCTACATGAGTCACTCATTAATCAGATTTCTTTCTAATTACACAATGTGCACCTTTATTGTTGCTTAGCAATTCTCTAATAAACGCAAAACGCAGCACATGAGGAAAAATTCTAGCTTCTTTCCACAGTATTCTTATTAATATGGGAGATGTAAATAGTTTACTGGTAAATGTTTTTTTGGAAGTGTGTTGGGCTTCAAGTTGCGGAAAATACATTTGTCAACATTTCTTGGTTTCTGACATGATTTCTTCAAATCCGATATTGTTAATAGCGTTAATTGCTGTTTACATGTCCACTCGAACGTTAAGATAACTGCAGAAATCAAATAACAATCATATATTGTTGTGCACGTAGACACTGGTAAGATATACTCTATAGAGTTCCAGAACTGAATAAGTCTATCCATTCTCCACTAATGCTTTCTTTCATAGCAACTGTTGCTAGGTTCGTTATAAACCTCATTATACCTACTTATTATAAACCTAATGAGAAACTGTAACTCCAGTTTAGTCAAAATACCTTATATTTTACTCATACAGTACAATATTTTAAATGATATTCTGCACTTTCATTAGAACTTAATTTTAACAGCCCACATAAAAATAGCAGTCAAAACAACATGGCAGGCGGATCAATCGCAACCATCATCAACTGCCTGCAACAGTGAACAAAAAACACCCACTCATTCAGGCTAGAAAAGAAGAGTGCACTTGAGCAATCAGGCATGATAATTAACACCGATTCATCAGACGACACTATCTGACGTTACACAATGCACAGCGTCAGTTGATCCCAAAGAAGCCCTGTGTGTACTGAAACACTGATGGGGTGTAAACAGCAAAGACAACAACCGAGAAACTCTAAAATATTCTGGCTAAGTCTCAATTAGAAACACAGCCTTTTATTTAGATAGTGGTTCACTACATTTTTAATAGACTCTTCTTAAACTGGTATGAAACCAATAGTACCACATGATGCTGGCTGCATCAGGAACAGAGAGAGAGTGGGGGGCAGAAAGAGAGAGAGAGAGAGACAGACAGACAGACAGACAGAAAGAGAGGGGGAGAGAGAAAGAGAGAGAGAGAGAGAGAGAGAGAGAGAGAAAGAGAGGGCAAAAAAGAGAGAAAAAGAGAGGGCTAGAAAGAGAGAGAAAGAGAGCGGAATCAGAAAGAGAGAAAGAGAGAGAGCGAGGGCTAGAAAGAGAGAGAAAGAGAGAGAGCGAGGGCTAGAGAGAGAGAGAGAGAGAGAGAGAGAGAGAGGGAGACAGAGTTAGGGGAGAGGGTGCCAAAATAAAAACCTATAGCCCGTCTGAAAAGCCAACTGGCACATCAGAGTTACTGCTCTCCTCCACCCAAGGTACTTACAAACTATTCTGCCATGCCAAATCAGTCAAACACACACACACACACACACACACACACACAGATCTCTGCCTACACACTATAGAAATATCCTTTAATCAGAAATAATAGCATGATAATAGTATGGGACAAGAATGTTGATGTCTCATGCTATAATCAGAAATAAACAGCAGCACAGAGACTTGGCAACTTTAATTACACCAAAGATCTGTTATTTTCCCAAAGCAGTTACACCTGCATTATTCTCTCAGATCCCTTATACTGAGGAAGTCAAATAAAAATAAAATACATTTATATTGCCCTTTGGAACAGACACTGTCAAATAGCAGTATAACAGCTTCATTTAACTTATTATTCAGTTATTCATGGACGAAGTGAATAATTACAACGAATTACTGGGTAACTGCTATGAAACTAAGGTTGCTCCTTTTCTTCTGTGTTTTTCAGTTGGAGACGGGTCTCAGGTGCTGTGGGCTTGTCTCTGCTAGCCTGTCCTACCGAACCCTGTAGGCCTCTCTTTACTCTTCACACGCCTAACGTGAGCTCAGACCCACGCCTCAGGTGCTCTGTTCTCTAAGCTCTGCTCGGGGACAGAGCCGATTCCTCAGAGAACACAACTGACCTACTGCCCTACTATCAGTCATCAAGGAAATCACACACACACACACACACACACACGCAAACAGATGTATACAGTAAACCCCTTGTGCAAGCCCACACTCCAGTTCCTCATGACTACATAATCTACATTTATAAAACTACACCATTCTACATATTAGTAAATATTATTTTATTTAGGTACAACTGAATTACATTTTAAGAGGGAATTAATGTATACATTTATAACATTTAATGTATAATAATGTATAAATACTGACTACACACCACAACCCCCCTCATTCCCTGAAATAAGCCTGTTTAGTGTGTGCACTAAGCTCTTGTAATGCCTATTTAGATCATTCACACCTGTTGCATTTGTGCAGTGGATATCATTCAAACAAGTGCTTATCATTAAGCCTGGTCTACATGTTTGTAAGAATGTATTAAATTCTAGTAGCCTATCCAGCAGGGAATATTTGGAAGACTGATGACAATGCTACCTCGACTACAACAATGAATATACAATAATTATTATAAAAGCAGAAGCACTAATAATAATAATACTAATAATAATAATCATCAGCATCATCATCATCATCATAATAAGCTTTCAAGTAAATTATTTAATAGATTTGCATTTCAAGTAAGCTACCACACTAAAAAAGACACATGAGGAAATACAACATGGCATCACACAGTGTATGGAAGCTATTTAGGCTGGTTTTGTTGAAGAAAAAAAAAGACGTTTTTAGGCTTTCAGTATCCAATCCAGCATTTTCTGTTGATATTGGGCAGATAAGGTCACCTGGCACTGGACTGGTGCCAAATATAATACTAATACTAATACTAACACTAATACTAATACTACAACAACTACTAATGCTGCTAATACTAATACTAATAATATAATACTACCACTACTACTGCTGCTAATACTAATACTACTACTGCTACTACTACTACTACTAATAATAATATAATACTACCACTACTACTGCTGCTAATACTACTACTACTACTACTACTACTACTAATAATAATAATAATAATATAATACTACCACTAATACTGCTACTACTACTACTACTACTAATAATAATAATAATATAATACTACCACTACTACTGCTGCTAATACTACTACTACTACTACTACTACTAATAATAATAATAATACAATACTACCACTAATACTGCTTCTACTACTACTACTACTACTAATAATAATATAATACTACTACTAGTACTACTACTACTTCTGCTGCTAATACTACTAATAATAATATAATACTACTACTACTACTACTACTACTAATAATAAGAATAAGAATAAGAATAAGAATAAGAATAAGAATAAGAATAATAAGAATAATAAGCATAAGTATATAGTTTAATAGATGTGCATTTAAAGTAAGCTTTCATACTATCATACTCAAAAGGACTTGCCCCACATGAAGAAATACAAAGCTAACAATCTAACATCACACATGGATGCTATTTAGACTGATTTTGTTGCAGAAAAGGAGATAATAATGCCTGGCATTGGACTGGTCCCAAGTCCAATAATAATAATAATAATAATAATAATAATAATAATAATATGGACAAAGCTCCAACTCTGATTGGTCTATATAATATTTCTTAGCTTAATAAGACTAGAGTGTTGAGAAACAGCAACGTATTAGTAGTGGAAAAGACAGCAGGCAGAGTTCTCACCTGACGTGTCCCACAGACTGAGCTCAACGCGCTGCTCCTCCAGGTCCAGGCCGGACGTGTAGTTTTCAAACACGGTGGGGACGTACGTCTGTGGACAAGAGCAGACTCAGTCCTCTCTCTCTCTTTCTCCTCCTCCTCCCTCTTTAACCTTCTTTTACCTTGTATGCCTTAGCCGCATTAGTCATTTTTAGTAGTAGATTATCAGGAGAACTAACTGGCAGTCTGTAAAATGCACATGGTTGTGTGTGGGTGTGTGCATGTGTGTGTGTGGAATTCTAACTAATCTATTATCCTTGCTTTGTTTTGTTTGTTTGTTAATTTGTTCGTATCTTTGCCTGCTGCTTTCCATCAGCACGTGCAGGGATTACAGTTTTCATGCATACTTTAAATTCACGTGTTTCTTTGAAAAAACAAAAACAAAAAAAAAACAAGCGCAACTATTGCAAAAATCACACAGTCGTGTCTCATACAGCCAGCTTGTGCAAGCACAAATTAATCTAACACAACAACAACAACAATATTAATAATAATAATAAGAGACAACACACACTCTGCTTAGGGTGAGTGGGTGAAATTCGGAAGAACAGAAGTGTGTGTCTTTACCTCTGGGTAACAGTCCTTAGCCAGCACTTGCAGCATTGCTGTTTTCCCACACTGAACGTCTCCCACCAGGACCAGTTTGCAGCGGACCACCAGAGGCTGGCTCACCCTGCGCTCCTTCATATCGAACAGGGCAGGGGGAGGCCTAAATTATACGAAATTCACGTGCGTTCACGTGTTCCTCAGGTCTGCATGGACGCGCAGAGGATCAGCCGCCAGCTGTCTAGGAAGACTTGCGGGACTGCAGCTTTTTATACGGCTCAGCCGTCCAATCAGAGCTGACAATTAGTTGGCGTTGTATTTTTCTTTCCACACCTGTTTTCCGACAAGCCCCGCCCTTGCACACTGTGATTGGCTAAAAGTCAACACGCCCAACGAGAGCAGCCTGGGATTGGCTGGTGGGGATTGATTGATAGTTTGTTTACTAAGTCCGAGCATAAATTATTAGCCAATCAGAACTACAGTGGGCGGGACTTTTCTGAAAACGGGTG
>JBBPCY010000136.1:22335276-22363044 GCA_037974405.1 Brachyalestes nurse | reverse complement strand
TCTCTCCTCTCTTCTCTTCTCTTCTCCGCTCTTCTCTTCTAGTCTCCTCTCCTCTCTTCTCCTCTCCTCTCTTCTCTTCTCTTCTCTTCTCTTCTTTTCTCTTTTCTTCTCTTCTGTCCTCAACCTGCCACCACCGCACTGAATTTATGTCAAGGGCTCAAGATGGCCACACTATCTGCTGACTGGTCACTTATTGTGTGTGCATGTGTGTGTGTGTGTGTGTGTGTGTACATAGCATATGCAGTGGCAAATGCTGAAGGTTGCTGGTACCTTCATGAATGGGCAAAGAAAGGTCAGCTTTCTGTTTGAGCAGCAATGAATTATGAATATGATGAACTGAGAGAGAGAGAGAGAGAGAGAGATACATTGCGCATCCATGTAACAAATCTGTCTGCAACAGGTTTATAATGATTGTTAATTTTCTGAAATTTCAAATGTGAACATTCTCCAAAAGAACTAATTTCTCATTGTAAAGATTTTAAATGTGAATAAATTTCGGACAGCCCTTATTCAAACTGTATTCAGAATAGTTAATTGCTAACTGTCATTTCTTAATAACAACAAAAAATTTCGAATCCATTGTTCGCAAGGTCATGAAAAGCAGGTTGGCGAGACAGAAAACAAGGAGAAGGAGGAGGAGGGATGAAGAGATGAAAACAGACATCTTCAGAAAGGTCAGATCTTGGCATGTTGTTTTTTCCAGGTCAGCTCCCTTGCGTTAGCCCTGTATGATGGACCTTTTTTTTCTTAAAAAAAAAAACTAGCTTCATCAAAGAAATGACTGGCACATGTAAGGAAACAAGCCAAAGATTATTTTTCTGGTACCAAAATACCTCACAGTTTTATTAACAGGGTTCATACAGCTTTTGTATCATTAGGTAGTAGTAGTAATAATAATACTACTACTACTAATAATAATAATAATTTTTCACATTTTCCCTTGTTGTTGTTTTAATGCCAATTTTAATGCATAGTCTTTTGGAGAAGTAAATAATTCCCTGCGCAGTAATCACTACCTCTGAAACCAGTATGTCTTGGCATTAACAGATCAAATCTATCAACAAATGCATCTCAGATTTTCCTCCATTTTTGTCTTTTTCAGTATCCGTGTGCTGTAAATCTTTAGATAAGCCGACTGGCTTTGAGGCTTCTCTCAGGATCCGTCTGTGTCTCCTGTGTGATTCAGCTGCGGCGGCCTCCAGTTGGCTCCGGCAGAGGAGGGCAACGTCAGACTGGGTAAGCAGATTAAAAGTGATTGGCTTTATTAGAAGTGATTGTTCTTGGAGCCCTTATTGGTTTTATTGACTGCCTCTTCAGTATTTATCAGTCCTTTCATACTGCGAGCACAGAGCACATGCAGATGGATGGGTGCATAGATACAAATCTAATATGACACTAAAGTAGCAATGACGCACTTGCAAAACAGACTTTACACATCCTACAGATGAGCAGGAGAGGAGGAATACATGTTTTTTTTTAACTGTAAACTCGAACGTAAACAACATTTGCACTAACAGTACACATGTGTATGTGGATTTTGAATGCTCCTCAAGGTCAAGGTTCTTTGGTCATGTCTATGGTGAGCATAGTGTGGAAAGAAATAGTGACTGCCACTACTGATTCACTCTCTGTTAGCAGGTACAGTCATAAAGACTAGTTCTGAGACACCGGCAATAACAAATGATCATGTAATGAGATTTCCTCACAGCAAGGACATGTAGTGGAACTACATTTCCATCAGTTGAAATGTAGTGCAACATAAAATGAGGTCTTACTATTGCGTATTCTTCCACACCAGACTCCAGTGTAATGGAAGAACCAATATGGCCAAAATGGAAGGGTTCTCAACTTCTGTGTACAATATTTGTTCCATTTCGCTCCGGAAAAACAGAACTTACATATACTTACCCCTATCCTTACTGTACAGTGTACACTGAACTGCTGTCTCCCGCCATGCTAGAATGTAAATACAGATGTTACCTGTATAGACTGTACTGTAATTCATGCAGGGGCGTTTTCTTTGGTATGTGCTATCCTTTTCTTTGGTATAAGCAGGTAAATGCAGTAATAAATTCATTTAATTTACAATAATAAAAATACAGGGCAAAACGAAAAACACAAGAACACTCAAAACGCTCCAAGGGGGAAATTCTGGACTGCCTGCAAGGAGAAATAAATAACGTTCTCGGATTGGCTACTTTTAAACCTTCTCTGAGTACAGCTGCATTGCACCATCCCAAGACCAGCTTTCTTTGTGTTCTCTGGACAGTAGTTATTTTTGTATGGAAATGTGGCTGAATTTACGTTAATATATATGTTACAAAATTAGTAAGTTACATTTTTCTTAATAATTTAGTACTTAAATGTATGAAAGTTTATATATTATCACGAAAAAAAGCTGTGAAGTTGGGGCCTCGTCTGCCACGCCCCCTCGTCCTCCTGCAGGGTTTATGTTTGGGGCGGTGCTTAGCAATCCAGGAGGACGAGGGGGCGTGGCGGACGAGGCCCAGGCGTGACAAAAGTAAAAAAAAATTGCGAGGATATCTGCAGTTTCTGCATTAGTTTGGGGATTTCAGGGAACAATTGGTTCGGTTCTCAGAAAAAAATCAGCGTTGGACTGAAACTGCTGATCCGCGTAAAAATGGAGGTTTACTGTACACACAGGTAAAAGAAGCAAAGCGTCGTTGGTGATAACCGTCACTGAGACGTATATCCACTAGACCACCTATAAATACGTTGAAGTGTCCCTACCGTGACTGTGTTGTATGAAAGGAGAGAAGGTTAGCACTCCCCTTGACAAGGATGGAAGAGGTCCTAGTGGCCTTACAACACATATACGGTTAAGGCATTGTCACCTACTTAGTGGCATCTCTAACCATATTTTTAGAAGTACAACTTTTTAGACCTTTTCCAGTTGAGGAGTAACTATTTTAAACATTTCAAACAATTATACACAGTTTTGACCAATTATAAAAATTCTAAACAGTTAGAAACAGCAATAATAAGTTTTAAGAAGTTATAAACAATAACAAAAGCTTATAAATGGTTATAAAGAGTTTTAAGATGATAAGATAAGATAAGATAATAAATAACTTTACTTATTCCAGGAGAAATTATTTGGTACTTAGCATATTCAGTGCAAAAGAAGAATAAAATAAAGCAAAAAAATGACAATAAACAATAGTTATCTATTTATTGTTATTGTTTGTGTATTGTCTACTGTCTGTTGTAACCTTCACTCATCTCACTCTGTATGTGTACAGAGACATTAATGACAAAAGTAACCTTGAACCTGGATCCTAGTGCAACACAATTGCAGCACATTTTTGCTACAAAATAAACAGTAACGTTGTAACACTGCTGTGGGTAAGTTTTAGTGCACAGTACCAGCAGTAGTGCAGAATGTTTAATGAAAGTGACTTAGTATTAACGCATTTTAAATAAGTGCAATAAAATAGCAGCAGACTATGAGGGGAAAAGATTAACATTCAGTAATATGACTTAAACTGTTAATAAAACTATACTTAAGTAGATTAGTAAATAAATAAATAGAACATACATTTTGATGTATAATTACCTTTGCTGAAGTTTGCATATTGGGACAAAACAAATAAAATGTTAACATAAAATGTTACCCATGCAAAATGTACTATGGCACATTTTATAATTTACATTTTCTAGTACATAAAACTCATAAGTGCATTACAATTAGCTGAAAAATGCAATATTTTAGACCTATCATTATTATTATGTTGTGATCAAAATTAGCTATGTTGGAATCAATGATACCTTTTCTACCACTAGCCTGATTATATGACAAAAAAAGGTAATGTTACAGTGAGACCTTTCACACCTACACACACAATAAATATTCAAATCTAACAGAGCAAACTGAGGTATTTTGATTTAAAGTGTGATACCACTTCTCATCAGGTTCAGTGTGAGTTTAGTCAACATTTTTTGTCATCTGTAGATGTGGAAGAACACGTTTACAGGTTTAGCATAAATAGGTCAGTGGATATGGCAAAGTTATAGACATCCTCCCAGCAAAATAGGCACAGAAAATATGCTGGTGCATGAGATTCAAATAAACACGGATTGATTCATATTTGAACAGTCCTCATGCTGCGCAACAAGAGCTCCAGAGTTAGCTTGCTGGTGCAGCAGATCTAGGTCACATCACTGTATGGAAATGAAGCCATTCCACCACTTAATAACCTCTATGGTGTTAAATGGTGTTAAAGTCATTATAAGCCCACTGAGTGTGGACGCCTGTGCTTCTGTAATGGCTTTGGCCAGCCGTGTTGAGTGCCATGGCAGCCATGTTCTGAGTTAATGAAATGCTGTAATAGTGACACTGGGCCATGCGAGCGTGTGTAAACTCAG
Source organism: Brachyalestes nurse (assembly GCA_037974405.1). NCBI lineage: Eukaryota > Metazoa > Chordata > Actinopteri > Characiformes > Alestidae > Brachyalestes > Brachyalestes nurse. Next base: position 22,358,658 of record JBBPCY010000136.1, on the reverse strand, counting down.
TTCTCATTGTACGGCAGGCCTGCCATGATGGACACCTCCATTCTCTCTAACTGCGTGTCTCTCTCTCTCTCTCTCTCTCTCTCTCCCTCTCTCTCTCTCTCTCTCTCATCCTCCTTCCTGTCCACTCAGGGAATCAAAGGAAATGAAAAGGGATTCATTGCCAACAGAGGGTGTTTGTGTACGTTTTGTCTGTGCGTGTGCTCGGCGTCAGGACCAGAGGACACGTGATAGACGAGCAAGAAAAAGAGGCAAAAACAATTTCCCACTCTTTTCTTTCCTTCTCTGCCTCTGTGTATATGTGAGAAGGTGTGAAATGGTCAGAATTATTTCCAGCCATTATATCCAATGAAAGTCTCCGTATGCTGTTTTATTGTGCTATAAACTGTCATTCCACGTGCCTCAGTAACCAAACACAAAGAAGACCAATACAGACAGACCATCTCCCTGCCTGGCACTCCATGAGAGAGGAGGAGGAAGTGGTGGTGTTGCGGTGGGGGGATAAAGAGAGAGGGAGGAGATGTAGGGGAGGTTTTTTGGCCGTGGCCCTGCCACCACTAAGGTCTCTGTGAATCTGTTAGCTTTGTTAGTTTTGGAGTGAATCCTAGTTGGGTGCTTAAAGTGTCCATAAAGTGTCCATTATTCTATTGCAGGCCTATTAAAGTGTTGGCTAGGGAGCAATGGTTAGCAGAATCAATTTAGATGGCCTCTCGTTTGTTGCCATTCTTCACCATTCCATCGCCGCCCTCCATTACCCAAGCCTGTTGTCACGGAGAGCCACACGTCGTCCGTCTCCACGGAAACCTCTGATTCCCTGATATCTCCAGGATGGTATGTGCCGCCTTCATAGGAACGTGGCTGCCCCCTTTAAAAATAAAGGCACCATAAAGGTTCTTGGAGCGATGCCATAGATTTTGGAAGGTTCTCTAAAGAACCTTCCAACAGATCATTGTTTAAACAACTCAATTGAACGACTCCATAGGGAACCGAAAGCGGATGAAATGAAGCAAATGAAAATATAAGCAAGTAGCGTTCCCTGACATGATTAAATGAAACAAACGCAAGATGAAGAACACTGTTAAATAGATTCAAAACATTCAAAAGCAAACAAACTGTATGTTAAAATAACGACATTTCTAATCATGCTGGAATGTATTCACCCACCTATCAGACAAGTATAACCAAGAACTGATATTTACTTTGCTTACTTATATTGTGTGAGAGTTGCATGATCAATGAACCAATAGAAATGGTCCAAAATGTGGAATAAAAATACTTTACATTAACTTGCATTACAAGTAAAAAGCTGTTTTGCCTTTTTCTGTGAAGTTACCACTTGATACTTGTTTTTATCTGGTCTGCAACAATAGGCTATGTCTGCAACATACATGTGCATGTGTTTTGAAATGTTTATATGCTGAGGTTGTGTGGTGTTGGGTAACGCAAATATCTGCAGTATTCATGTTGAGGCTGAAAGCTATTCATGACTGGAGGAGTGTTCCTTATTCTGGCCGTCTCCAGAATCAGTGTGTGTTGATAACAGAGCAGCAGTATTGTACAACTCTACGCGTGCACTATGATTACGAAGGCCATACGTGTCTCGCTTCAGAGCTTTTCACCTCTCTGTTCACTTTCAACCTCTTTTACAGAGGTTATCAACTCTCTTTCTCTCTCTCACACACAAGCTCCATAACACACACATACACACACACACATACACACACATACACACACACACGCACACACATCATTTCTCTCAGTCTTACAGTCTCAGTTCAATATTGAAGAGGTGCATGCTGCGATATGGCAAAAATCTAAAATGTATGAGCAATACATTTTCTTTGGAAAATGATTAGAAATATTATATTCGGTGCTTGAATTTCAAAACATGAAATGAATGGGCTGAGTTTGGGCAAGTATGGACACACTCCAGTAACCTGCAATGGAGTTGCATAACTAAAACACACACACACTCACACACACACATACACGCACACACACACAGACACACACACACACACACACACATTTGTTAATACACAGTGTCAGACATGTGGTTATAACTTTTTTCCATAAATACACTATTTGGAGCAGAAACAGGTAAAATGCTCTTATGATAACAATGTCCGATGTCTAACAATGTCGATCTTAATGATTTCAGCCCAGTTTAATGAGGTCTGACAAATGATGTACAGGAAATGGAAAATACAGAAACTAATGTTATTTTTGCAGTTGTTTTTCTGATTACATTATATATATATAATTTAAGAAATTAATATGACATTAATCCTTTTAAATGATTGTATTAAATATATCAATAACAATATTATGTGAATTTACATTTACTATGACTATGGGACTATTACTATTGTTATTATCGTTGTTGTTGTTGCTTTTAGTGATAATGACACTGTATATAATATCACTGTAGGCAAGAGATTGACGTTCAGCATTTATGGCACACATGTCAGATGTGAGTGTACCTCGCAATGTGCTGAGCTGAAAACTCCCATATAAACCTGTCTCCGGCATGAACACTAAAAATGCTAATTCCAGGAAGTGATCACTTTAACCAGCATCTAAAACTAATGCTAGCTAGTCAGTGAAACTGTAGTGAGCATGTCTTTATGAATATCTTGGTCAATTATATCTCTATTAACTTACTAACATACTAAAGGGGCCCAAAGTCTTGGGGGATTTTTTACCCAAAAGGCCTAACGTTACATTTCAGTGGGAAGAAAGAAACCTCCCTAGTGTCAAAAATTAGATCAAGTGACCTCAAAAGGTTTCTGGGGGAATAAATCTAAGGAATGCAGGGATCCAGATGAAATTTCTGACTTAATTAGATTATAGCCATTCAGTTAATGTGTCAAGATTAAATTAGGTCCTATCATTTGATCAGGAGAGAAGAATGGGGCAGGGGGCTTACCCTTGTTGGCCATGACCTCCGTAGACAAACAGAAATTGCTTTTCATTTACAGTTTAAAATAATTAAGTATGTAGATTTTGTTGGTCCTGATGTTGAGGGTTAGCCTTGTTTCTCTACAGTTTTCCCAACAATGTCAGGACAATTTGTCCTGGAAATGTGCGAAAACAAATTCTCTCTCTCTCTCTTTCTTTCTCTCTCTCTCACACACACACACACACACACATACATACACACACACACACACGCACGCACATGTGATGACGTCCCATTGGCTTATGTAATACTGTAGCTGAGTAATTCTACATCTACACAAGTTGAAACCTAACCTAACCTCTTTCGGCTCTTGTAGTTTTTCCAAAAACATTAATTTGTGAAGAAAACAGTACATTTCCATGTGAAGACCAGTTACCCGTCCCTTCTTCAGACTTTGCCTCTATTCCTTTCGGTCATTCGGTCCCCTCAAAAAGATTAATACAAGGCCACACACACACGCACAGTAAGGGTGTTTCTGAAATATGTGCCCCATCTGTGATGACTGCAGAGTGACACAGAGGCACTGTCCTCACTGATTAGGTAAAGGTCATTGTTATATTCCTCATCATGGCGGACATCATCACTGTATGCTCTTTACAGGAGAAGAACTAGGACAAACGTGAAGGAAGCCGAGGAGCCTTGAACGAAAAGTGCATCTTAACGGCCTACAGCACACTTGGTGTTCAGACCGTGCTAAGTTGATTCTGTTGTGTGTGTAGGGATGCATTTGTGATTGGTACGTGTGGGTGGCTGTGAGAAGGCGCTAAGGACAGGCAGCATTCTGTTCAATATGTGACTTTCCTCTCTCTCATCTTTTCATTTCTAATTTTCACCCTCTTACTCCATCCTTCCTCTTCCGCCTCTCCATGCTCTTCCCCTCTTTCTCTCAGCTCCCCTTTCATCCCTCTTCCTCTGCCTTTCTTCTCTCTCTCTCTCTCTCTCTCTCTCTCTTTCTCACTCACACTCACTCTCTCGCACATCCTCAACCTGGTTCCTCGCTTCTATTCCTCCATGCTTTGCTCAGCTTTTTCACTCATCCTTCCTTCTCTTCCTTCCTTCTCCTCACCATCCTGCATGCTTCAGCAGCCCTCTCTCTCTCTCTCTCTCTCTCTCTCTCTCTCTCTCTCTCTTCCTCTCTCTCTCCCTTTCATCCTCTCTCTCTCTCTCTCTCTCTCTCTCACCATCTCTCTCTCTTTCTCTCTCTCTCACCCTCTCTCTCTCTTGCTGGCTCTGCCCTCGCCTGCCTGCAGTTTATGCTGATTGGACCAGCTGTTCCACTTAAAGTCGCTATGGCAACCACAACCGGTCACCTAGCAACCGTGCCCATCTCCCCGAGCCCCAGCCAATGCTCTCCACAGGCAGCTAGAGAGAGGGAGAGAGAGAAAGAGTGAGAGAGAGAGAAAGAGGGAGAGAGAGAGAGAGAGAGAGAGAGAGAGAGAGAGAGAGAGAAAGAAAGAGAGAGAGAGAGAAGGAGAGAGCGAGAGAGAGAGTGAGAGAGAGAAAGAGAGAGAGACAGGGAGAGAGAGAAAGAGAGAGGAAGAGAGAGAGAGAGAGTGAGAGAGAAAGAGAGTGAGAGAGAGGCAGGAAGGGGAGTGTTGAAGGGCGAATGAAAAAATTCCTTTGGATTTATTTTCTGTTAGTATTTCTTTGTCTCATGCACCCTCTGACTCATAAGCAACACTGTACTTGTGTGTTTCTGCTTGTGTGTGTATGTGTGTGTGTGTTTTATGTGTTTCCATTTGTGCGGTGTTTGTCGAAAGGCTGCAGAAATGATCGCCTAACGCAGCCGAGTTGGTCTAGAAAGTTTCCTCTGTCGTGTTGTACAAGTGAAGGCCTGTAGGTGGCTGAAGCACAGAGACCCACATGCAAAACTCAAATCCAACTCACATGTAGATGAGTTGAGAATACATCAGTCATTGCATCACTTCAGCCACACTCATTGTAGTGCAGTCCAGGGGACCCTCTGCCCTGCACAGTTTCAAGCATTCTCTGCCCCCAACACACCTGATCCAGCTCGATCCAACTCGATAACAGCCTGATGAGCTGGACCAGGTGCCTGGTGGAGGAGTTGAGTAAAACAAGTTGAAAAAGTAAAGATAATTGAATACTGTATTCGGTGTCCTAAATCCATTTAAAATCAATACAAGGCACGCAGGACTAGTATTTAGGAACGTATTCTGTTACAGCAAGAATACCTGTTACAAAAGTGACATTTAGAGTATATTCTGAATACATTTAGACGAGGCACATGGAAACGTGATCTGCAGCTGGAATACTTATTACATTTTTATTCTAATTTGAATAGCGTTCTGATTTTTTTCCATTGACAATTTGGCATATCAGGTAGGCAGAGATGTTCAATTAAATCAAGTACAAAAACAAAACTTATTACTTGTCCATTACCCTAAAACTTGTCCATCACCCTAAAAACAATTTGATAACATTGAGGCGGATAAATGACTCTTGACATTAATTTATCAGTCTACTCAGACTTTAGCAGGAACTTCATGTTTAGAAAGAAGCCATTTGTTGTGTTCCTGTTATCGGTACATATAATGAGCATGCTAGATGTCTTGCGCAGATCTTAAAAGTGGATTGAAAGATTTGACTGTGTTTTTAAAATTAATTTTAGTAGATAGCTAAAGCCTAGAGCTGACTGATTTTTTTTTTAACAACATAACTTCACTGCACAAACATGTCAGACAAGAATGAGTTAAAACAAATAAAGTAATTTTAATCATTGTAGAACAACATTAGAACACATTTACTGGAGAGGACTGTCAGAAAGTCAAGAAGTAATAGAAATAGAGAGAGAAAATCCATGATGAGAATATGATGAATGGTGTATAGTGTTTGATTTTTAATTCACAACTATTCATAAGAAATGATGTGTGTATGCAATGCATAAAAGTGCAATTCTCTCTGTCTCTCTCTCTGACTCTTTCTCTCTCTCTCTGTCTCTCTCTCTCTGACTCTCTCTCTCTCTCTCTGCTATTCTAAGCAGATCCTCCATTGCGTTGTTATCTAACACGGCTTACACAGTGCTTAGAAACTAATGGTCTTTACTGCTGTCCTGAAGTATTGAAATCTCACCTCACTCATCCACTCCTCTCTCATCTGAGCCTCAGCTCAGTCTCACCTGCTGGGTTGCTCATCCTGGCAAGACACAAACTGAAACAAAAAATGCTCACAAAGATTATATAGGAAAGCATTAGGCTAACAATAGCATTTGAATATCAGATTATACAGATAATACAACAGATAATACACCACAAAGCATAGAGTGTACATCTAGGATATAATCTATCATGTGTGAGTGTGTGTGTGTGTGTGTGTGTGTGTGTGTGTGTGTGTGTGTGTGTGTGTGTGTGTGTGGGGCTCATTCTGCCAGATTAGGCAGCAGTAAATGTCCTCACAATAACCTGTGTGTACTCTCCAGCTGTAGCCAAGTGCCACTCAAGGCTTCATTGGGTTCATTTCAACTTGGGAAGGAGAGGGAGAAAAGCGAAATGGGAAAGAGCGTGTATGTGTGTGTGTGTGTGTGTGTGCTTTGGTTCTGTATAAGCATGTTTGGACACGTCCACTCCAATACTCTCATTTTTTGTGTTCCATTTGCACAGGACATTCTTAGCTAGAGAATTAATACCTAAAATAAATACCCCATTGTGATTTCAAACGTGGCAGTAAAAAAACTGAAGATGTGATCATTCAAGCTCTTTTTCATTTCACGTATTTATCACAAAAACTGTGGGCTGTGTTCTTTTGTATGAGATGTTGACGTGTTTACTTCAGCATGCGCTGCCTGAAATCGCCTCTTACTGTGTCACATTAAGCTGTGTGCGCTGGGCAGCTTTCAGTCAGAGATGAGATGTGTTTTCTGCTCTCTGTTCTGCCTATATTTTTTTTTTTGCTTTTTTTGTGGAGAGCTCATGTTTATTCATGTTTTTAAGAGCACTCCCGTTTGATTTAGTTAAACAGGCCAGTTCTGTTTTTGCTCTTTCACTGTGCCACTTTACAGACACATTCATATGGAAATGACCACCTACTTACCTGTTCTACTCATGCTTCCGCAAAAGCTGTGCAGGTCACTCTCTCTTTCCCTAAGCGGTAAATCTCAGTGCTCATTGTAGTTTTGGTATGATGGACGTCCTCCATTCTCCCACTTTCTCCCACTTTCTCTCTCTCTCTCTCTTGCCTTGTGGCAGGATGCCCTGTGTGTGAGTAGAACTCAAGTGTGTGCATGTGTGTGTGTCAATATTAGTGTAATCTCCTCAGCCCAACTCCATCCTTACTACACTAAGCACAGACAGGTAACTGTTCCTGCCCTTCTAATAGGATTTTAAAGTCTCTCTCTCTCTCTCTCTCTCTCTCTCTCTCTCTCTCTCTCTTTCTCTCTCACAAACACAATATATATATATATACATAAGAGAGAGAGAAATAGACTCTAGATATATATACAGCTCCAGAAATGTTTTAAACTACTCTGTGAGACTATTCCATTCTGCTGCATGAGGTACTGATTAGTGATCACCTGAATCAAATTTTATTTAATGAGGAAAAGTATAAAAACACTGCTGTAATCAACACTGTCCTCTCTCAATGTGAACAGTTGGATGGTAAAACACTAGGTCATTATTGGCATTTTGTTTAAGAGTGAACAAGAGATTTGTTTTCTTTGAATTATTCAAGTTCTGTAAACACTGCATCATTTCTCTTATTTAGATGTTTTGTCAATTCGAATGGGTTTTAAATAAGGACTTTGACCAGGCCACTCACCTGCTCTTGTGCGTCAGACCCTTGTCTTGCTGCATAATACAACTGCATGTGGACTGATGACTGGACATTCTTCTGCAAGGTGTTCTGGTGTTGCAGAATATTCATTTTTGGCAAATCACCCAGTTCCTGAAGCGGCAAAGCATCTCCAAACTGTCACAGAACCAGGACCACGTTTGACTGTTGGTATGATGTTGCTATTGCAGAATGCTGTGGTCTTTACACCAGATGATCTTTACACCAGATGATCTTTACACCAGATGAAATGGGACACTTGTCTTCTAAAAAGTTGTAATTTCCACAGAACAGTAGTCCAAAAGGCTTAGGTAAATCATGGCATGTGAGACGAGCCTTTATGTTCCAATGCTTCTGTTTTGCAACTCTCAATGGAAATCACTTTGGTCAAGGGTCTTTCTGATGATGGAATCATGAGCTGACCACATTAGATGAGGGAGAGAAGTGTTTGTTTTTTTCTTCTTTTCTTTAACTCCCATGTGAGTTATCACTGTATTCTTGAATGAATTTAAGTTAACTGTCGACTTGTTTTCTCCTTGTTGAAATAATAGCTCTCACTGTGGTGGACTGGAGTCCCAGAACTTTGTAACCCTTTCTAGTGATTTATTTCAGCAATATTCTCATCTCTTCAGGAATTTCTTTTGGTCAGGACATTGTGTGTTGCTCACTGACACCTTTTAGCTTTCTTCACGTTCCTGAACAGGTTCTGTTTAATGATGTTTAGATTCAATAAGGCTGGCAGTAATCAAGCCTGGATGTATAAAGTCTAATTGATCCTAAATGTTAACTACATTTGGTTAATTGGTTAATTGAGTAACTAAGGGCATTTTTTTTCCAACAACAGGCATCCGTTATGCAAAACTATTTTTGTTTTCAGGTTGTTTTTGTCTTATATTAAATACACATTTAAATACACATACACATTATCATCTTTATTATATTTTGTTGGAAGATCTTTTATCAAAAATGGATGTCAAATATGCTAAAATGGAAGAGATGAGGAGGAAAATACTTCTCCTACATGGCATCATAGACTCCAGGAGAAGTACCAGGAGATTTTAAATGAAAATTTGCTGCCTCTGCCAGAAAGCTAAAACTGGGTCATGATGGTTTTCAGCAAGACGATGACAGAAAACATGAGTCTAAATTCACAAAGAAACGTGAAATTGATTTATTTATTAGTCATTTATTAGTCATCATACTTATTGACCACAAAGGGACATATACATAAAGATATAGTGCATGAAGTGTGGTGTAGTATATTCTTGGTGAGAGAGAGGGGGGTTGGGGAGAGGCTGTATGTCTGTGTGTGTGTGTGTGTGTGTGTGTGTGTGTGTGTGTGATAGAGAGGGACAGAGAGTGTGTGCATGTGTGTGTGCGTGTGAGAGAGAGAGAGACCACCACGCCTTAATTTTTATTACTTAATTTTTCATTATTCATTCATTTGGCAAATAAAAACAGTACAGTGATGAAATAAAAAGTCCAGTTTTGATTGTCATAAAATACTATCAAAGTGACATAAACATAAAATCAAAAACTCCTGACAGTAAAGTGAAAATGAGATCTTTTAGATATCAATACATTATTTCCTCGCCATTCTAAAGGCAGCAGCTAGATATTACTGGGTTAAATGAGGTAAGATAAGACACTGGTCATGTGTTGTCCTTGACTGGGCACACAGATGTGTTAAATATTATAAATAAATAATGCCTGTTGTTTTTAGCACATCTGTATTGAGAGTGCAGTTACCTACAGGGGGAGTGTTTGACTCACATTTCCCTGTACTGTATGTGTGCAAATATATTTTGACAGGGAGTATATCTGAACAGGGTTCATATATTTATATAATGCAAACACAGTGTAAATGAATAAAGGATCATAAAATAATAAACACAGTGTGAATATGTGTTCCATACAAAGAGCTGAAGGAGTGACAAAGCTGAGAATGATCAAACGTTCTCACTCAACAATAAGTCATGTACCATCCTCTATTCAGATTTATAAAAGGAAATTTCCACTTGAATTGGAGGTCTCCCAGTTGACTTATATATTTTTTTGTTATCTGATTGTATGAATTGAAATATACTTAGACTGTTTTTTGTTCTGCCAGTAGAATGGCCAATAGCGTGCCTGAGAAAATAGGCTATAAAAATAGGAGCCAAAAAATGTTTTTTGAAGCGATTCCATAGAAGAGTTACTTTTGGTTCATGAAAAAAAAACGAGGTTCTTTAATGTAGTGGTTATGAAACTGGCCCTTTATAAATAAAGTCTATATTTTGCTTTATCCCTGTTTATACTCTTTTTTTGTATGAATACACAACAGTACAAACTGTGTTTCTTCTCTGAGCTTTACCATCTGAGCCCACTAATGAGCTTTACCTCTTAATGAATAAAGAAAGCTAATTAGTAAAATCAGGTGATTTGGGCCACGGTTCTATTAGATACCTGTAGGCATTTCAGGCTTGATGAATTCAGTGAAGCGCCCATGCTTAACCTATAGGGATGGGTGAGTGTAGTCCGGAGGGAACATGGCACAGTGCAGTTTTGTGCATGATTTAACTCTTCAGCTAATTATCAAACCCTTAATATGTGAATAAATGGTGTTAGAATGGTGTTAGTGTATTAGAAAAAGAAAAGTGACTCTTCCAGTCTCTTCCAACCACTTCCACACTGTCTGGAAACTCAAAAGTCCTCTGAGTGTTTAGAGAGCATCCACCTTATATAACTGTGGAAAAAAAAGCTCCTGAATTATTTACACTAATTGCATTTCTTTTCTTCAAAAACATTTAATTCACTGCGCTGTGAGTATAGTTTCACTTCCTCTGTTTCTCTTTTTTTTTCTAGCCCTCTCTGTAATCCTCCCCCACCAGAGTTCATAGAGTATTCAAAACTTTGAAACACTTCTTAAGTAAAACAATAAAAGTACTTAGATGAACAAAATGTTCTCTAACACATAACAAACCATGTTTCCTGCACAACTTGTGGATCAAATGATAATTCAAGCAGTCCTTGATTCACTGTAACTCCCAGTTTTATGTTCTGTTAAAAAAAATAAATCAATAAAAAGGCTCATTTTCTTGAGGAATAATTAAGTATAATGTTGTAATTTAAATTATGTTAGCCCTCTTTTTCTGTTTCCAGCTAGCATCTTCTTAAGAGGTTGACAAATGAAAACACTGTTGCTATTATTGATTATTCGGACAGAAAGATCATTTTCCTATCCTCTTCTTAGAAATAATAAGGCCGTAGCATGTTGACGGTGAATCAGACGTGGAACACATGGGATTACACGAAAGGAATGAAAGTAACTGAGAGATGGATGAAATCAAAACCTTCTCTCGGTACATTTTCATCGTTTCCTCTCTGTATTAATTGTTTTGTTAATCCAGATAAAACTTCACATTTTTTCATTTTAATATCTATATAGCATGGATGTGCCAGCAGGCCTTGTTGCCATGTGTTTCCATAATCCCCCCATGGCGCTTTTTGCATTTCTCCTCCACTGTCTCCTCCCCAGTTTCTCCCATTTGTATTCGGTGCTGATGTGTTTTTTTATCCCTTGCTGTCTTTCTCAGTGTATCTCCCTTTTTACTTTAGCTCTCCCTCTCTCTGTCGGCTCTCTCAGGGGTGTGTTACATAAGCCCTGTCTCAGCAGTTTAGCACGGATGACCCTCCGCCTTCTCACCACATTCAAACGTGTCCTTACGAGCAGAACGCAGAGGAAAGAACTGAGAGAGAGAATCAGTCTCGACGTTAAAACCGATTCATTTATTCACATGCAGTGAGCGAATGAGTGGCAGTTGATCAGCCTTGTGATTTAACATAAACTGATCCAAATTACATCACAACCTTCTCATTTTTAAGGGTTAAATGTCTGGCCTCACGACGATTCGATTTGTTTACAGTTCTGCAGAAACTGTGGCATCTCACCCTTTACCGCGATTTTTTAAATACATATATACACATTTTTTATTTTGACATTTGAAAATAGAATTCAGTTTTGGACAATACAGACATAAAAAGTGCAGTTATTTGAGAATCATTAAAAACTCAAACTAAAAGTCCCTAGATGGTTTTAGGTGTGAGTACAGACCTTTTCATGATGGAGTTGTTTAAATGTTTGAAATTTTCTTGCAAAAAAAGCCCCTTTAAAGCTTCTGTAGAGATCCAGAAGTGTTTTTTGTCTGTGACATTGCTCTGAAGACCTTTATTTATGAAAGTGTACTTTTTTGAATATGGCGTTAATTGATGGCAAATGATTCTAATGTCCTAAAACTGATGTAGCTCAAACACAACCGTGATCGATCAATGCATATACTTCTATTATTTAGCTTTGCATTTAGCTATGCCTTACACAGGCTTCACTTGCTCCTTCTCTCCCTCCCCCACACAGAGTAAAAAACACTGTTTGAGAGGAGCCCTGCATGCTAATGTGGCTCCGCTGGGTGAGGGTAGGTACAGCATTTTTTTTTTAGCATGACTGAAGTGTGTTTGCTGAGAGAAAGCACAGGGCCGTTCCACGCCAGGTGCCACGACTGCACCTCATCTAGACGTCTAAGGTCCGCGGGGTAATCTTGTTGACTGGATAGCCTTCCCCTTAATTACACACACGCATACAAATGCAGGAGATTGGACCTGACTGGGGGGACTCCAAGGGACCGAAGGGCCAAAGGTCAGGTCACTACTCCCATCTTTGTCACCCCATTCTCAACCCCCGCTTCGCCCCTCAAACGTCCCGTCCCAGCAGAGAGACACCTGCCCTCCCTGGGGTGCGAGAGGCTATTACAATTGTAGCTATAACAGATGACAGCAACATCCATCTGCTCACGGTCTTAAGCCTTAAAAAAGTACTGATGAGCCTCAACAAAGGCAATGCAAGATCTTTCCATGTTTCTTATTTCCTGATCAGAATTGCTCTTTTTTGTATTCTTTATTTGGTTTCATACCATTTGAAAAACCCCATCTGTCCTTTACATTGTGCAAACATTTCATGATGCAAATGGTGCGATGTATTTTATTTATTTCACATGTAAAGCTTCCAATTCAGGGACACAATGTTTCGTTATCATAATATATTGGATGTCCAACGGCTTAACCTTCATTGCTTTTTCCTCCTACATTTATGAATAGGTTATATAGCATCATGCTCGAAACATATTTTTATACAAATGCAAATTCACAAATGCCGCTGTCCCAAAACTGTGACTGTGTGATCATGGTGGTTCAATTTGCCCATGAATACATTTTTTTCTGATTCGCAAAAGGCCTTATACATGAAAAAATAAAAGCACAGTCAAATCAAGGCCTTTTGAACCAGAACCTCAAAACCTCCTTCTGCCTTTTGTACTTTTTAGACTGTTTGTTCCTTGCTAGCCATTGGATCATCTGGAGACTGGCGCTTTAAACTGACCAATTAGAGGTCAGGATCAGCTTCCATATGCTCCTACATAACAGCTGCGCACTAATAACTGAGAGGTATCTCTCAATTCTCCATCCCAGAGGAACAATAACAAGCTGAAGTATGAATGTAGTTCAAGGACAGTGTCTAAGCTTACAATGGCTTTGTGGTGCTCTTAAGAGGATGTAAGTGTATTGTACATAAGCTGCGTAATTGTTTATGTTTTTTTTTTTATCTGTGGCCCTCTTAAACTGGTGTAGTCTTTACTGTCACTGCATACGCTGAAACCCCCAGGGATTGCAGTAGGATTAAAAATAATCTGAAACACATTTTGATTGGTCTCAGAAAAGAAATACATGACATACAGAAACTAGAGCTAAAATGCAAATGTGTGTGTGTGTGTGTGTGTATGAGTGAGTGTCCAAATAATACACTTTCAGAAACACAAATAGGACTCAAAAGCTAGCAAGATAAGAAGTACCATACATTAGAGCAACATTATCAGATGATCTGTATTAATATTATTAATTTTTAATCATCAGCTACCACGGATTCATTTAATTACAAAACTAAGCACTTGGCTAATTAATAATAAAACTTTCCTACATATTTATTTACACTTGCATTGGATTGAACCGAACTGAGGACTATGACACTTTTTTTTTTTAGCATTTAATATACACTTTATTATTACATGCAAGCTTTAGGAAGTTTACTATCAGTTAAAACCTTTAACAATGTAAGATGCACTTTGAAAATATGGACTTTGGGAGTTTTTCTTTATACACCTATACATTATTTTACACGCACTTATTACACGCGCCTTTCTCTTCAGATTCAACGTACAGTTTCTTTCGGATAGCACTTACCACTGCAGGAAAAAAAATACTCCCACAATTTCAGTATTGATTGTTTTTCTCCCTCCATAACTCTCTATCCCACCCTGACAGGTATTTGACCTTCTTTTTCTTTCCCCTTTTTCATTTTCTACAGGAGAAATGGATGGAAATGGAGAGATGGCAAGATTAAGTGAAGATTTTTTTTTCTGTGTCAATATTTTGGGGGTTTGTTTTTTTTTTTGGTGAGGGGTTGAAGAGGTGTGAGAGAGAGGTTTTGAGTTCTTTCAGAACAGGTTTGATTGGCACATCAGTTTATCTTTATTATCAAAGTCCATAATTGAAAATCGACCCTCTGCACCAGGCATTTTGGACTTGGAGCACCAGATGAAGAAGCAGTGAACTTCTCAAAAGAAGGTGCCAAAATATAACCACTAGAAAGGAGAGAGAGTGAGTGAGAGAGAGGGAGAGAGAGAGAGGGAGAGAGAGAGAGAGAGAGGGGCTGGTGTTATAACAGACTCAAAGAAAATGAATGCTATGCTTCCAGATATGCTTGGGCACTAATGGATACCTATAGTTTTGTTGCTGTTGTTTCTGTTTATGCAGTAAATTTCAAAGAACTCTAGTGTCTAAATAGTTCAAATATGTCTTCGATAAGCATTTGTCAAAAATCTACATTCGCACAGCACACAACCATCCATTCTGACTTTGCACTGATGTCCTTTTTTTGGGAGTATTTATGGTATATGGTGCAAAAGACAGTGTCGGTATTAAATAAATAAATAAATAAATAAACCAGGCTGCCAGATGGTTATGAGATTCATATGAATTCATAAGGGAGAGAGGGAGTGAGAGATTTTCCCTGAGGACAGAGAGAGGATTATATGCGTCCTGTGCAGAACTTTCATCTGCTCAGCTCGGGCCTAACAATGAACATTAAGGCCCGTGGCTGCTTCCATGTTTCTGCACATTTTTCTGTCCTAGAAATCTCTTCCCCTTGCTCTGAATTCAACCATTCAGAAGACAAAACATCACAAACTGGGGTGAATTTTGTTGCAGTGGGCTTCCTTCCATGTGTATTTTTTTTTAATTGGTTAAAATCTTGAAAGCAGTGAAACCATCCACTCAGCTGCATTCATTCATTCATGTATTTATTTTCTTGTTTGTTGGTTGATCAGTTGGTTGGTTTGTTTTATTTATTTATTTATCTCACAGTCCCTGCCCTCCTACACTGGGATTGGCCAGCCTTTCACAATCGCAGTCAGCTTTAGCCAATCACAGCGAAGTAGGGCGGGACTCTGCGTAATTAAGGTGGGGGAGGAAAAAATAAGGCGCGTGCAGCCTATTGCAGATCTCTTTTGACTTTCTGCTTATAATAAAAGGACAATATGAGGCTCAACGAGCCCGGGTGGCCTTCAAGTCCTCTGCACATCCACCCACACCCCCCTCCTTTGCAAAAGCAAGCGCTTGAGCCCCGTGGACAGATGGCTCAGACCCGTCCTGGACAATTCGTTACCTTTCCGCGTGACGTGCAATATGTCGCCATTCGAGACGGCAGCTGTCCGTCAGCTTCTGTCACTGAACGACGGGAAGAGCATAATGTGGTGATGATGAGGAGCATGCTTTGGGCCTGCAGGAGCAGCATCCCATTCTGCATCCCAGTTCTAACCCTGCAGCCTCACGCAGAGCCCATGCTTTAGTACTGGGAATCATTGGTTTGCTGCAACTAAGACTAATCGTCTTCAGGCAAATACACTACACTGTATGGGCAAAAGTAACACAGATGCCTCTCACTTACACCAACAGGGACATTAATAACACTGCATTCAAACACATAGACTTTAACATGGAGTTGGTCCCTTTGCGACTATTACAGCTTCCACTCTTCTTGGAATGCTTTCCACTAGATTTTCTGTGGGAATTCGTGCCTATTCATTCTATAGAGCATTTATGAGGTTCCAGTTCATCCCGAACGTGCTGGATGGGGTTGAGGTTAGGACTCTGTGTGGGCCAGTCACACCAAACTCCTCCAGCCATGTCTTTATGGAGCTGCTTTGTGTACTGGGACACAGTCATGCTGGAATAGAAAAGGTTCTTCCCCAAATTGTGTCCACAAAGTTGGAAACATGGTGTTGTCCGAAATGTCTTGGTCTGCTGAAGCATCAAGACTGACCTTCATTGGAAGTAAAGGGACTAGCCCAAACCCTGAAAAACAGGTGTGTCCCAATACTTTAGTCCATATATTGCCTTCATAAATTTTGGTATGTAATTGTACATACATAGCTGAATCTCAAATGGCTGTTTGTTAGACGGTATGCAACATTTGAGTGAAGGAGTCAATATTTTGATTTCAATATAATGGACCCAGTAAGGAGTAGGAAGCCATTTGACATCCAGCCATGGAGATTATGAGACATCACGGAACCAACCAACCAGAACATTCATGTATTCTGGGTATTTGAACCACTCTGTTTGCGTTCTTTGTTGGGTCTAAAATAAGATCAGGATCTAGTACACAATACTGAGGCAAAACCAGGTTCACTGGTTTAGCGAAGGGGGCGAGCAGCAGGGAGATGCACCAAGGACTGGACGCAAAACCTACATGTCAAAAATGAAGTTGTCATGCAGCTGTGAGCCGAATAAATGCAATGTTCTCTAAATTTAATAAAGTGTTAGTCACTGGCCTCACAAAAAGATGAGCACATAAATTTCTCCAGTTTAAAAAGAGAAAGGCAAACCCTACATAAGAAGGAATGATTTGACAGAAAGTCCATGCAGGTACAGACAAGACTGCAACTGCAGTAGCATTATGGATATCACAGACATCCACACAGAGGCATGCAGGATTAGGAAATGTTTTTAAACTGCATTTTCTGAGTTTCTGGTATTATACTGGGGCAAGTCAAAATTTCGACATTTGCTAAACGTGATCCCAAGCCCACGCCATATTTTCTTAGCCCTTTAATCACTACTTAGTAACCGTTGCTATCCACTATCACTTCCATCAAACTTTATTTCATGTAGATATACAGTAATCCCTCACTTTTCGCGGGGGTTACGTTTCAAGAGCACCCACGTATAGTGGAAAAAACGCATTGTTGTGTTTTGTAAACCCTAAATATACCCCCAAATATGCTCCCAAATATGCTTCATTTTAAACTCAGTTTAAAGAAAATGTAACACTATTCGCCTCTTTTTAAGGTAAACCCATCTTTAAATTTAAATTCCCTGCCGAGATATGCAACTCAGAAGGTTGCATGACAAAAGTATTGGGACACCCGGTTTTCGGATAATAAAACCTGATCTACTCGGGAGTTTGAAGTGTCTGAGTGCTTTCCCCGCCGAGATATGCAAGGTTGCGGGACAAAAGTATTGGGACACCACGGCGAGGTGAACGGGTCCACAAAAAATTTGAAAAAGACGGAGAAGGCGGAGACAGAGTATATTTGCAGTTTCCGCATTATTGTGAGGATTTCCGCGTAAAACTATGAGTGCGGTTCTCAAAAAAAATCCGAGTGTGACAGAATCCGCGACTCCTGATCCACGTAAAACTGGGGGATTACTGTATTGTGAATTTGATGCTGCCAAGCGGATCTGGGAAAATACTTTTACTAAAACAAACTACAGCATATCAGATCTGCTTCGGTCTCTCAACTCAACAAAGGTAAGATGCTGTTTTATGAACATATATGCTTTTGCCAAGGGTTGTTGATGATCAAGGTTTTTGGTGTTGTCTTTATTTCACTTGACTTTGTAGTAACAACTCAGCTGCCAGGCTACACAGAGACCTTAAGAGGGATATTTGTAAAGTGATATGAAGCAAAGTGGCCCCTTATAGTGTTCACACATGACTACAGCACAGCACACAGTGTGAGCAATGTGAAATTTTTCTGCATTTAACCCATTCACCAAGCAAAACAGGGGCTGCCACCAATGAGGGGAACTCCCACCAGAAGCCTCTAAAGGTAATATCCATTATCGTTATCTTTAGAGGGGGATTATCATCAAAAATTTTGTTGAGGGGTGGGATGGAGGGAAGTTTTTGACAAGGGGGTCTCTGTGGTGTAATAGGACCACCTAAAGACTCAGCATGTAGCTACTTAGCTGTTGAGTTAACTTATGTTGTCATCATGGGGTGAGAGTAGTTCCTGTCCCAAACAAAGAGCATGCTTGTTCTGTAGCTGGACATAGTCTTTCTATAGTTTTGCTGTGAATCAATGGGCAGAAGCACCGGATTTGGTAGGATGATGACTGCACTGCTGCTGGCGATAGGTTATAACCTAACTCAAACAAAAGTGTATCTAAAAATAACCTAGGTGGCCTACCCACACTTTTGCACGGCTGTCTAATTTTTTTCTGCCTCTGCCTCTAGTAGGTAAGGTGTGAAACGAAGTTAAATTGGTGTAACACGTGACCTTACTCTGCCAATTTCTGTTTTGCCTACATAACTAAAAGTGCTTCAGAGGCATTTTTTTTATTTCAGCCTACATAATAGCCTTTATCTGGAACATCATATACGGTTCCTTCACAGCTATAAATACGTACTTATTGATTCAATACAGTTTATGATTCTAGTAAACTCTTTTAGCATAACCTTCCATGCCCAACTCTTTTTTTATTGGAGTCACCACTCAGAACTCACTGTGGTAATTAACAGAAACACACCAATGTAAACACATTTCATCCTAATTATCCACTCAGTTCTCTTTGTTGCTTGAAGCCATAAAATCACATATTAGAAAAAAAACACAGGAATAAGAAAAAAAACAGTGAGGAGAAGCAGCAGAGGACAAGTAAGACAAAGAAATATTTCTGCTGAAGTGAGACTTTTCACCTGGGCATGTATAAAAGTAGTGTATTTACACTGTTACATGTACTTTTAACAGAAACACAAACAACATAAGTGCACATTGTTGGTTTACAGTTAGGGACTGTAGCCCATCTATTTATCAGCCCCTCCACACACATCAGTGCAAAAGTGACAAAGCAGCATCACAGACAGAAACCTTTCAGATTGGGTTTAGGTATTAATAATATTTCTCATAATGGGTCAGGTCATAGAAACTCTGAACCTCATATCACTTCTGTATACACTTACTGTCTGCCTTATAAGACACATTCACTTTGTTGGTCTTTATTTTGTGTTAGTTATCCTCTAGGCCAGTGGTCCCCAACCTTTTTCGCGCCACGGACCAGTTTCATGTAAAAAAATATTTTCACGGACTGGTGTAGATACAACTAAAACCAAAGTGCTTTCGCTTTTTCTTCTTTTTTGCAAGCTTTTAGGCTAAATGTGTGATGTACCGTACACATGACACATGACATCACATGACTGAGACACGCATTAAAAAAAAATTAAAGATCTTTTAGATTCTGATAATCAATAAAATATTTTTGATTCTGTCTTTCTGTGCGGCCCGGTACCAAATGACTCACGGGCAGAGACCGGTCTGCGGCCCGGTGGTGGGGACCTCTGATCTCGGCCTTCACTAGGAGGCCTCTTCTTCACTGTCACCTAAAAGATTTTGGTTGATGGACTTTTCTCAATTCAGCAGTGACAATGTGACTGAATGAATACACTAAGTGATCTGTTCTCCATCCTATGAATCTGCAATCGTACACCATTCCTTCACAACTATAAACATGTTCTCACTGATTCAGCAGAGTTTACAGTTCCGCTGCACTCGTTTTGCTGAATCCCCAGACACACTTCTTAGTGCAATAACACAGTTCTCACTGGGAACACACACATGACTTGTTTTTATGAACACTGGAGTCACAAGTCAAAACCCAAGGTGCTAATGAACAAAAACATACAGATGTAAACACATCACCATAATTATTCACTCAGTTCTCCTTGCTGTTTGAAGCAGTGACTCACACAGAACACACTATGAAACATGAAACAACTAAGAAGGCAAAAGGCTGAGGATGATAAAGGAATACTTTGACTGAGGTAAGAGTGTCCATAATGTCCAAAAATCATTCACTTATCCATTTACACACTCTAAACGTTTATTTGCCTTATTCAGATAGCCAGCTGAAGACCAACACGTCAGTCTTCCTGAAGCTTTGTGTGAAGTGTGATGAGCCTCTTACTCATGATTTACAGCTGATTGGCTGGGGCTGAATGAGATTTTGGGGCCAAATCCATATGATCAACACAATACTGCTTGTGTTTTGCTCACAGTACTGTACATCATATACAGAATTTTACAGCAGTAGCGAAAATTGCCTTTTCTGGTAATCAAAATGTATGGGTGATCAAGTCCGTAACTAGTGTAAGAACATGAAAAGGTAATTCAGTTCATTTAGTATTTGTGTATTTCTATTTTTGCTTTGTGTTTTGAAGGACAGTGGCTTGTGTGGTTACTGATTGAACATATCCACTGTGTTTGTGTGTGTGTGTGTGTGTGTGTTTCGTGATCCTGGCTGGATTATTTGCTTTTGATGCATTTATATATGCTCTAAATGCAAGGTTTTTTAAGGAAAACTGACCTCTCCCTGTTGATATAGAGTTTTGGTAATAATGTGTATGATAATGAGCATTTTGTTTATGGTTTTGAGAAAATCGGATGTTATATTGTGAGAAAAATGTGTGACCATTTGGGAAACCTGTAGCCCTGTCATAGCTGGTGCGCTTGCATTTCAATTTTTGGTGTTCAAGGACTATATGGTGTACGAGTTAATCTCCACTTGTTTATTAATTTAACTTGTCGGTGAGCCACATTATGCTTACTATCAGAACTGAGCCACTGCGTGTGATTAGTTGAGTACGACCCAGCCGGTACCAGAAATAACAGTATGCTGGAATGGTATATGCAGACACCTTTTGAGACAGGCCATATCAAGCAGTTGACTCACTTGATTAGAAGCTACAGCCATCTATAACCCCGGAATTAAGGGACTGAATAGTGTTTACTGATCACACTAGTTTAATCTCGGAATTTTTCCAACTACAATTGATGAATATGATCAGAGACACGGTTTTTATTTGATAATATTTTAGCAAAACAGTTACAGACTAGACCTGAAGTACACACATTTACAGATTAGAGTAATATCCTGCATCATGCTGGATCCATAAAGACACCAGAATTGTGCATGACTCCACTCACCCCTCCCACACTCCCTTCTCCCACCAATTCTTTTCAAATAATTTTTATTTATGCAGCGCTTATTACAACTGATTTTGTTGCAAAGCAGCTTTACAGAATCCAGGTCTGAGCCCCTAGTGAGCAAGCCAAAGGTATCAAGGACAAGGGAAAACTCCCTAAAGCTGAAAGAAGAACCTTGGGAAGAACCAAGACTCAAAAGGGGAACATATCTTCCTCTGGCCAACCTGGAGTGTGCGGGAGAGTAAAAGCAGATAGCTAACAATGAGGACTTTGTGTATAGACTTAATCACTGCTGAACAGTTGACAGACAATGGCTAAAGGAGTAGCAGTTGGAGTCAGTAGAGGTAGTTTTTGTTGGAGTCAGTGTGAAAAGTAGTTGAGAGTCTCCAGGCCACAGCAACAGGAACAACAACTTCCACTGTAGCTTTGAGCTGCAGTTGCCCTTGAATGGGGGAGGAGCACAGGCAGTCCAAAGCAGTCAAACCAGTCCAGGACCCCAGCAATGGCCGATATGGGATGAAGTGGTGACCTGAAGCCCCGATAATGATCGACCAGGCTACACAGATGGACAATGGTTCTGACAGGCCAGTGGAAGGGATAGAAAACAAAATTTGTTCTGTTGAAGTTTACAGGATACAAAATGCAATTGGTGCCCCCCACGCCACCGCCAATAAACTTAAGTGAACGCATGGAGTGGTGGGACGACAGATGTACGTTGTCTTGTCCTGCAGTCTCTTGTGTGTTCTTGCAGTCTCTGTATTCCTGTTCTACCAGCACTTATGTAGTCTTGAGTTGTTTCTGTTTTTGTTCATACTGCCACATGATCTTGCAGGAACATTGTTTTGTTTGTCACTGTGTACGGTGTAGATGGTTGAAATGACAATAAATACCTACATGACTAGACTAGAATAGACAAGTAATGTGAAGTTTATTATCATATCATAAGGTCATTCTGTGTACTTTACAAAAATAGAGCAAAAAAAGAAGAATACAGATAAAATCAATAGAAGAAGCTTGAAAGTGCAATAGAAGTCCTGATTTTTTAAAGAAGGCGGAGGATAACTGCAGTTTTTAGCAGCTTTTTAAGACTGCAGTCAGTGCAGATCTGCTATTGATGGGCAGTTTGTAAACTAGAAACATGTTAATTAGACTAGAAGGGATTTGAACTGAAGAGACGTCACACAGGTGCACAGACTGAGAAACGCCATCACTTCTCTTCAGCCCTTTATATTGTATCAGCATCGTTATTGTTGTATTATTTTATATCTTTCTCTGAGACTTACTTTCTTTTTGGGCTTCTAAGAATCTCGTGTGGTGAGAAAAAGCAGTGCCAGACAGACATTTCTCCCGCCTTCATCACGAGCATGAAGAGAAAAAGAGGGGAGCGATGGTCTATATGGACAAAAAAGAAGAATAAAGGAATATGGAACGTTTAGGAGGCATTTAAAAGCATCGAGCACCCCCCCCCACCCCCACCTCCCCATCCTCATAATTTATCTGTGGAGCGGCTGGCGGTGTGAGGCGCGCGGGGGTTTTGCACACAGCTCGTGCGGAATTGGGGTAATTTGCGTGAACAGGCCGTTGATTTATACCCGCAGCAGAGGTTAATGACGGTGTCGCTCGTAGCCTCGTGTTCTTTTCATTGTAATATCGTTAGAGAGATGCAGGGGCCACGGAAGCCCACCCTCCTCTCCCCCCGGCTCTCGGGTAGACCGACCTGAAATGTCTCTCATTTGCCAAAAAAAAGGCGCTGGCGCACAGGTTCTGCCAAATGCGCGCACGCAGAGAGGCACATTTTCCAGGACGCGTGCATGCGCATCAGCCTGCCTGACCTGGGTGTGACTTTCGCAGGAGTGTGTTCATTTCAGTGGTTTCAATTGAATAAACAAAGACTATTTGACTTGAGCATGGGGGTATGAAGTGTGTGTGTGTGCGTGCGCGCGCGTGGGTTTCTATGTAGTACAAAATCTATCCTGGATTTTGTGCGTGCGCGCGCGTGTGTGTGTGTGTGTGTGTGAGAGAGAGAGAGAGAGAGAGAGAGAGAGAAACGAGCAAAAGAGAGAGACAGAGAGAGCCCCTAGCTTGACATAACTGTTTATTTCTCCCTTTCTACATAGTACTGAATTTATCCTGGTGTGTGCGTGTGTATGTGTGTGTGTGTGTGTGTACATATGTATGTGTGTTTGAGAGAGAGAGAGAGTATGAGAGGCCCTACAGGAGAGAGACCCTAGTTTGAAGTGACTGTTTATTTCTCCCTTTCTGTGTAGTACTGAATCTGTCCTG
>JBBPCY010000136.1:22320971-22335176 GCA_037974405.1 Brachyalestes nurse | reverse complement strand
TGTAGTACTGAATCTGTCCTGGTTTATATATATATATATATATATATATATATATGTGTGTGTGTGTGTGTGTGTGTGTGTTAAAGAGAAATATCTTGAGTGTGTGAGATTTCTCTGAGCCCAGGGAGAGGCTGTGTGTCGGCCCATGGAGTCATGGAGACTGGCCTGTCACCCGGTTCACTGCCTCCACCTCTCTCTCAAACACACACACACACACACACAGGCACGAAGAGAAACCAGATAAGATTCAGTGCTGTGTAGAGTGGGAGAAATAAATGGTAGTCACTTTAAGCCTGGAGCTTATTATTGTGATTATGATGCCTAACGTTACAATACATCCCGTTTGTTTGTGTCATATATATTGTGTCATGGCTGTTTCTTATGTTTATTAATAAATGGACATCCAATAAAAAAAAACAGAAAACAAAAAACAACCAAAAAACAATACTGAAGAGGAGCTTAAGTGTTAAAAGTTAATAGGTAACCAGCAAAGAATGGTAAAGTAAATCTGGAGGAGCTTTAGGAAAACACTCGAATGAGAAACTGAAGAGCACCTTAAGTGTGCAAAAAAAGACTCAGTCAGTGGCACATTGGTGCATTTCTAATGCGCAGCGCCGGGTAATGGAATTGAGAAATGTTATGGCGGAAGTGGAAGACAGCGGCTCCCCCCTGTAGCCAGAGGTGAAAAACACCCAAACAATTTTACCAAACAATTCTGCTATGTGTCGCTCAAATAGATTTTTAGGGCTTTAGTTTCGCTCGTGATTGTGCCAGTGCCTTGCCAAAGAGAATTTTGTAGTACTCTGGGTCTTCTTCAGAGGATTGGATTCTTAGTTTTTCTTTTTATGATATGGAATATCTGTGCAGCTCTCTCAAGAAAGCTCATGAATTCCAAATATTTTCTGACAGATTTTTAGAAGTGTGAAAGATCTGCTCTCCCTCCTCCTCCTTCTCTCTTTCTCTCTCTCTCTCTCTTTCTCTCTCCCTCACACATATACACTCGCTCTCGCTCACTCTCTCTGTTTCTCGCTAATCCGGCAGAGATTGATCTTCAAAGTTGTGTCTTAGCAAACTTTCAAAATTCATGTGAGATGTGACTGAGAGAGAACGAGAGAGAGAGAGAGCAAGAGCAGGAGGCCGACCTCATTGAGCTGCTGCTATTCATAAACATTAACAAAATTTGTTCGGAGTTGCCCCTTTTATAGTTTATATCAGCTTACAAGTGAACCAAACTTGATCCTCTTTATTTTACAAAATGGCTCTTAACCGAGGCGGTACGACGATGTAATTAAAGTCTTAATCTCCAGCAACTGTCGGCGGTGAGGATGACTCAGAAAAGTAGCGCCAGATGACTGTCTCGAGAGTTCCTGTCGATTCAGCTGGTTGACTCAGTCTTGTCTCGCAGCCATTTCAGCATCCTCTGGCCATTCAGTGGAAACGTTTAAAAAAAATAAAAAAGGGAAGAAATGGAAGCAGAGGAAAGAAAGAGCACAACCAAATCAAGGTAAACAAGCAGAGAAGGTGAAGGTGAGGCAAATGAAATGAACAAAGAGAGAATGGAGGGAGAGCTGAATGAAAACAGAGGAAGATGGAGGTCAGACGCTTGGGAGGTAATAAAGATAGAGAAGAGAAAGACTGAAAAATAAAAGTAGAGGAGATGAAAGTGGAAGAGGGAGAGATTGTAGGAGGTATGTACTATTACAAATGAAGGTGCCAGAAATGGATCTTCAGAGCACTGCCATAGAAGAACCTCATTTGTGAGTGAAATGTGAAGTATGAGGAACCTTTATGAAAAATAAGAGAATTCGCACATCCACCCTTAGAAAGGTGCCCCAAAGGGTTATTATAAGAACCTTCACATCATGAGGAGGTTCTTTAAACTTCACAGCAGTTCTTCATACTCACACAAATTGGTCTATCCATTGAAAGGTTCTTTAGAGTACCAAAAACACACAAAGAACCCCTTCCGGTACCCCTGATTTCCCACAGTTGTATGTAGAAACTAAGGGTGGTACAATATCACTTTTTATATATGGGACTGGTACTGCAACCCTAGTATCTTAGTATCTGCCAATACTAACACAAATCCTATCCTGTTTCTTTCTCTATTTGATGTGAAAATCAATAGTACATTAGTCTGTATGCATTTTGAATTCAAATAGGCACTATACTGCATTTATAGTGGTGTACGTTTCTTCACTCACATACTGCACAATTTGTCCTCTATAGAGCTCTGCATACATGGCTGCATCACCAATGGATGTTTGTTAGGCACATTATTCATTATTTGGGCGCAGGAGCCTGTATTTTAATTCCTATAGTGCACTATGCAGGGGTTAGGGAGCCATCTGAATCACAGCCTTGCTGCTCATCTGTGTTACTCATGCTCTCGTCTGTGTATTTTTCTTTACGGCATGTTGCTCAAAGTTTAGTTAAGTTCAATCTTCGATCCAGTGAGTTTTGCCCATATTGGACTGATACCGTAATTGAGTATCAGACTGGCACAACCCTAGTAGAACCATTAAGGAAACTTAATTTCTAAGAGTGTATAAGGTGCCTGTAGAAGATAGAGTGGAATACCTGGTGTGCAAGAGGAGATGAACTGGTGGGGAGAAGAGGAGAAGTGAGGGAAGAGAGAGAACAGTGTTTAAAAGACTGTTGGAACAGAGTGCAAATTTAGAGGGACCTTCAGTGGACGGGGCGCTGAGGGAGAGAGCTGATGACGCAATTACACACTGAGACACTAGCACGTACACACACACACACACACACACACACGCTCAGCCACTGCGCCAAAATCAGTGGCCATCTGTCATACACATTTTGCTCTGTGCTCACCACATTTACCATGTTTACTGAAACTGCAATAACACAATTCATAATCCCAGGCACAACACACTGCCCCACTCTCTCAGACCCCAGACCTCTCCTGGTCATAATGGAAATAAGTATAATTATTTTACTGGTAGTGATGCATGTACTAAGCAGAAACACCTAAGATTTACTCTTGCTTGTGATACGTGCATATTATACTGTCACTGTTGCAGGGAAGCCTGTTATTTAAATCAGAATCAAAATCAGAATCAGAAAACTATATCTTTAGTAATTAAGATAGAGTTAATTTAAGATTTTAAAGATTGAAATATAATCACTATGGTTTCACTATGGACCAGTCCAACCTCTTTTATTTTTAGCTGTTGGAGCAGCTACAGATAAATTAATTCATATATATAATAAATGCTTTTTTTGACTTATCAGGAAAAGACCTGATTTGGATCATTTGGACACTTGCCTTTGTCTCCCGTTCCCTCTCGCTGTTCTAATTATACTTTCAAATCATTTCAAAACATTTCAAATAATTAATCTGAAAAAGAAATTCACAAAAAATGAATTTGATTCAGGCATAATCAAATTTTTTAAAAATGCAATGGATGCAACATTTCCCTTTTGTTGAAAAAAGACATACATTTTAGTTTAATAACCTAATAAAAAAAATGACACCACGAAAGATGCTAACTCCACTAGTGCCTTTTTATTTAGCAGGCTAATGTATATTTTAGCTGTATATACTCGTATTATCCCCTAACGTAGGTGTCTTAGAGTTAAACATACAGAGACAAGGTTCATCCTGAAATACAAACACATCACAAAAGAAGCGGGTGTTTTTAAATGGTGATTTAAAAAAGTAAAACATGAAAAAGGTTCTTTTTTCACTGCAGTGATATTGTAGTGAATATTTTAATTTCTTTTAGACTTAATTATATACAATGTCATTTATAGCGTCATGTGCTTCTGTTCTGGGCACACGCATGCTGCTGAATTGCCTTCCTTCTGTCAGGGTCAAGGTTGGTTAAAGTTGAAGGTCACGAACAGCAGTGTATGGCGCACGCATATGTGCCTTTGTAAATGAGCGAGGTGCTGTGTGTGTCTGACCTGCATGACCTCTGTTCCTCCCCCCAGGCCGGCTGGTGGAGGTAGACACAACAGCCTGTGGTCCCCCCCCCCCCGCCCTAAACACACACGCCATGTGTACGTCAACCGCTAGGCGTATGCTTATCTGCATACCTATTCAAGAGGGCCCCAATCCTCCAGCCCTTTCACAATAACCCCAACATTCAGCATCAACCCCTGTGACCCAGATATTCTGAGCGGGGCACGTAGAACGAGAGAGAGAGAGAGAGAGAGAGAGAGAGAGACCGAGACAGACACGGACACAGAGAGAGAGGGAAATGGACGTGGAAATGGATGAACATGGCTGCTTTGGAGGAGAAGTGTTGGAGGGGGCGGGGCCATGTTTTCTTCCACCTGCCCCTTCCCCTCCTCCACAAACCTTACAATGACTGCTGCTCACCGGATTTATTGTGTGTGTGTGTGTGTGTGTGTGTGTGTGTTTGTATGAGGCACGTGCCAAGTGTCTGCTGCTGAATCTTATTCCCTCCCCCAGCCCCCGAGGCCACTTTGGGATTACAAACACACACACACACACACACACACACACACACACACACAGACCCCTAATCAGACACACGCTTCTTCTTCTTCTTCTTTTTCGCACACTCTGGTGTGAAGCCCGCATTATACTCTAAGGGGAATTGGGGACCTTCTCTTTTTCTGTGCCGCTGTGATGCGTCCCCTCACAGGGATGGTCACATTCTAACTCAGACCGACGCAAGAGCGAGCAAGCAGAATTCAGCAGGACGGGACAGCCAGCTAAAAGCACTCAAGCACTAACACATTCATGAAGTGCGGTGGAGGTTAGGAGAGAGGAGAGAGCCCTCAAGAGGACATGCTTATACCCTTCGCTCTCTCATCCTGATTTGTGACTTGCTAAAAAAATAAACTTTCAACATCCCTGTCACTCCCTCAGAGGTTTTTTTTTTTTTTTTTACGTCAAATAAGGTTAAAAAGGTCCTAGACCGTTTCTTCAGGTCATCACAAATGCAAAAGATACATTAGTGCCGGGTCACAGTCTGCACGTCATCAGTACCAGTATACCAGTACTGATGCTACACAACATTGCGGATTTTTAGTATATCAGTACTGACTGGTAATAAAACCATAATCACAGTATACAGTCAGCTCCAGAATCATTTCTGCACTGTGTGAAGACAAGTATACTCAGTTCCTTAAAATGTTGTGGTACTTGATTGGTTTAGTCACAAAAAATGAGAAGAAATTTGATCTAGGAAAACGAAAAGGTCTTTGTTAGAAATTGTTAGAATAGATATCATGGCGTCATGGAATCCAGCAAGCAGTGAGAGTTTTTAACCAGCTAAAACTGGATAATGGCTGGACAGTGCTGCAAAAATATATCTAAATGATCTAAAAGCATAAAAATTGTTGCATGACCACAGAATCCAGCTTTGGACACACAGATCTCTGTCTCCTGATCCAAAACCCACTTAAAACTCACAGGTAGAGCTTAAGAAGAGAGACCAAAGGAAAGGACCTAGTACTCTGTACTGTGCAGTGGTCTCAGATTGCTCACTCTGTATTCTCCACTCATCTCATAAGGCGTCATGAACTCATTGCTCTCGCGCTGGCAACGGGAGGAATAAATATAGGAATTAATATAGGCTTGCCTATACTGTGTGTGTGTATAGGGTTGTGTAAGGCCATTACATGAAAATGTTTTTCTGACAGGAAATCTTGACTGTAAACCACGTTCTACAGCTGGAATTTTCAAGCATCTGGCAATTTCAATTTATGTAAAAATAAGAGACAAAAATGGAAATATAAGATTTTTTTGTGACAGTGGCTATGTATTTGCACATGCATGGTGTACCATCCAAACAATCTTTGTCAAAAAATACACCATGACCTCTAGAAGTCGCATGTAATGGACATAGATCCATACGATAATTGTACCCTCAGTCACTCACTCACTCACTCACTCACGCATACACGCACACACACACACAAACTCACACACACACACACACACACACTCACACACACACACACACACCCATTTGCACAGCTCTGTCAATACCCTCTATTGCACAGCATCATGATCAGGAGGCAGTATGGCTGGTAGCCATGGAAACAGTGTGATATAGTGTTTCTCCATAAAATGCTCATTTTTGCCTAGCATGCTTTACAGTACAGGCTTATGTTTTCTTTAAATGAGGACAAACACAACTAACATTAGAGTCCTTTTTGTTTACATTCTAATATGACTTTAGTGTGGTTTACAAGAGATCAATATCAGAATTGGTTCTCTATTTTCGAAGCTGGGCAGATTTGAGGATTTGAGTCTTGAACCGCATCGGTTCACAGTCAACCGTCTGATGAGGATACAACTTAATCTGAATAATCTTGGTAATCACTGTGATTAGCATGGTGCTTTGACTTACATGTCTATGTGTACATTATGTTTTAAGAGGTGATCCTTAAGTCCTAAAACCACATTTCACACACACGTCCAAGCCGACACATACACGTGAACAAGCGATGCATTCACACAAAAGCTGTGTTTTCTCTACCTGTGATTAGTGTGAATGAGCGAAAATGGGTCTCTTCAAATGTGTTTGCTGAACTTGCTCTTCCTCTCTCGCTCTCCCTCTCTTTGCCTCCCTCTTAGTAACCGAACATCAGCATATCCACACACAAATAATGCAAAGGGCTGCACATTCAGAATTAGCTAGGATCACAATCAGATTTTTGCTCCAAACAACAACCAGCAGTCGACCAATTTATTATTTCTAATTTGGCATTTTTATTTTTGATGAAGCACCTTTTGTTTCATGTTGTGAAAATGGCGACTCATTTTTCATTTAAGAATGAAAAATTCCAGTTTGGCCCTTGAAAAGAGCAAATAATGTTATTTATGTGTTTATTAAAACAAATGCAAATGTGTTGCATGATTCCATTTAGCTGATAAAATAGTTTAGGTTAAACAGACTGTCAAAAAGTACCCCAAAAAAATCAGTCATTGGCTAGTTAGGCTGGAAAGAAATTAGAATCAACTCTTAAAATGAGTGCCTCCCTTTTGTCATGTTTTAAAAGGCCTATATCAAAGCAAACCATTTTAGGAGTTTCATGTAGTATATAAAAACCAAAAAAAAATCCTAACATACTATTCAGTTTCTTTATCATACAGTACAAATGACCAAATAATTTCTTCTTGTGATGTCACAAAATCCAACATCTTTACTTATATTCTCACTCTCACTTTACAGTAGTTTAACCCCACACAACCTGCTCAAGTTTAAGTCATTCTGTCTGGACAGCTTTTTGTATGAGGCATAATCCAGGGCAGCCAATCATAACAGGGGTTATTTACATATATCAGTCTTAAAGGCACAGTAACAGAAACAGCTAAGGGACAAAGAGAGGCTGAAACATGATCAGTGATGACTGTTTGGTCAATAAAACATAATGAGCATCATTAGTGGACATCAGGAAGAAAACAATAAAACACAAGAAAAAATCGGATTTTAACAGAACATTTTGCATGCAAAGACGACTTTAGCTCCTTTCAGAAGTCCAGTAACTTGCAAAATGTTTGGTTGCAGTGCAGTAAATCATGGGGATATTAAGTAAAATTGTGTTTTGTAAACCGGTATGAATTCATTCATTCAGCCGGAATCCACATGATTACTAATATGTTGTTTTTTTCCGTAGGTGGTGTGTGTGTATGCCTGTGTGTGTGTGTGTGTGTTTCATCTCTGCCCCTGAATCAGCAGTTAGTAGATAATCAGGCAGGAATGGTTTTAATTACTCTGTTAATTGATAGGAAACAGAAAGGATCTAATTAGGTGTAATAATACAAGTCGCTCGCTGCCATTGCCGAGCTGATGATTTAGCACGCTAGCACTAGCGCTCAAAGTGGATTGTTCTCAGGGAGATTTACATATGAAAAGCACACACACACTCTGTATGTGTGTGTGTGTGTGTGTGTGTGTGTCTGTCTGTGTGTGTTAGTGACAGAGTGAATGGGAAATGAACACAGAAATGCAGAGATCAAGTGAGAAGACGACTGAACAATTGGAAGGGGGAGGACACCGTTTGCCAGTTAAAGCCAATCCCAGTCCAGTTCCTGGCCTCTTCCTCTTGCCATTTTTGCTTGGGAAAATCCATTTTGGCAGGAGTGGGCAAGCCTCTCCTGTTTCATGTTTTATTTCATACTTCTGTGACTAAGTCTGACCGACGGCCTTCCTCTGAATCAGAAGATGCTGCAGTGCTTTAAAGAATACAGCTCTGCGCCCCAATCGTGGCCTTTCCTAAGGTGTAGTGACAAGGGGACGTGAGGAAGAGCTGAAACAAGCGCAGTCAATAAGTTTTCTGTATTGTTTTTGCGTGCAACGTGTGCTGATTCTGATTTCATGTAGTTCTAACAGTAGCAGTGCTCATTCTCATAAACGTCATGGCCAGCCGCTCTGTATTTAGCTGTGCAGTTCCAAAAAAGCTTCTTTTTCCCTGTTTGTCTTTATTTAAATATGGACAATTTAACACAGTGCTTGGGTTTCCGCATTTACATACGTTCCACAAATTTGGAGCTGTCAGATAAGGCATGAGGGATACAAAGCGAACAGAATTTGGAAATTCAGAGAACTAGAGCGAGAGAGAGGCAGAGGGAGATAGAGGGAGTGTGAGAGAGAGTGAGAGGGCTAGAGTAAAAGAGAGAGAGAAAGAGAGAGAGATGAAAGTCTTATCTTCCTGAGCAGAACCTTCTATCATTTATCTGTGTGCTGAGAGATGGAGTGATACGGAGAGATTAGAGCGAAATATTTGGAGTGACAGGAGCGAGTGTGGGGCGAAAGGCAGAGACCCGCCGAAAAGCATGAAACCAGAGGGGGAAATGTTGGGAGAGGTTAAAAAGGAGCCAGAGTTAACTGGCGATAGCATGGGGTTGACTAAATTACAGTAAAAACAGTGAACAGTGCCTTTTTAATATCAGAAATGCTTTATTTATGTATCAGGTGCAGCAACTTGTTTTGGTATTTTAGCTGCTTACGATTGGGGGACTGAGGGCAAAACATCCTCCATACATGCAAAATTAATTCAATGTATTTTTTTCTTCTACAACAGAAGCTGTCCTTTATATTATGTGTTGTGCTGAATGTGATGTATCTGAACATTCATTTTAAAAACACTTTAAAATAACCTACATTTAAAAGTAAATAAACTCATTGCCTTCTCCGTCTCTTCTAATTTTGGAGATTATTTCTTTTTGGTGTTTTTTTGCCATTGATTATATAGACCCCTGAAAAATCATTTCATGACTCATGATTTCATATATGGTTCTTTTCTAAGATGGAGAACCCATTTTATATTATTCTTTTAAACAGTAGCTTATTACTTGCAGCAGTATTCATATTGTACTAGTAAATGATAATACCTCAGTGTGTTTCTGAGGACTTTCTGTTATGCCCCTTGAAACAACAATATAAAACAACAAATATATCAAATATATAGACGGTCAAAGCTATCTACCTAACTAATATCTACCTATTAACACAACACTACTATGTATCAGTCATGCCACGACCTACATGCACTTATAGTTACAGTTACAAAGGTGTCTTTCAATTATAACATTTCTTAAACTAAAACTCTGGCTGGGTGTATTGTTTTTCAGGGAATAAATAACATATTTAAACCTAAAATACACTAAAATAAAATAAAAATAATAGTTAAGATGAATGAAAACTAACAAAACCACATGATAGAAAGATTGGTAGTGGTAATATTGGTAATATTGGTAATGTTCCTCCTCAACATTACCAATATTTAGGTTGCTCAAGTCTGAATAGTGACTTTCCTAATTTGCTTTGTAGGTAACAGGTTAACATCCAACATGTTAATTTCTTTGACAAGAAGCTTGACCTGTATTTCTCAGATTGAACCATATTTACTTAAGAAATACAGTAAACCACTGCAGTGTTTACACTGTAAACTGACTTCTGTTTTTTTAAATGGTACCAAAAAGATTTTTCTGTGTTTCTGCTATTGGGTTTCTGTTACCTTTTTTCTGCCACTAAACGTAACCCTCCTCACTAAGAGTGTGCACGTGTACAATATGATGCCCCAGTTCAGCGGCGCAGGCCGCGCCAGGCAGTTCAGTGTTTTCCAGCCATACTGGGGCGTTTTCAGGAGAGCCTGGGCGAGCGCTGCTTTCTGAGATCAGCACAAAGAGCACTTTGCCGAGTCAAATACTAAAACTGGACTGTTAGCCCTCTCCGAATGCTTACGTCACCCCTTTCTCCGACACCCTGACGTGGGCATAAAATAAACGCTCCTGTTTTTGTTCCCCAGAAATTCTTGTCATTCTGTCCAAAAGGTCTGGACGCTCTCTTGTTCGCCTCTTTTATCCGTCCCGTGGGTAATTTAGCTTGTGAAATCGCACCTTTTCTTCCTCGCTGCTCCTCTTCGATTTCCTGTCCCAGAGGTGGCCAGTCACACCACTGTGTCCTTGGGGGCCGGCCTTGAGGAGAGGGAGCAGGGAGTGGTCCAACCTCCTCCCCCCCACGCCCCCCACCCCCCAAACACCACCACCACCACCACCCCACTTACATCGTCATGGAGATGACCCTTCCCCTCCATTGGAGGTCACACACAATGTCCAGCATACACTAAAACACTAAAACACAATGTGAAGCCGGAGCGGCACAGCCTCCATTTTTTTTTACTGTACTGATTCTGTCAGAGGATGCAGGTCTGTTCAGAAATGGAGTCGGTAGCGTATGCCGTAAAGACATCCTATTAAATCTGTGAAAAGCCTTTTCAAAATCATACATCCGCCTTCTTTCATACCTTTTTATTTGTATTCTTGCAGACCTCTACATTCAAAAACTTTTGTATTTTGCAGGTCTTTGACCTCCACACAGTCGTATATCCCAGCTGATCTAAACTGGCGCATTAAACGTTTGTTATGCCATTTGAAAACGCCAGCTGCCTTTCATATTGTGTGAATGTCTGATGGTGAATGGACCAATACTTCGCACTGAATAAAATCTCATTACAGTGACACACATTAAAAGTTAGCAATGCTTTTTTCCCCCCTTGTTCTGTAAACTTCTCACTCCCTCTGCGTCAGAGGCTTTGTTATGACAGCGGTGATATGCCAATTTTGTGATACCCCAGCACATTTGCCCCTGTTATAATCATATCTTCCCTGATCTACAGTTGTAGGGAGAAGTATGGACCCCCCAGATCAGATAACAAAAAATTAAATTCAAATATAAGGAAACATCCTCCATAGAGATCATAATTCTGCTTATTTAATACGGTATTGCACTTTTCGTTTGATTGATATAACATGTTAGAAAGACGAAAAAACGCTTAAAACATTAAATATGCCTTTACAAATTGTTAGATTTGGTTTTATGGTTAAGTACAAATTTTACACAAAATATTTAAGTGTGTTCTCTATAAAGGATGTGAGAAAAAACATTTGGGTTATTTATAGGGTTATAAACTACAGAAAGCATGTATTTTGTAATATCTTCTGTAATACCATCCCCTCTCTGTCTAATTGGAATGATATTGTTCATACATATTTTATATTCTATATTGACCGTATATATATATATATATATATTTGCAGCAGTCCCACCAAGACGAATTCTTAAGAATTTAAGAATACTTGGCCAGTAAAGTGATGCTGAATCTGACCCGAACACAATTGCTTTAGCCTGGTAGAATATGATGGATTTTTTTTCTGCTGTTCACATTGCCCTCATATTGTCCTGCTCTCAGTGCGTGTTTATTTTTTTCCGAGCCAGCTCTTTCTGTGATCTGTTTCTGTATTTACATACTGGTAAGCAGCTTGGCTAATGCAGAGGTATTCACTATGGGTTCGCAGGAGCAGCATCAGTTTGCCTGGCTGTGTGGATTCAGGTCATGGTTTATGCACACACGTACACACACACACACACGCCCATGCACAGGAGGGTCTGTGTGTCAGCTCTGACAGAGCTGGAGAAGGTCTCATGCGCCATACGTGTAGTAACGCTCCGTCTTCTTTTCCGGCAGAGGCACGGCAGAGTGAATTAGAGCACGGGGGGAGCGGTTTGGATTGGTCTTAGTGTGGGGATCTATTCATGGGTTTACTCAAACTGGTGAGCCGATTTGTGGGTTAGTGTTTGTGTGTGTGTGACCGTGTCTGTGCACATTCTGTTTGGGTGCTTATGTGTATTTTAGCTTGTGTGAGTATGTGCATGTTCTGCGTGTATGTGTGCGTGTGCGTGTGTGTGTGTGTGTGAATAGGCTGGTTAATTCCGAGAGGCTGCTGGTTATCACTGAGGAACATGCAGCAGTGAGTGTGTGTGTGCCTTTGTTTCTGGCTGTCTGTATTATAATGAGCTGGGCCTATCGCGACTGCACTGCATGCTACAGCAGCCATTCACACACAAGCAGCGGGACAATACACAATCCTGCAAGAATACCCTCCAACTTCCATATATACATACATTAGCATTCTGCCTGCAAAATCCACTAATTCATGCATTCATACTTTAATGGGGGGGGGGGGCAGAATTGATCGAATATTACTGTCTGCTTCAGAACACGCAGCCCACCTTCTGATAGTGCGCAGTTCGTTTTCAGTCAAATCACTGGGCAATGGGACTATTTCCACAGTTTAACACACTTAAACCTGCACAGGTTGGCTGTATATTGAGTGCACTCTTAACAATAAAGGTGCCCAAACAGGTCCTTTGGAGTAATGACAATGATAAAAAAAAAACCTTTCAACTGAATGGTTTCGATTTAGTTTAAAAGACCCACTTATATGCGAAAGTTCGGGTGCCCTGGTCAAATGACATGTTCTATTTTCTAAGTGCATGTAATTAAGTATAAATACTCTACAGGGAAGACATTTCTGCTCATTTTAGTGCACCTTGCTGTTTATTGGATGCATTTGACATACTGGGGCAAAAGTAAAACATAAAATATGGCCTGGACAAATGGCATATGGCATATTTTATGTATAGTTTCCAAATATATATATATATATATATAGTCTATGCATAAGAAATGGCACATTTGATATTTTCTGCTTTATTTATTTCCAATTGAAAAATACAGAATATTAGAAAGAAATACGTAAAAAAAATGTAGAAAAATGCCACAATCAAGTGTCGTTTCTGTAGAGTTTAGCACAAAACATTACATGGAAATAAGAGCAGAGCGTACATTGTACACTTAGAGCTAGTTTCCACTTAGTCTTCGATTAAACTGCAGTGAACAGTGACCCACCCTTGAAATCTCATTATAGTGTAGGTTTAGACTGAATCTGGATCTGGATACCGGCCGTAAATCTATTATTCAAACATTAGGTTGTATTATTTAATAATAATATTAATTGTATTCGTTTTATTGTATTTTTTGCTTGAATGATCATGATCCACAGAATACAAAATGAAAAATAAGAGCATGGTCACTAAGAGGACTTTGAAAAATACAAGCTGTAAACATTAGGTTTCATTGTAATATGATTGCTTGTAATAGTCAAGGTGATTTGCTGTGGCCCTTTATTGCTTCCCAGCACACGAGCACAGAATGATAGAGAGTGTGAACTGTGGGCCGCTCGCACGTCCAGATGATAAATTAGTTCATGAAAATCACATCAGAGTCATGGCTGATAGTGATATGAAATGAGGGAGAGGTCGGGGGTCGGTTGGGCTCTGACGAGAGAGAGAAAAAGAGAGAGAGGGAGAGAGAGAGAGAGACGGAAAGAGATTAGTAATTAACTGAGCCAGTGGATTTCAGGCTAGGCAGCATATCCAGAGCAGCAAGACTGGATCTGTTCTGTAGGCAGTTTAATTATATAGAATGTTTCATTCTTCAATATAATTGAAAAGATGCATCATGTCATTGTATAAATAAATTAAATGGCATCTTTAGAAATTTTCTTCACTTTAACATATAGGCATATGCAAAAAATCCATGATTATCTTTAAAATGCACGCCTGGTAGAAAGGAACAGTCGTTTACAAAAGTTTGTTTCATCCTGATCATGTTTTGTGAAGCTGTGAAAATGTGAACATAAGCAAAGCATGTTTGTGCATATACTGTACTGCTTTTCTGTATTTTAGCATGTGTGTTTCTGTTCGGTGTTGTGTGTGTGTGTGTGTGTGTTTGTGTGTGTATGTTTGTGTGTGTTTCTGTGTATATATTAAGAATTTGGCCATTCCTGGTCATGTTTCGTGGATTTTTTTTACCTAAAATAAGCCAAGAACACAGTTTAACGCATTTAAC
>JBBPCY010000136.1:22292183-22302867 GCA_037974405.1 Brachyalestes nurse | reverse complement strand
GACCCCTCTCCAAGAAGCCCAAGGAGCAGCGCTCGCTCCGGCTGAGCATCAACGCGCGGGAGCGGAGGCGCATGCACGACCTGAACGACGCGCTGGACGGCCTGCGAGCGGTCATCCCCTACGCGCACAGCCCGTCCGTGCGCAAGCTCTCCAAGATCGCCACGCTGCTGCTCGCCAAGAACTACATCCTCATGCAGGCGCAGGCGCTGGAGGAGATGCGCCGGCTCGTGGCCTACCTCAACCAGGGCCAGGCCGTCACCGCGTCCACGCCCGTGGCGCCCGCGCTCGCACCCTTCGGACAGGCCGCCGTGTATCCGTTCACTGGCGCCGCGCTGGCAGGCTGCGCCGAGAAGTGCGCGTACCCGGGTTCGCCCGCCTCGCTCTTCAAGCACTGCGGGGACAAGCCTTGACCGCGCGGCGGCGAGTGCCTGAACTGACCGAGAGACCCCGCCGCGTCCTGCGCACCCCACTGCACCGCGCGCCTCAACATCAGATCTCATTTGGGAGCAAAACAATACAACAACAACTGATTTTTAGTGCAGCACATCAGTCCTACAGCGTGTTTAAATAACTGCGATGTGATACACGGATTTACCAGATCATGTAACAAAAATGTAAAAAAAAAACAAAAACAAAAACAAAAAAAGGTAACACTTTTATTTTGAGTGGCTCCTGCAGATGCTTTGTGTTTAACCAATACTCAACTCAGTATCTATTCACTGCAACAAAACTTTAAGTAAACCTGACCTTAAACAGGTCTAAACCCAAACCCAAGAATCTACTGACTTTCACAATTTAAACATCTGTGGATATTTTAATTTATAAGGGCCTCTCAAAATAAAGTGTGACCAAAAAAAAAAAGAAAACCTTAACTGGACTAAGGGACTCATTGTAGAAGAGATTCAGGTATTCTGGGACATCCAGTCATAAGAAAGGATGCTTATATATAAATGCTTATTCTAGATTTTGTCGAGGTGAGCTGGTGTGTTCTTTTTAAACAAACTAAATGCTCTAATCAGACATTAAAAAGAACAATGCGTTCATTTGGGGGGATTTGGAAGGAAAGAGGGGCCTGTTGGAGGCCTGTCTCATTTGATGGACGGTCCCCTATCACCTGATGGCCCAAAATGCCTGAGTCCGCCCTCCATATGAGCATTTAAAGTCTCCTCCAGTCCCGCTGCTTTTTCTCCTCTCCTCATTTAAGATAAAAGTGTAAACAGTGTGATATATCAGATTGCATTGGAGTGCATGCTCACTGGTCCCACTGAGGGAAAAAAAACCCTTCTCACAGCTTGCAGAGGATGTGACATTGACAACCTCAGTCAAACAAATGTTCTCCCCTTTAGAAATTGAGTGTATTGGTAAACTATGCAACATTCTGCAACTAAAATGGCCCGCAGATTTGATCTCATGTACATTCTGCCATCAGCAGTCATGAGTGGGAGAAGCTTTAAATCTCTCTCTCTCTCTCTCTCTCTCTCTCTCTCTCTCTCTCTCTCTCTCTCTCTCCCTCTCTCTCCCTCTCTCTCTCTCCTGCCAGTGCTCTCTGTGGACAAAACGCTGTGTAACACATTTCCAAGTTGTTGGCCTCTGAAGATGATTCTGGACATGTTCTTGCACAATTCACTTGATTGTATTGTACGACTGTGAAGAAAAAAAAACTACTTGATTAAGCCTGAACCGGCAAAGCGTTTGGTCTCTTTGTTGCTACGTGAATTTCATATATTGTTTATACGTCTTTATAATTAAAACATTATCTATGAGGAGTGACGACTGATTCTTCTCTTTTCTCTCCCGAGAATCACTTCCATGTGTGCAAAAGAAAGTCAATGATTAGGGGACCTGGGGTGTGGTTTTATTATGGTTTCATTATAGTGGTTTTATGATAACGATGAGGAGGAGGACTAAGAGCGTGTGGTCAGTGGTGGTGCAGGTCAGGCCTGTCATTCCCTTCATCATATCAGGGTTTTCATATCAGACACTTCATATCAATGTCAAACCCTTTTCTCAGATATAATGCTGGAGCTCTTTTCTGTTTGCTGGACCTCTCTGATGAAGGTTCCGCTCTCGGCGATCTGCTCCATTTAGGCCTTTTCTCAGGATGCGGAGGCTGGATTTGTTCTGATGCTGAACAGGTATGATGTAAATCCTCTAAATGAGCCTTCTCTCTGCTGTGTGTGTGTGTGTGGTGAGTGTATGGTGTGTGTGTGTGTGTGTGTGTGTGTGTGTGGGTAGTGAGTGGATGGTGTGTGTCCCAGGGCCGCTGGTCTTGTCCCTGCCCGTTCACACACACCCGCTCTTCTTATTAACGCGATTTCAGCGCCTGTCTCCTCCAGCCTGCTGATGCACTGGACAGAGCAGTGAAACACACACACACACACACCAAGGCCTGCACCCAACTTCACTACACTCAACTTGTACTTGATAAAAAAAGATTAACTCACTTCTTTTCTTTCTTTCTCCACCGCTGTTTGGTTGTGAGGTTGATTGTTTGGAATTCAGTGTTGATGTAATTGAATCTTGTGGCTGAACTCAAACACAGTGTGGGTGTTTATTCAGCACTGTCCATTTTGCTGCTTCTAATTCAGTTATGGGCTTTTTTCAGTTTGTTTTATTGTTTTGAATTTGATTAAACCATTTAAATAAATGGAACCATGCTTTTAATTCCTCCTCCTCAATTTTACAGTTACTGAATAATTTACTGAATAGTAATTTCTAATATTAAGAACGGAATAATAATTCCAAGTATTAATAATGGAATAATAAAATATTGTAAAGGCAGAGTCAGCCATTCGCTTAAAGTCAACCCATACACTTTAGAGAAATCTTTTATATTCACAAATTCATTTGAATTGCTGTCCACACTCAGTCATTTATTTTGTTTGAAAGACTGGGGGTTTTTTTTGCCATCGAAGAGCCATTTTTCCTTTCGAGCCCCTAAAGAACTTTTCAAAGGATATTTCTTTAATAAGTTCTTTATTTCCAAGAGTGTATGAGAGTGTAGTTGTGTACTGAGTGTGCACTTGAAGAAACCCGTCCTATCCAGTGTGGTCTTCCCATTCACAAGGGATCATTTTCTAGGTTTTTTAGTAGAATTCAAGTTTATATGTGGATAAAGTGTTTTTGATTAACAAATGAAAATTAACAAATATATATAGGATGCCTCTTTTTTCTTTCTTTTTTTGCACATGCACATTTTTTGCAATTGTTTAGTATTATCAGTGACTAAACCATGTCCAGATGTTGTCAGATGGCACAGCTTATGCCCAAGGACATATTTTCTGTCTGCCTGTACTAACTTTCCCATGAGTGACTTAAGGTATTATAGCTTATTATTTCACATGCTGCACTGCATTACACAAAAATATAGTAGAATCTGTTGCACTTGTCTTGTGGTACAGTGTGTTGTATGATAAATCAAAAGTTAAATGAGACAGTGTGTAAGGCATCATAGCACACTGTACTATATGGTAATAAGTGTGTTAATATAGTTCACTGTGTTTCATGGTAGACTGGTATGGGATGTTAGAAGGTACATTAGTTTTAGTGCCCCACTAAAATTACTTTTACTAATCCAACCTATTAGAATACAAAATATGGTCTTTACTTCATCTAATAATCCAAAAATTCCTTACTTAATTTTCATTTAACTTTTACCAAACATGTCAAATTAAAGCCAACCTTACAGTCCTCCTGTAACATTTTCAGGTGGTGTCTTGATATTTTAAAATGCTCTCAGCACACTTTTCACGCGGAGTCTTCACTGCATATTTATTTTCAGCCATCTTTCCCATCTCAGGGCCTTTATACCTCCCGTTCCACAGGATTGCTGCAGCAGGATCGCGTTCCTGTAGCTGGAAGCCTCTGGTATGTGTGTGTGTGTAA
This sequence comes from Brachyalestes nurse, assembly GCA_037974405.1. Classification (NCBI taxonomy): domain Eukaryota; kingdom Metazoa; phylum Chordata; class Actinopteri; order Characiformes; family Alestidae; genus Brachyalestes; species Brachyalestes nurse. The sequence goes on along the minus strand of JBBPCY010000136.1, from coordinate 22,298,982 downwards.
GTGTGTGTGTGTTTGTCGCTGTTCGCAGGCGACTGATGGAGAGAGGGAAACATATGCCCTTAAGTGGCGAACTGTGGCGAGCGCTTCTGACAGCGCTGCTGAGAGTCATTACTTGTTTAGTGCGGGCCCGTAGAGCCGGAGGAGAGACGGGGGCGGCCTGCTTCTGCTGCCGTGGCGCTGTGGAACGCATGCGGGCTATGGTTCAGGCCTCTGGAATCTTTGTGCACTGGGGGCTAGTGTGTGTGTGTGTGTGGGGAGCCTTCTGCTTATTTCATGTATATTTATTTTGTGTAAAGTTTGCATGTATCTGTGTGTTAACGTCTGTGTATGTGTGTATAGAGGAGGGGGTGGTGTTTCTCGGTGCATTTTGTGGGACCCAAATGTCCACAGGATGATGTAAATATTTTCAAATTACGGGGACATTCATATAAAGACATCTTCTGTTTGAATGAGTAAAAGGTTCTTATGACTATGCTGGCTTTTCCATTTTTAAAACAGACAGGATAAAACCATTTTTATTTTCACTACAACTCAATAAGCAATAAGTATGATTTTGACAGTAAAACATGACATGACATGAGAATATGTGCAAATAAATGTAAACACACTAAAGTGTATCTTGGCTAGAAGAAGGATAGAGATATAGAAGGTTTGGAAATGGTTAAGTTCCGACACTGACACCCATGCACTATATGGCACACTTGTATTTGTTCTAATTTTAGTGTTTTATAAATGGCTTTATGTCACTTTCTCAGATGCCATACATAACGAACACACACACATAGGATGTGCAACTAAGCCCAAAAATAGGATATAGGTGTGATTTCACGTCCTGACATTACATAAAAACAAATGTGTGTTTTCTATGTCAAGCCCAGCATGTACAGATTGGGCGGAATGCGTGAGTACAGGAGCCAGTGTAAATAATACACTGGCTGACGTGGCCCAGGCAGCTGAGCCTCTCTGCTTGTGAAGAGTATAGCTGTGTGTGAATGTGCTTTAAGGGGCTAACTGGTGTCTTTAAGAGAGCGGCCCTGTATGACTGTCTGTGTGTATTTGAGGAGTGCGTCCCAGAGGCTAAATAGAAGAGGAAAGCCCCTCCGGTGGCTCAGTGACATCATCACTGCCCCCCTCCCTGCGGCCCAGTTTGTCTGATGCGATGAGAGGCTAAGTCAGTTGGTTCCGAGCAGCCATGTGATTCAGGCAGACATGAGGGAGAGCGGGGCAGGACGGGCAGTGAATGGAGACTCGTTACTATAATCAGATGCGGAGTGTGTGTGTGTGTGTGTGTGTGTGTGTGTGTGTGTGTGTGTGTGTGTGTGTGTACATGTTGGGGGGCACCTCCCACATGAATGCCAACATGGCAGGCAGGCCAGTTCCCACCCATTGCCACAAGGCAACTGACACCACACATTTAAAACATAACAGAAATGGTATGAGAGAACTGCATTAGCTTGAGAAGAAAAGATTGGAGGAGAGAAGAAGAGAAGAAAAGAGAAAAGAGAAGAAAAGAACAGAAAAGAAAAGATTAGAAAAGAATATTAAAAAGGTGAAAGGAAAGCGAAGGATTTGAAGAGAAGGGCTTTGAAGAGAAGAGAAGAGAAGAAGAAATGAAAAGAAAAGAATAGAATACAATAGAATAGAAAACAGAAACAGAATAGAACCGGAAAGAATAAAATGAATAGAAAAAAGGAATATAGAATAGAAGAGAAAATAATAAACTTAAAACTAACAGAACAGAACAGACTTGAAAATAAAGACGGAAAACAAAAGTGAAGAGACTTCAGAAGAGAATGAAAGAGAAGAGACTTCAGAAGAGAAGAGAACGAAAGAGAAGAGACTTCAGAAGAGAAGAGAAAGAAAGAAAAGAGGACTTCAGAAGAGAAGAGAACGAAAGAGAAGAGACTTCAGAAGAGAACGAAAGAGAAGAGACTTCAGAAGAGAATGGAAGTTAAGCGAAGAACAAGAAAAGAAGAGAATTTTCCAGCCAGCCCCTGTAATGATAAATCCTCAGGATAGGCCGTGGAAAGAGAAGGAGAGATAAAGAGAGTATAAGAGAGTGCGATGGCTATCTCCCTGTTTGACAGTGTATGTGAGATGACACCCAGGGCAGCCAGTCCAGTTCTGCAGACTAATCTCTGTAATGGCCCTCAGACGCCAAACTGGTGGGGAAGTTTGGGAAGATGACGGGGGAAAGGGGGGCAATAAAGAGACGCACACCAGTTCAGTCCCATTTCCTTTTCCCCTGAGGGCCTTCACAGTTATAAACATAAACACAATCTTTCAGACAACCTGCCCACACACACACACAAACACACACACACACACACACACACACACACACACACACACACACACTATGCACTTCATATACAAGCAGACATGTGCACACACTGAATATGTTTACTAACTGTACAGTCGTATAACTGCAGAGAGAACTCACACACACAGACACACACACACACAAAGTGTGCCATCTAAACCCTTTCTGCCTGGCCGTGGTCTTCTGAAGCAGCGGAGGGGAGACCCTATTTTGTACAGAGCAGGGGGAGATGGTTAACGTCATTAATTAATGCCAAAAGCGATGTAATTGGCCATCCATAATCCTCCATGCGCGCAGGACTCTGACAGGCAGACAGAGGTGTGCTGCACTGTAACGCCTGATAAACTCACCAGATTAAAGTGTACCGCATCTCACTCACAGTGTGTGTGTGTGTGCGTGCGCGCGCGTGTGTGTGTGTGTGGCCATGTATTGAGCTCTTTTGATTCAATTTGGGAAAACATGAATAGGTTGACACTGTGAAGAGATTCAGCTGGGTCTCCTGAGGAGAAAGACTCTTTATTTTGAGGAAAAAGAAATTTGAATGAGATAAAAGGGCTAAGTTAAAAAGTTAAAGGGCCAAAGAATTTCATTATGTTTACTCTTTAGGTTTCGTTATTGGCAGAGGCATTCAGGTACAATATTGTATAAACCTTAATTCACTAATTAATTCATTTAAAAATATTGAATTTATTTATTCCAGGGTGAAAATAATGTATTGTGATTTGTTTGGCTGAACTTAGTAGTGTAAAGTTTGCATGTATGTTTGTTTCAGTGTTTAAATGTGTATATGTGTGTGTGTGTGTAAATATGAGTATTACTAGAGTATTACTAGAGTATTACTAGAGTAAACATGTTATTAAATACATTATTACATTTGTAAGAATTGAGCTATTTTAGAACTGAGCTATTTTTATTGTTGTTGTAAATATTGAATATTGTTTGCACATAATTGCACAGTTACTGAACTTGTTTGTGTAACTTCGCATGTATGTTTGTTTCAGTGTTTAAATGTGTGTTTGTGTGTGTGTGTGTGTGTGTGTGTGTGTGTGTGTGTGTGTGTACGTGCGTGTGTATATAGAGGAGGGAGGAAGTTTGAGAAAGCGAATTTTAGGACACCTAGAATAAACACGTTATTAAATGCATTATTACATTTGTAAGAATTGAGCTATTTTAGATATTATTGTTGTTGTTGTTGTAAATATATTGCACAGTTACTTGTAACTTGTTTGTGTAAAGTTTGCATGTAAAAGCAGGTAAACACATTATTAAATGCATTATTAACTGAATTAGAACTGAGTCATCTCAGATTATTATTAATGTTGGTGCTGTCATTATTGTTAGTATTCTAGTGATGTGGTTGATTTTTGTTTCATATAATAATTGTATGTTTTTTTTTTGCAGTGCTACAAAGAAACACTGTCTTCATCCATTTAACTCTGAGATTTATTTAGGAATTTGTCCGTCCTGTGTTGGGCACTCCTGGGCTTGTGCCTTGTCTTGGTGAGAGGGTCGCACCATCAAAGGCGAAAGATTAATGACGCCGAGCGCGGTGGCGGCGCTCGCGCTCTCCTAATTAAAAGCGTGCGCGAGAGCGGCCGGCCAAGGATCAGTGGCTTTTAATGAGGGGCTTGTAGGCTGATTTGGGCGTAATTTTCTGCTTAATAAGGCCGGTTTAAAAAGTCATTGTGGAGGGACGGCGCTCTTTTAAACCTGCTCATTATCAATGAGAGTGTCTCACTTAAGTACTTTAGGAAATGCTGGCTTTAATTAATATAGAGCTGGCACGTGCCTCAGCTGACAGGGGAGAGAGAGAGAGAGAGAGGGAGAGAGAGAGAGAGGGAGGGAGGACAGGGATTGATGAAGAACTTTCAAGGGCACTGGTTTCATTAAGCCACTTCATTATGACCTGAATAAGTCTTTGTGTCGTTGCCCCTGCGTTGTAGAGGCTGACTGGTGATGTACAGTCGCTGTAGGATTTCTGACATGAGAGCAGAGAGGCACAGGCAGCCACACTAACATGACTTAATGACTCCCTCCCCTTTAGGTGTCCATGCTGAATTACTAATCTCCCTGACAACTCTCTAATCTGTGTCATTGGGTAAGCGAAGACAAGAGCAGGTCATTGTTTTATGAGCGGCGTTCCATTGGCTTGCAGGGCTACAGCTTGTGGAAACAAATCCATCTGCGTTTATTCTCACTGTGCAGATAGATGGGCTCCGAGATAGACGCTGTAAGTACGCGACGGGCCGCCAAATATCCGCGCTGTTCAGAACGAGAGTTTGGCCTGAAGGGCTGAGAGCCTGGAGAAGAGGATGGAGGGAGCAGTGGAGGGATGGAGGGAAGTGTGAGGTTTATCCATGCTTGATCCAGAGCAATCTGACTGTCTCCTCTGCAGTGAATTGGGCTAAAGACCTTTAAAGCCTCCTCATCCCATTGTGATAATCAGCTTAGGGCTGATTCGACTGTTCAATAGCTCTATCAGACCAAAAGTGCTCCACTTCAAGGGCTAACACTTAGAACCCTGTCAATCACCAGGGCTTTAATGCCTGTGGTGTTCTGTTTTGAAGCTGTTCACTTGACTTTACCCACCATGGACTCCATCATTGTTATGTTAGGGAAAGTGCAGCATGGTTACATCATCATCTCTTCTCAGAGTAGAATGACTGAGAATATCACTGATTGAAAGGAAAATATGTACTGTATGATTCCTAGATTACACTAGGAATCAAAAGCTTGAAATCTACACAGCTGTAAACCAACTGAGTTTGCAGTAACTTGGCTCTTACTGGACTGTATCTGGGATTCCTGGATCAGTTGACCAGCCCAGTCCACCAAAGGTTTGTTGTCATTGAATGGTGTATTGTACGTGCATAAAAAATGACCTTTTGGTGATTTCCCTGCTCAGAAACACCTGGTTCATCTCACCAGATAATTGTCAGGTTTAGTGAATGTGTTTGAGAAGAACTACCATCAAACTGTGCTGGACGCCGGCCCTCCAGGACTGGAGTTGCCCACCCCTGCTAAGTGGTTGCTTGAAGTGATGCTAGAGAAAAACATTTGTATTTCCTTAAAAATGCCCGTTCAGTGGATGGACATGTTTTGTGAATTAGATATAAAGAAGCTTTTTTAAATTATAAAGAACCTGCACGACACAAAGGTTCTATACCAAATGTATACCCAAGAACTGTATGTCTAACTATATGTCCAAATGTTTCTAGAATATTAATAGAATAATAGATTTTTTTCTAATAGAATATTAGAAAAAAACATTTAATTGTCAAATGACCTTTAAACCATTACATTAATTGGTTCTTGACTTGGCTGTATAGTTTAAACAAAATTGAATTGGTTTAGAACCTTTATGTTATTATTACATTTACATTTTTTTGGAGTTTACAATTACAGACAGACGTCAATCGGCATCATTTTCTAGGCCCACTGACCCCATTCATCAATGGTCAGGATCCCTTCAGGACAATCAGCAATCAGGTTTTATGTGGATTGCAGATCATTCTGAGCACACCAGTGAAGCTGACTTGGTAATATCAGGATCACGCACAGCAGCACATACATTTCCATTAAAAGGCCATTTAGGGAATACAAAGTGGTTTATCTGTGGTATTGCTCCAAAGAATACATTTTTGGTAGCTTTATTTTTAAGAATGCAGAGGAAAAAGGAATCAGACTACAAAAATGAGCTTCAGAACAGAGAGCAGTGGAGTGGTGATTCTCTAACCATCAAGATCGAGCAATCTGCAAGATTGAACAGAGGCGCTTAAGGGTACAACTGCAATGAACAAGGTCTGAGAGTGGTTCAAGGGCATGAGACGAGAGGGAGAAAAAATGGGGGGGGGGTTTGGTCATCTCTCAGTTTAAAGCGAGTTCATTTTAATCTTCACAATGGAATCCACTAACACGAACTCCCTCCATTGTTGATGTCATTCACACTGGAGCCCTCAGTGCACATGTGGAGTATCAGGTAGCATCAGCCACTCTTTGAAGGATTAGCAGGAATAAATGGGGTATTGCTGTGTATCGTCTGAGGGATAATGCTGTGAAATATTGCGATAATGAAAATGGATTTGATTTATGTAATTTATTTTAGGCTCAGAGCTTTCTGCAGAATTTGGGGGAAGGGGTATTTGAAGATGCTCCAACATGAAAAGATCCAATTGTTTTTTTTTCTGGCCCTTGAGTTTTTAGAAGGCTTTAGTGTAAGAGAGAGAGAGAGAGAGAGAGAGAGAGAGAGAAAGAGAGAGAGAGAGAGAGAGTTCCCTAATGCCTTTCCAACTAATACGAATGTTCTGGTTAAGCCCTTTCTTAACATCACTCGTAGCATACAAGTAAGAAGATAATGTGAGGAGTTTTTCTTGTTGTTCTTGTTTGCATGTGCGCTCTGATGAAAAACAGAGAGAGTGTTGTTGAACACAACAGCACAAACAGCTTTGCAATGTTTTGTGCTGTTTTGTTTTTGTT
>JBBPCY010000136.1:22252987-22279337 GCA_037974405.1 Brachyalestes nurse | reverse complement strand
ACAACAAGGACAACTGTGCTGTCAAGGCCTCTACATCTATGACCATGTACATCTAAGTCATAACCAGTGATTGAACTCTCCATCTCCTCAGCAACAGAGACAACTGTGCCTCTCAGGACCCCCTGAATGTCCTGTAGATCACTTAAAAAAAAATATATATATATATATATATATATATATATATATATGTGTGTGTGTGTGTGTGTGTATAAAGTTCAGTGCTTTTACCGAAGTAATGCGAGAGTTGAGCTATTTAATATGGACAAAAGTAATGGGACGACTGACCCCCACAAACTCCAGCCGACACGTACAGCGCTCCCGTTACTTTTGTCTATATAAGGCGCCTGACCATTACACCAAATGTGACTTTAATAACACTGCATTCAGATACACTGCATTCAGATATGGAGTCGGCCCCTCTTCGCAGCTGCTATAATGCTCTGGACTAATTTTTAATAACAAGCTAGATACGTGAATACCTTGCAGGGGCAAATGGCTTTGGTTTTATATTTGATTAGATTACATTAATGTTAAAGTTGAGATTTACAGAAATATTTGAACTGTAACTGTGTTAAAGGGAACACTGCTGTTCTCTATAACAGATGGATGGTCTAGTGGTTAGAACATTGGTCCTACAATCAGAGGGCTGGGGTTCGAGGTTCCCTTGAGGTACCTCACACACACTGCTCCCAGGGCGCCACTGCTTCACTTGTTGAATGAGTTAAATGCAGAGAAAGAATTTCACTGTGTGTTGTACTTGTGAGAAATAAAGAATCCTCTTCTAAAAAGCTTCTTGAGGTGTTATTTCACTTTTGTTCATGTAGCAGTACTTTAAAAAGAACGGTGCGCAATACACTAGTTTTGGAATTAATTATTTATCTTCATATTTATAAGTATAAATACATATTACATCTTTATATTGTAGACTGTATATTATTGTATATTAAATTGCTCAGGATGTTGTTGATTGTATCTTTAAATATTGTTGTTGTTTTATACTGTTGTGTTTGAGAGACACCATCGACCGGAATCACATTCCTTGATTCACATACTTGGCCAATAAACACGATTCTGATTCTGATTCTGATTCTGATTATTCACAGAAGTCCACTAATGCTAAATGTTGTCTCGTTCCGTTGCTCTTGTATTTTTCTTGCCCTCTCTTTCTATTTCCGGTTCTGCCTGAACTTTTTTTGTTCTTTGTGGGTCTGTTTTTGGTCTTGCACCATTGTTTTATTTCGCTGTGTACTGTGTGTATATGGCTGAAATTACAATAAACTAAATAAAAGACAATCAGGCCCAAATCTAGCAGGCCTCAGCCCAACCCTGCACTTGTTCCTGAACCCATAACACCTCTACGGACCCCTCAGTGAGTAAACACCTCATGGATAGGTTTTCAGAAAGGAAAACCAATAAAATGCTGGGCGAAAATGGACATCAGAAACATGGCTGGATCCTAAACGTAACAAAAGCCTGCACCCAGCCATGTCCGATTGGTCTCAAACGCAGTTCGGATGCAGATTCCTTCATCACAGCTCTGTTTTCCGAGGCACTGACTTGGGTGACGTGGGCAGCAGGGGATTGAGGCAGCGAGCTTCAGCTCTGGACACAGCCCAGGATGGGGACATACTCCTTTAGGCTCTAAAAAAACTGTACAAAAGTAAGCCTGTCCATCTAGATAAGAGGTCAGGAACATTCCTATCAAACAAGATTCTCCTTTTGGCTGAAATAAATCAGCTTTATGTGGAAACTACTCACCAGAAATCCCCTTCAGAGTCCATCAGCTTAAAACACCGCTGTCCTCCGCTGGGTGGCGCTGCAGCAGCTATTTTTCTCGTTTCATTTATTTTATTTACTTTATTTATTTTCAGTGTTTAATCACACTGCACTGTCTTTTCATGAAGAAAAACGTTCACAGAGAAGCCTATAGACGCATAAAATGCCTTTTAACTTAAAACACACACTCCTGAGGAGCTAGAAAAAAGACCACTGAACTAAAACACCTAGAAAAAAAATCCCTGAACTAAAGCAACACGACCCATCTCTAATCAAGGTTCAAATAATAAAATACAACAGAAACAATACAAACACCACAATAAATATACACAACGACAATGTAACAGTAACGTAACATTGAAAAAGTGTGTGTGTGTGAATTATTATACAGGAGCCTGTATTGACGCCCCCCCTTTCTGTTTCTCTGTGACTGCACCCCCATGCGAGGGCGGCGCTGCGGAGGTTTGCTCCTGGTCTGTCCGGCTAGAAGCGCTGCAGGACCGGACACACGCCACAGCGCGCAGCGGTCCGGACCAGCTCCAGCGGACCGGGCTCCTAACGCTCCTACCTACCGATCTCTCCCTGCTTCTGCTCGGTTTTCTTCGGTTTCCTTTCTGCTGTGGATTGTGAATACACACTTCCCGACCACCCGAGCGATTTAGCCCATGTTGGATTTTATTTTTTAATTTTTTTCACATTTTTAATGTCGTTTTTACCCTCCGAGAGAGGCCCCGCGGGTCGAAGCGACGCGTAGCCGCCTCGGGGCGCCCGTCTCTGGGATGAGGTCTCGCTGGGGCTCGCTGTGGGCGGTTTGAGCCGGGAACTCCCCCCACCTTTTAGATTTTCCTCGGAAAGAAGACGAAATTACACACGTTTCCTCAAACCTGGACACCCCCGGAGCGGTTTATGACGGTAAGATTTTAAACCTTTTATAAAATTTAAACTAAACCCAGGATTTTTTGAGGTGTTTTCCTTCCAGCCCTGCTAAGCTAACCTGGCTAGCCAGAACCTCGCTATTTGGGGGAGGTTTAATAAAGTTTTTAGGTCACACAGGCTCTCCAGGACCATAAATAAACATTTATTCCTTCATTAGAAGTAAATAGCACAAGTAAACCGCTGTAAATAAGACAGCAGAGTGAGGGAGGTGGATGTAGGGCAAGTTAGCAACTTGTGCCCCCGTTTTCTGTGCTTGTGTCCCAAACCTCACGGTTGTTTACCTTCCACACTCCCCATTAGCTTTTAACAGTTCTGCACTATTTTTACTCATTTTTAGTATATTAGTGTGAGGTCTGGGACGCAGCCACACAGTTTCAGTTAAAGGGTTTATATCCAGCCTTTAAACTCCACTGAACCTACACGTGGTTTTACATGACACGTTGATTTTGCTGAAACAGTAGTAAATCTGCTATAAATGGATGTGAAGAAATACGTTTCTCAGACACTCTATTTGTTACCCATTTTCTGTATGTGGGGTCTTTTGGGACGTCTGGTTCCATTCACCACCACTCTAAGCAATTCTGACACTGGACATTTCTCTAGAACAGAGCACATCGGATCACTGTGAAACCTTTTGGGACGTTATTTAAAGTAGAGACGTGTTTCTAATTGTTCAGAAATGTGGATACATTGGTACTGCACTCCTTTAAGTCTGCACTCGTTCCCTGTTTGATGGAAGATATTATAAAAGTGGGCTATTTTAGTCCGACACAGTCCGCTGGACTAATAAAAGGAGATCTTTTTATATCTGAGTTGGGAAAGCACTTGTCAGTGGCAGTGGGTGACCCGGAGTGTGCTGATTCTGCACTGCGAGGGAAAAGATGATTGATTGATTGATTTGATTGATTGAGCTCCTGACGACTACATCATCACCCACCAAGCTTTTATCTTAGGTGTGCTTAAATCTTAGGTCCTGGCTGCCTTGATCCTGTGTTGCAACCAAACCCTGAAATATGTGGTGCTTCTTCAGAACTAGTGTTGGGCGTCCTTGGTTTCACCCCTTTTTGTATTCTGATGTTTATTATCCAGTAATTACATGGACAGTGATCCTGCCGAGTTATTCAAGGGTTATGTGACTCATGACTGCAAGTCTGGGCCCGTTGGTGGGAGCTTTAAAACGCAGTAGGGACGGGACCCTCTTGGTCAGGCTTGGTGGGTTTGAACTGAATTATCATATGATTTGACTTGCCAGGTTTAAACCCAATTCCACTAGGACTGGTTCACCAATATGGTGTTTGTTTAATCCGAAATGACATAGTAGTGGGTTCTCCCTGGGCTCATTCTTTCCAATCAATGGGAATCCAGTAGGAATGGTTCCTCTTCTGAGGTCTGAATCTACATTGTAGTTTGTTTTAAATGGTGAATTCCAGCAGATCTTTGTCTTTATGGCCAGATTTGTCATCTTTGACGTCCCCCACACCCGGCCCGGTAGCCGTTAGAGAGGATATTGCTTGTGTTTGAGCTGATGGCGCATTCCCTGACCATTTAAAGGGGTTAATTTTATGCAGGACCATTTGTTGGCGGTTCTGGGGAGTCAGCTGTTGGAAGACGATAGCCTGCGGTGAGGGCCCTGGCAGACGCTGACATGCACCTGAGCCGAAATCGCGTAGAGCTTGCTCGGGGGAGGGGACGGGACGGGCCGGGCCAGGCCGGGAGGGAGGTGGGGGGCGAGCAGGGAGGGTAAATGAAGGCAGGTGCCTGGACAGTTGAGAATAACACCTGCCCACTTAAAGGGTGGGCGCACGGTCCCCACACATCCTTAAAAAGTATTAGAACGTCTTCAAAAATGTTTGCGTTTTTTAAGACCTTGAAAAGTATTGAAAAGTCTGGAATGTTAAAAGTAGTGGCATTAAATTAGTTCTAGGGCAAAATGAAGCAATGATATCTGTTCCCGGTTAGCCTCTCTTTTCCCGTTTGTTTTTTTTATACCAGTGCACGCCACTGCCTGCAGGGGGCAGTGTGGACCCCACAGGCCGATATGCATGCCATAAAAAAATAAGGAAATAGGGTGTGTCCTAAATCACGCACTTATGGGAGCGCACTGGACTGTAGTGCACACTGTCGTGGGTAAGTGCTGTCCTAAATGGCACACTAACGTTTTGCACTTAGCAGAAGTGACGGACTAACATTTGATTGCCAAACTATCTGCTGGCTTTTGTTTACACAATTAATTTCCTTGCGATTTTATTTGCTTTTGTTTTCATTGAATAATTGGTGGCCAACTGCATGGGCTTGCACTGTTCAACTCTGAAAACTTTTCGAAAGTCCCTCCCCTTCCGCTACGTAGTCAAAACGGCGTCTGTTTAGTGCGCGTAGTGTCCATCGTTCCATCGTGCACCATCCGAGTACTTTCAGTGCACTGAATTTTAGCTTAGTTTTCAGTGTGAACGCACTACGCAATAAAATCACGCAGTAAACACCCAACATACCACAGTGCGTACCACTGATTTCCTCTCCGATCCGATACCAAGTAAAATTCAGGCTGGTATCGACAATACCGACCGATACCGATATTTTTCTTGATGTGTTTGGAAAATCAAAATAAAAGTAGTGTATTTCAAATTATAGCTTCATAATGAATACAAGACATCAGTTTAATTATGTTTAATTATGAAGAATCACCATAACAAGAAATAAAACAAACCTGAAAAGTTTCATGTTAATTGATGCTATTTGAAACACATATATCTCATCATTTAACATGTAAATAGTTGCTTGAACATTTCAACAAAAGCAATCCACAATCACACTTTTCCTCATTCACAGGTTTTTGTTCAGGAACAACAGCATATTTACAGTTTTCCTTTTAAGTCTGCTCCGTTTTTTTTTTTTTGCTCACAACCTCTCCAGCCTTTGAAACGGTTCTCTCATCATATTCTGTGTTATGATTTACTCGGAGGTGTTTGACGAGGTTAGTGGTGTTGCCACAACACCTCACTGTCTTGCTGCATGTGTCACAAACCGCCTCTTGGTGGAGATGAAATTGCTCCACACATGACTCCGTTTACGCTCAGCCGTTGTTGCGAGAGATCACACAAACGCGACACGATGCATTTATACAGCCGAACTACTTATGACTAAGTAGTTCCTTTTAATTTAGACGATCCCAATAAAAGAGTTACTTTCCACTGTGTTCCTGTTACCGATAAACTATACATTTACCCCAAATGTCTAAAATATCGATATTTTAATATGAGAATTGATTCTAGAACAGAAATAACTGGTATTGGAGGAATCGATATTTCAGTATCGATCTGCACCCCACTAGTGTGTAGCAGGGAGACTGGTTTCCCTTAAAACCGCGAGAGTAGAACAGGTAGGCTAAATGGGTAAATGTAAATGTGCAGAAACCCTGGGTGGGCGATATGGTCTAAATATATCGCGATACCTTGAAAATTTCACCATAAAGAGTGTCACAATACTGACACCAATCTACAAAATATATTCATGCAAATTATTTTAATTCTGTGTTTCATTCACTGTGTGTTCTAGGTGGTTGCTAGAGTAGTGGTAGGTGATTTGTTGGGTTGTTGGAAGTCAGTTGCTGCATGAGTCACTATAAAATAGAATAAAACCAAAACAGCAAAATAACAAAAAGAGAATAAACTTGTTTTAAAAGCTTATATGCAAACCGCGTTCTTGGAAGCTGCAGAGATGGTGGTTAGGCAGCTTTGAGAAGGTCAATAAATTACAGAAAAGCTGACTGAGGGCAGGTCTGGTGATTATTTTCAAGCAAGGTCAGTACAGTGGGAGCTACCATTTGCTTGCTGTGATAAATGTGATGGTTTAAGTTATCTGTAGGCAAAAATAACACTCTGTGCTCCATTTTGATTGGGGCTAAATGGCCTGTGGTGAAATCACCATGAAGACCATATTTTTTTTCAGCGGAAAACAATTTATTTGTGACTCCACCCGGCATGGCGGCGGCAGGTCCAGACCGACAGGCTGCGGGCGGGAGCGGTGCATATTTTCTGCAGGAACGGGATGAAATCCCAGGGCGGCGGAAGTGCCCCCCATCAGGTTGACCCCTTTAACAGCAGCCGTTAAAATTCAATTTCGCGCTGCTCAGTTCAGACTCGATTTTGAAGGTTTTCACATCAAATTTTAAAACGTGAAAATGTTTCAGTATAAATTTAGTTTTGGAGTTTGGGTTAATATTTGATTGGATTACATTAATAAAAATATCCGAGGAGTCGGAAGAGACACTAGGAGGCCTCTGGGTGCGTGAAAGTGGCCTATTTATCGGGTTGTAATGAAATATGCAGACATTCTATTTTCTGTGAGGGCCTGATATGCCAACCAACGATTGACCACCTCTGTTGCCCGTTTTAAGATTGGCAGCTTTTTACATCACAAGATATGTGAGGGTTCTTCAGCGCTGAGTTTTTTGTATTCCGGGACATTAAATTTTGTATTTGAAGGTTTGGTATTCCCTGATATTCCCTGATATATTCACCCAAAATACTGTAAGCTACTGTAGTACATCTGATTTCTATTATAATTCATGTGGATTGCCAGATCCATCTTATGGACTCATGTCGGTGTTTGGCTCCTAGTGAACAAAGCTGTACTTTAGCTTGGCAAAAACACTGGAAATGGTATTTTTAACGATGGGGACGTCTATCCTATGAATTTGTAGGAGACAGATAGTTGTCTGCAGAAGTTCGTCTGAAGTTACTTTGGTGAAAATAAGGATATATCCTTTACATTTAAAATTTCTGCTGCTGCGGCAAAAAAAGAAACGAAAACCGTGTCCTTGGCCAACAAGAAATTGCGCCAAATGTCAGAAAAAAAATGAAATATAACTATAACTAAATTGCCCCCCATCCTCCATCACCCCCCCCCCTTAAAAGAATAAATCACTTGCGATCCCCAGCAGCCCCAGAATGAAATTGCAGGCCACCCCCAACACCTCCACAAAAACTAAATTGAGCCCCAGCCTCCAACACCCCACAAAATGAAATTGTGTGCCGCCCCACAACAAAATGAAATCACATGCTACTCCCTCCTCGTCTCCAAAGCGGAATTGCACGCCACCCCACCCCCATCAGAACAAAACTGTGCCAAAACACCCCCCCCCCCCCCACACCCCACCCAAACCCCGGACCCCCACCCTCGACAAATCGTAAACAGTTGCCCGCCTCCACACCAGACCTCTTCGTCCACAGGAAACCTCTGTTTGGGTTTAAACAGTTTTATGTTCTTGTTTATCTTATGATTGCCCAGTATGTTACACTCTGCTTGACTTTGACTGTATTTTGATAGGAATCGTACTGAGATCACAGACGAGCTCACAGAGATCACGGAGGGGTTTTAGGATCGTCTTTAGAAGGGATGCCTGGGATCATGCCGTTGTTTGTAACAGGTTTCGCTGTAATTCAGCCCCCAATGTGTTATTTTACTAAAACACTTTAGACCTCTCAGGACTAGTTGAGTCTGACCTTGTGAACCTTGTGAAATTCTTAATGAACTACCAGAAGTTTGACTTTTTAATCACATTTTAATCGAATTTCATTCTTCAGAGAGTGATCCCAAGCATTCGCCTGAATTTAATTTCTAGTCCAGACAAAAGCAGAAAGTTTAGAGAATGATGCCTTGTCTTCCCTAGTCTCCTGATCTTTCTCCCATCGACCTGCAGGGACGAGCTGGACTGATGAGTTTGAAATGAGCTCCAGCAAATGAGACAGAACTGTTCGCTGCTCGGAAGGGTTTGGAAACAAGTTATTTCTGAAAATTACAGCGAATCTGTGCCAATGTTTTGATGAAATGTGTACATAAACTTTCACAAGTTGCATCTACAGTGTATGTTGTTACACTTCAAAACCAATCAGCCGCATTTGATTTAAGTTTTTCTTAGAGATGGGCCTAATCTGATATGATATCGGTATCGGATCCAATATAGCTGTTAATCCAATATCGGTCGGACAGCCCCGATCTCTAAATTCCAATTCACAGCTGCGCTGGAAGCGAAAGGAATATCAGAGAAAACTCTTAGCTCTCCATCAAGACCTCTTTGGGGTTCGTCCAGGGGCTGGTTTGTGTGTTTTGTTTTGGCTGGTTTTGCCCTCTCCCCCTCTCTCTATTTCTCAAAACACGAGGCTAAAGGTGGGCATCTCATAACTCGGCCGGTCCACCTTAAATACAGACATGGTTAGATTACACTCTGCCCGTGTCCGCTCTCCAAATTCACGTTATTTTAAAGTTGTTTTTTTTTTTTTTAACAAAGTTGTTGCTGCTAAAATGGACATAATACTTGAACTATTGGGATGATTCAGCCACGATTGTTGTGTTTTAGATATTTACAAAAGTTTACAGCGGTTGCTGCTCCCTTTTTGTAAAAATTCCTTTAGAATGCCTTTAAATTCAGTGTAGTTGTGTATATTTTTTGCTCTTCTAATAAGTGCTTAGTATTTATTCTGTGATGTAACCTTACTAACAAATAGCACAATTTCAACAAAAATAATACTAATATTAAAGTAAAAAGATGTAATATATATGTTAAATCTGTATAAGTATCGGCAGTCGTGTATCAGAACTGGAAAAACGTGGATCGGCCCACCACTAGTATTTCTAACGTTTTCCTGTAGCAGAAAGTGGTGTGTAGCTGTAGCAGCACAGGACCCTGGCAGGATCGTTTGTATTGATTGCGAGTTGAGCTGTATACGGATCAAGAGGAGACATGCCCACCACGCGGAATGCGTGATGCGTCACTGTGGCAGCTTCTTCCTGCCTCACCTTACAGCAGAAAAGTTCCTGAGGTGTAACAGGATGGATGATTAGTCGTGTTGTCATGTGTGTGATTTGCGCAGAGCGTTCTGTCAGCGTCCCTGGAGTGGCATCCCCAGCAGCACTTCTAACACAAATCTATATGTCACTTATCCTCAGTCCCACTGTGAACTGGAGAGCCTTCAATAAAGTGGCGCTATAAATTGACTTGTGAATAAACTCGAATCTAATTAAAATGTTAACGTAAATTACATCTGTAATTATAACAAGATTATTAAACTTCAAGTGAAATAAATATGGTTGAAAATCTGACCAAACTGACCAAAAAGGCCCATATTTTATATTTTCCCCTGAAGTCCGTTTATGACATTGTTGTGGAAACACACACACACACACACACACACACACACACACACACACACACACACACACACACACACACACACACACACACACAGATAATAAATATGTTGTTGATTTTAAGAACTGGCCATTATTCTGCAAGGTTTGAGAAGTTTGGTAACTCCAGTTGGTGAATTTGCCCCTAAATGTTTTTATACCTGCCATTTGAATATTGCTGCTGTATATTTTAGCCAAATTTTAGCTTGTGTTTAATCAAACTTGGTTCAAACTTTTAGACTTGCTGGTGCCACCTGTTAGTCTGTCAGAATTCTTCGAGTCAGTCGTAGATTAGGCACTGGCAGGACTTTGGTGGAAGAGGGCTTTTAGACAGGTATTTGTAGAAATATATTTGTTTTGTGGCGTCACACCAGCTGTTTACCAGCTAAATTTGTGTCGCCGGTTTGGACTTTGGAAAGATTTTCACAGTATTTACCCTCTTTCTTTATAATTTTTTAGTTTAAGTAAGGCTTTTTGATTGCAGGTTGATACAGATTGCGCTGAAAAACGAATCGAGGGCGAGACCTCTCATGGTTACCCCGAAGTGAAGTCAGGAAAGGTCACGGGCTTCAGGCTGCTGCTCTGAAACAGATGCCGTTTCTTTTTTCGTAACTATCGGCGAGCTGTAACCCTAACCCTGACACAACACCCACCGAGTAAATACACAGCAAAGAACGAAACAAAAGGAGGGAAAAACAAGAGCCCGGCTGAACTTTAGTGAGAGTGATTTACAAGCTGGGGGTGCTCTCCCTACATGAGGATCGTTTGTTCTGCTGTACTCGAATCCCTTTGGACTAAAACACAAGGATAAACCTGAGAAGGTGTGAGACGACCAAGCGCTGCAGAGGCTGAACCAAGAAAAAGAACTAAATTAAACCCAAAAACGCAGTGACAGAGTAAACGTTAGACATTCCTCATCAATACACTTCATTCAGATTGAAAGTACTGTTTGAAAACACAACCCCCCCCCAAGCGCGTAACTCTCGTAACTCGGCCGGTCCACCTTAAATACAGAAGCGGTTAGATTACACTCTGCTTGTGGCCTGTCTCCAAATTCACGGTATTTTAAATATATTAGTTTTGCACTTTATTTCCTACACAGTTGTTTCTGCTGAAATGGATATAATATTTGAACTATTTAGATGATTCAGCCAAGATTGTTGTGTTTTTGATATTTACAAAATTTCACAGCCGTTGCTGCTACCTTTTTGTGAAATGTGACATAAATAAATTACTGTTTAAAGTACAAACCCCCCAGTGTGGCGTGTCGCTCCCCCCCAAAGCATGTGTGCACACGTTTTCAGCTGGAGAGCGGAATGTGACCCTAATAGACGTGATGAGAACGGCCGAGACGGAAGGAACCCTGTTGGAAACCTGTAGAATCTATTATATGTGTTTTATGACTTGATACGGTGTTGAGGTTCCTCATAAAGCCGTCAGATTTACAGCAGGAGGTTCAGCTTCTCGCCGGCCTCCCTGGCAAGTCTGCCGCTCGTTTCACACGGACATAAATAGCCCCGTCATTGTTAATTCAGGACTTGTGATGTGACTCAGGGAGACAATGAGACATTTTAAGTATTAATGAATGAAGTTCTCATGTCTGGAAGGAAAGAGGAAGTCGGATTTGGAGCCGAAATATTTGCCCTCGTGAGTCATCATAACTCCATTGAAAGCCGAGCCGTGTGTTTGGGAACCCGAGCTGGACGTGGAGGCCGACATGCCCGTAGTAAAGCATGTTTACTGGTGTGGAGTGGAGCTGGTTGGATTAAAGCTGGATGTGGAGGGAATGTTCATAACCTCAACCTTTTGTTCGAGCACGTTTTTACAACGTTTCTAGACCTCTTTGAAGATCAGGAGGTTTCATCATTTTGAGCTCCGGTAGATTTAGTTCTATTTCGTAGCATGTTTTTTTGTAGGAGGTACTTCTGTGGGAATCTCATACAGATATCCAGTTTTTTTTCATGTACAGTAATCCCTCAGTTTTACGCGAGTCGGCACTCGCGGATTCAGTCACACATGGATTTTTCTGAGAACTGAACTCTCCACAAAAACACAAACTTTTTTTTTGCTTTTTGTGGCAATGTGGGTTTTTTTTACGCCGTTCTGACACGCTGAATTTAAATCTCTCTCTCTCTCTTACACTCTCTCTCTCTCTGTCTCTCTCTCTCTCTCTCTCTCTCCCTCTCTCTCTCTCTGTCTCTCTCTCTCTCTCTCTCTCTCTCTCTCTCTCTCTCTCTCTCTCTCTGTAATCAAAATCATAGAAGCCTAAACCCTGTTAGCGGTAAATCAGCTTTAATCTCCAGCATGAGAGAAAGATGAGCATTAATCCACATCTGTCCATACAAATGTTTACCGCTCACATTTCATACTTTCCTCAGCCACGCCTGCGCGAGGGGATGGTCAAACACAGCAGCGGCTGTCCTGCTTTTTTGGGAGCTTTTATGTTTTCATCACAAATGTTGATCCAGTATGTTTATGGCTTTGATTGCAGAGGCATAAATGTGTTTCTGCTTGTGTACATATGTGTGTAAATGTATATGTGCATGTACACTTGAATGCATGTGTGTGCAGAGGTTTTTGCATTTGTGTTTGAATATACATGTATTTGTGTGTATGTGTGTTTGTGTGCGTGTGTGTGTGCACGCATTTCTCTGAAGTTTGGTTGGATTGCGGGCAGAGGTCAGGGGTCACAGTCTAATAGCTGGCTGCATAGCCCTGTGTGGGCGGTATGATAATGTCAACTGGAGTGAAAGAAGTGGCAGTTCACCGTACGCTGGTCTTACACTGTGCTCGAGTTTCGAGTTGATCGATGACAGTCTATTCAAATTGCTTCCTCAACTTTCTGAGGCCAAGTTGGTGCTGCGTTCCAGGAGAGAACGCGGCGAGACGACGGATTCCATTCCAGAACCTTGCAAGGCACAAAACACTCATCTGGCCACATGGTGCTTGAGTCACAGCTTAAACAAATCTGGAGAATTCAATTTCTGTCCTTCCACCTCCCCCTTGTTGTTAATGTCAGATATCTGATGCTGAGTCGCACCTCTTAATCACGAAAAAACACACAGTGCCAGATTCCCGTCTCGCGAATCCGGACTGAAAGCAAGTTCTCAGGCTTAGAGGAAGTGCTACAAACTGGCACTTAGAGAAGTCCTGCACTTAGAGAAATAGGAGATGTTGGATAGTAATTGGCAGAAAAGGCCAAGACTTGACTTTCAGTTCTAGTTTATTAGCGGTCTGACCCATTTTCAATTATATCTATAGGCTACCATTTTGTTAAAAGTGACCATTTATTAGGCTGCTAATAAGCCAAGGCCAGTTCATCATCTTCATTCAGGGGCAGCTGTTGGACTAGTGGTTAGGGAGTTGCCCCTGAGATCAAAAGGTTGTAGGTTCTAATCCCAGGACTGCTAGTGACACCTCTGAGGGACCCTTGAGTAAGGCACCTTCCCCACACACTGCTCCCCGGGCACTGTGTTCCTGACTGTCCACTGCTTCACTTGGTGAATGGGTTAAATATAGAGAAAGAATGTCACACTGTGTGTTGTTGTGTGTTCACGTATGACAAATGGACACTTTACACTTAACTTATTTGCAGCCAAACCTATGGTCACTGCAAACAAAATGGTAGCATGCAGACAGACTAGTCCCACACCTCAGAGCTGTAAGGCTAATTGGCTATCTAATACCCCGAATAGAGAATAAAACCTTACAGTGGTAAAGGTTCTTTATAAAGTCCACTAAGCTGTTCTTTGGGGAACCAAAACTTCTACCATAGCAGTGGCCTTCAAACCAATCCTTGGACTCTCAAACACTTTTCCACATGTTTCACATATATTTTTTAATACATTATGAGCAAAAATGCCTTTAATTGTCCTTTGATTTGAAGACCACTGGTCTGCTGCAGTTCTCACTCCCTGCTGCTTGTGGAGCTCTGGGACATTTTGTTAGGTTAATTAAGTACTCCTTGTGTTTAGCACTATACAAGGACTGCATATTATAATGAGATTTTACCAATCCCTGGTGTACCAAGCATTCTCTGATAACCTTCTTGCCTTTTGTTGTTTGATCTTTCTTTGTATTTTGACCTCCACTGTACGGACCCAAGTATTGGGACGCCTGACCATAACACCAACAGGGACTTTAATGACACTGCATTCAAATACACAGACTTTAATCTGGAGTTGGTCCCTCCTTTGCAGCTAGAACAGCTTTCCACAAGATTTTGGAGTTTCTGTCATTCATTCTTTATGAGGTCAGACACTGATGTTCGCAAGAAGGCCTGGCTCACAATCTCCATTCCAGTTCATCCCAAAGGTGTTGGTTGAGGTCAGGACTCGGGCCAATCAAATTCTTCCACATTGAACTCATCCAGCCATGTCTTTATCAGTGGCGGCTCCTGGTCAATATTTTTGGTGAAACAAACCACCCTTCATCCCCAGCGTGCGCCGCAAAACAAACTCAGCACCTCGCCGAACCCTGGGCAGCTTGATTTTCTTGCCCTAAGCACCTTCTTCACCTCCATGTTCTGCTGTTGCTGCCTCATATTCTGATGTATCTTCTCTCTCCTGCTCTTCCCTCAATCTCCTCATAGTTAGTGTTAAACCACTACAAAATATAAAAAGTATTTTATTGTACATATCTTACAAACACGTAATAGTAATGTTTATTTCAACAGTACATAAATAACAATATTTCTAAATCCCAAGAAAACATATCTAACCTCTTTCTCACCTTATAAATGGATTATATTTTGTTTCACAACAATAAAAAAGTGATAGTTATGAAGTTTTTTGTATTTATTTTTCTTGGTGAAACATTGTTTCACCTGTAGTCTTATAGAAACCGCCACTGGTCTTTATGGATCTTTCTTTGTACACTGGAGCACAGTCGTGCTGGAGAAGAAAAGATTATTCCCCAAACTGTGTCCAAAAAAGTTGGAATAATGGCATTATCCAAAATGTCTTGTTATGCTGAAGCATTAAGATTACCCTTCACTGTAAGTACGGGGTCTAGCTCAAACCCTGAAAAACAGGTGTGCCCCAAAACTGTTGTCCATATAGTGTGTGGCTCCTGCCTTGCCTCTGCCACTCCTGATTATGGTTTTTGGCTCTTTTTTGGATTCTGCCTTTTGCCTTGCCTGTGTGTTGATGTTTGCCCTGCTCTGACCCTGCTTTGTTCTTGGATTATCTGGAATTCGGATTATCTCTGTCATACCTGTTTGCCCAATGCCAACTTTGGATTGTTCGGATGTGTAACACTGGATTTTATAAGTAAACATTAATCAGTCCTCAGCTGGTCAGTCATTTTTTTAATACAAGTACAAATGAAAATGAAAATTTGTTACAATGTTACAATTTACCACGCAGGTTACATGTAATTTATATTAACTTTCCAACATAAATGCATTAAAATGTCTATATCAAAATAAATTGGTGAAAAGAGGCTGTGTTGAAAATGGCAACTTCATTTCTGACCACAAAGCAGAAGAGCTAATGTCGGAATGATTGATATGACATCTGTAGTAAGGAATAATGTACAGTGGTGGCCAAGAGTCTGAGACCATTAACGACATCAATTTATTCGAATTATTTTGTTATTGCTTAAATTGTTTAGTGCAAAGTATATTAGCATAATTTTTAGACAATTACCAAGCAACTTGTGTGAGAAGTAGAATTGTTGAAATATTTAAGTGCTCCCCTTCTGCTTTAAAGACGCCACAAAACTCCTTTATCTCAAGCCTCTGATGATCAGATCAGACCCACCTGAGAGTCGTCTGAGTATGGGCTTTAGTGAAAGGAATGAGACGCCAAAAAAGACTTTCTTGTTCAAAGGCTTTAACATGGTCAAAACCGAAAATGTGCTTAAACGGTGACTTAGAAAGTGGAATTACTCTTTCATATTTTTCTTCATTTTAATGATCATAACTTTTCCTTGTTTTCAATTGTTGTAAAGAAAAATTCTTTTATTTCGAAATGGACCCTTGGACACTACTGTAAGCTGCAGCTGGTGCCTGCTGGTGGCCTAGTGGTTGGTTGCCCCAGAACGTTGTGGGTTCAAATCCCAGGACTGCTTCATTCAGAAGGTTGTGGGTTCAAATCCCAGGACTGCTAGTGGCGCCACTGAGCTACCCTTGAGTAAGGTACCTCCCCGGGTGCTGTGTTCCTGGCTGCCCGCTGTTTCATTTGGTGAATGGGTTAAATGCAGAGGAAGAATTTCGTGCTGTAGTGTGTTCACGTGTGACAAATGTTTACTTTACTGAATTATGGTTATATTTCATATGAACTTGTATACATGGACATCTTTTAGTGCTTATTCAGAGATGCACTGTGCTACAACTAACCCTGTTGTGTGAAGGCTGTACTTTAACCTGGTCAGCACTCACTGTGAGCAATTTTCATGCTTCAGCATTGTTCAATATTACTAAGAGATGCATACACCATGCGGTATGGTACATAGGCCAGCCCTGCAGTTGCTCAGAGTAATAAGGCAAAATGATCAAACAGACTTTCTAATACATTTTGTTTTCAAACCATGTGTGCACAGCCCACGTCTTCAGTCTTCGGTAAGTAGCTTCTACTTTGGACCCCCATGGTTAAAGATCTAGTAGTGGAGTGTAGAAGTGAAGAGGGAACTGAACAGCTAGAAGTCTGAAGTTATTAGACAAACAGACGACAGACACACTCCAAAATCTGTTATGAATTACTGCAGTGCAATTCTCTGAGCCTATTCCACTGACAGGCCTTATCAATGGAAGAAGCTCAGTAAATTGTGACACCACAGGAGTGTACAGAAGGTCTATGTTCAGGTTCAGTCTGAGGACACGCGTTTTTGAACCCATATGCCTCTGTTCCTAAAGACTCTAACATTCTCTACTTCACATGGTTAGTCCAATCTACTCTCTCTCTCTCTCTCTCTCTCTCTCTCTCTCACCCCCCACTCTCTCACCCACACCTACACACAGTGTGGTGGGCCACCTGTCTCCCATGGCTGTGATCAGTGCGTTGCGTAACCAGGATGTCCATCAGCTCTGGCCTCCTACTGACAGCCCCCAGTGTCCTGCTCTAGCAGTGCATGCATGTGTGTGCGTTCACATGTGTGTGTAAGTGTATGTTATGTGTAATTTCTCTGTGCTTGTGTGTGCACTACCTCAGCACAACACAATTCTTGCCAAAAAGTAAGTCAACTGAAAGCGAAACTGCATGTTGAGAGTCAATGCATCCTTTTCAGAGCACAAAAATACACACACACACACACACACACGCCTCCAACCTAGTGCCCCAGACGGTTTAATCTGCAAAGCGACATTTAACGGAGATGTTAGCCACCCCGGAGTTTTCAGTGATTTAAAGGGATTGATTTAATTACTGTGCTCTGTGCACCATATTTATTTTTTAGGATCTGAAGTCAAAAAGCCGAGCATTTGGCGCATAACTAATGCATACCATTAGTCTGATTGTGTTGTCTTTTAGTTTATTCAGTCTGGTCGTGTCCGAGTCACGTACTTAGTGTAATACAGACTCAACACCCCCCTCCCCTTCTCTCTCTCTCTCTCTCCCTTAATAGAACATGGTGTAATGGGTTTTAAATAATGGCTCTCTGTTGCAGTTAATCCAGATTAAAGGAGGTTAATGTGTGTGTCAAATGTACTCTTACAGTAGACTCGCTTGCTGGCTTTGTGCTACAACAGAGAATGCATAAATGATCCGGAGAGACTTTTCAGATTCTGCCCTGTTATGAAAAGGGTGAAACAGACACCAATCCTCTATAAAAAAAAATGTATCGTTTAAAGCCATTGCTTTTATTTGATTATATTAGTAATCAAGTATTTTTTTTGGAAAATGCATCAAGTAATCAAAGTTGAAAAAGGGCAAAGAATAAAAATGGATAGTACCCAAATCATTCATAGCCTTTCAGAAAATGCTTTACTGGAAAAAAGTTGAGTAAACCCAATTAAAAAACATTTACACACGTGTATGGCAGAATAAAATGTGCATAAACTGGCGTGTTTCTTATGGTAAGAGAGACCAATCGGATCATTTAAAATATACATAATGATGCATAATACATTTCCAACTGATCTTTGTCAACTGGAGGATATTTGTAAATTGTCTAACCAGGTTTGATCACATAATTACAGCTGTAATCATTTCAGTTCAAAGTGCATTCTTACAAATTTGGATTGTTTGACTGATGCCACAGAAGCCGTGGCATTCCGTACCACCACACAAACCATGCAAATGCACGGGACCCTCGCAGTTATGGTGGCTGGCCAAAAGAATTTGGTTGAATATACAAATAAACTCCATAAACAAGTTGTTGTTTTGCGACACCAAATAGATACTGTAACACCTTACGTACTTAATCAGCATTTTTGAAAGTATAATTGAAATTACTGTATTTTAGGGCCTCCAATGAAAAAGCAAGAAAATTGAGTAGCTGCTTCTGTGCTGCTTGTGATGGTTATCCTCAGTAATTCAAGGCACGAGCATTTAACCTTAGATAATGTGGAAATTGAAACTAACAATCAGTGTCACGTCTGGTGCACACGGGGAGTGAGGCGAGGCACAAGGTGCAGGTTCTTTAAGATGGTTGAATACAAAAACACACAGACTCTGCAGAAATCAAACAAAAAGGCACGAGGGCCTAAGAACATTAAACAGAAGACACACAAGGAAAGTTCACCATGCAAGAGACAATCAGGGTATATGTGATGGATGATCAGCAAATGAAGACTAAAACTCAAAGAACTAAATACTAAACACACACAGAGAAGAACCAATCAAAAACCCCAATCACTTAGCTAAAACACAGGACAGCTGACACAGTGACCAAAGACGCAAACATACACTCAGAAATTCAAAATAAAAGTCCCATACATAACTAAACTGTGGACGTTACATCCATCACTTTGTCCAGAAAGTTAACCGACCCAAGTAGCTCATAAGAGACTGATCGGGTTCTTATCGGGTGCAAAACATTCATTATTATCATTATGTGCAAAATCTTATTATGTGCAATAGTCTTACAATGTGAATTTCACTACTTATGTCAATATTACTTATAAAGCAAGGATCTCTACTATGTGCAGTAACATGCTTCTAACGACCATCTGTGTTATTAGTAAATCACTTAACTGGAAGTATTTATACCCAGTATTTGTGTATATATCATAGTGTATTTCATATTGAGGTTTTTCAAATGAGATTTTTTATTGGATTAATATTTCATGTTGTTCTTGTCTCCGTTTCTCTGTGTGTCTAAGAAATTTCCTCTGGGATCAAATAGTTTTCTGATTCTGGTTCAGATCAAGGCTCTTCTGGCTGAGCCAGAATGTTTCTGATTCCAGTACAAGGTAAATTCTGTTCTTTGGATTGAAATCCAACTTCTTTTATTGGAACCACCAAGCATGAACTTGTTTGAGGCCCAAGAAACACCAAATCCTCCCCTGCACAGAAGAACCTTTTTTTATTCCCTAAAGAACCTTCCAACAGATGGTTCTTAAAAGATTCTTGGAGAAAGGTACTTGGAAAAAAAGCGTTCTGTTGGTAAAGAGCCTTTACATTATGTGTAATTTTTTTTAAACGCTTACCAGGTTCTTCACATTTCCGTGTCTCATTTATACAAAGGGTTTATGCAAAAAATGAATAAAAAAATACAAAAACTTACACTGTCTGCAAAGCTCTTTCCCTATTTAATGGTGTACATGCTGGTGGCCGGTGAGGATAGCCGTAATAAAGGAGTGATTTGTAAATGCTGAAGAACTCGTAGATTTATTTTTCTGTGTTCTTGGACGTCTGAGTGAGCAGACAGCTTGACCAAGCTTTGTGTTCCAAAATCCTCCCCCATGTTGTCCACACTTACCCAACGTCCATCTCTGCTGTGTGTGTGTGTGTGTGTGTGTGTGTGTGTGTGTGTGTGTGTGTGCGTGCATGCGCATTTGGTGCGAGATCGGCATGGGTAGAGTGCCAAATGTCGGCCCACTCGTCCATCACTGACTTGTACCTTAAGAAGAGCTGCTGCTGCTGCAGGAATGGAGGCTCTTCAGCACAGCGTCAGTCTCTTATGTAGAGATTAGAACTGTAGGCTTTATTGGCACATCTGCCCTGCATGCATTAACAGTTGAGCTCATGGAACCATTCTGGCAAGTGGATGAATTTATGGAAGCAATTGGAAAAGTCGTATAGTTGTTTTGTAAGTGCTTTGTATCAGAAGCTGCCAAGCCTGGGTCCTGAAATAGTACCATGATTCAGTTAAAGAGCCCATTCCATGGAAAACAGAGCTTTCCTCACTTTTTGTTTTAAACAAAAGGGATTAATGTAGTGTGTAGACATTGTTACAAGTTTCAAAACACTCACCATTCACAGTTCAAGTGCTCCATCTGCAAGCGAAGCAGGTACATTTGAATAAATAGTTTCTGTGATGTCACAAAATCGACACATTAACTTAGTCCAAAGGTCCTCATCCACCAACCAGATCTTCAGTAACACTTTCTTTGGGAAAGGCTTTAGACTAGATGCTGGAACATTGCTTCGTAGATTTGACTGCATTCAGCCATGAGGGGATTAGTGAGGTCAGGAACTCATCACCGCTTCCGCTTCCGCTTCCAGGTGAGAGCTTCTCACCAGACCTTTTGGACTGTTTGGACCTTGTATTATTATTTCAATCCGAAGACCTCTCTTTTTAATGAATATTTCTCTTCCACCATGCCCATGTAAAATGTAACTTATTTATTTTTTTGCTATGGGTTTGTGAGAGGCGCTATATGAATGTAACCTATTACTATTATTATTATAAAAAAACACCACTCCACCTCATAACAATGGCATTTAATGTTTCTCCATCACTCAGTGCCATACCACTGTCAGCCCAACGCTTAGGCTCCTGAACAGCTATCTGCTTGTTCGGGGCGGCTGGTGGTCTAGTGGTTATGGAGTTGTCCCTGCAATCAGAAGACTGTGGGTTCAAATCCCAAGCCAATTAGGCACCACTGAGGTTCCCTTGAGCAAGGTTCCGTCCCCACACACTGCTCCCCGGGCGCTGTGTTAAATACAGAGGATACACTGTGTGCTGTGGTGTGTTCACATATGACAAATGAACACCTTACACTTGTTCAGCCCACAGCTGTTTAGTGCTGCCCATTCACACTGAAATTATAAAAAAAAAATTCCTAAATGAGTTTTTTAAAGGCACCATGGCAAATGAGATAAAGGGGGGGCTGGTAAATGATCATGCAAAAAGAGGGGAAAATGCATATAAGAATAATGAAGGAATGATTGCTGTACAGAAAAATGAAAGGAAAAAAGCTGAATGACCTCATCGGCAGTCTTGTCCCAATTCAAAGTGTGGTTGAGAGCGAGAGAGTGAGAGAGAGAGCGAGAGAGAGAGAGAGAGAGAGAGAGTCTGCAGCAATGCAGAAAGCAAACACTTATTAGAGGAATGGTGCACACACTCCTTGTACCATCACTCGCTTTGCTATTAGCACAGACAAGACAAGGTCACTTTCGATTACACTCAGGCTGTCATCAGATCATGTTTCAGACCAATTTAATATCTTTTCCTCCTCTCTCTTTCCACCTCCTCCCTTTCTCTCTCTCTCTCTGTGCTGAGTTTTATGTCCTTAGCGCAGCCACTACAGATGAGTACACCGCAGTAATTATCTTGTTTTACAGTGTCTTTAAATGTCATATCCAGTCCGGGTTATGAAATTAACACTATAAAAAGAGAGAGTGAGGCTTTGGACTGATTTCATATCAGCAGTGAATCTCAATACAGTTTGTAAAACAGATTTTATGTTTCTGTACATTGAGTCGATTAAAAATATATGATACATGTATTGTGAGTACAACAGGACCACAAATGTCCTAATATAAGACATTATTCTTACTTAATAGCAGAGATACTACTAGATGTTACTGATTACTTTCAGGTTAATGTACTAAGCAGAAATCTCAGTTCAATGGTGGCTGTGTTATAATATAAAAATACCAGATTCTGTTTACTGACAAAAACGGAGATAAGTAAACATGAATGGGAAATTAGACCATGTTCCTTCCCTACAGAAATGATATTTTTGAGTTATCAGAGAGGGTCTCTGAGCTGAACACTTTGCATGGTGATAGGTGGGGGCCGGATGGGAAGGGGGAGGTGAAACATGATGTTACACAATAAAGCAAACAAAACTCAAAGATGTTGTGGAAAGGATCGCATTGAAATCAAAGATTATCTTATAAATAATGATATGATATGATATGATGACCAAGTTAAAAAAAATGTAATATTTGAATATTCAACAGCTGATTTAATAATAGTATAATATAATCAGTAATTTAATAACTGATGATAAGTGTGTGATTATGAATGGGGATAAATGTATTGCAAACTCAGCTTGTGGACAAAAAGCGCCACATATTTTTGAAAGTCTGATGTCATTAATTAATTTATTTATTAGAGATTAATCTCCTCTGCTTTTTAGGAGCGGTGGAGAAAGCAGAATACTGCTGTAGTTAGTAAAGCTAGATGTCTTCTACCTAAATTACTTGATGAAAAGTACAAAGGTATTTACTTATAAATATAATTAATAATCGAAAAAGTATTTCGAGTTATAATAAATCCTGTATCATTCTGATGAGCAGGTTGTATTAAGAAAACCTGTGTGATGAGCAAGTTTATTTAATAGAATTGGTTCATGCATGTAAAATTGTATCAAAAGACCTTTTGAAGTCATTTTGAAACGTTAAACTGTGGCACCTGAAATATGGGAACTGAGAAAAAACATCCTGGAAGTTAAGATCCCACAGTTAAGAAGAATTCCCTGGACATTCATCTAACACATGAAAACATTTAATATTAATTAGACTTACTGAGGTATAAACCTACATCAGGAAAAGAAAAACTAAGGCTTTCGTACTCAAGTGGAAATACAGAGAGAATAAATGTATTTATCTACTTGTATTCAGTACAGAAGTACTCCTGCTTTTTCGACATAAAGGCAGTTCCTGCAGTTCTGCTTCTTAGCCGTTAAAGTGGATGAGCAGTATAACCTTTAACTGCTGCCACACCACATAGTTATTAATCTTAAGACTTATTAAATGACTACTATAAATTATTCGGCGACTGCAGTGGAACTAGTATGTAAGTGCAGTGATGAAAGTCAGGGATCGAAGCAGTGCCTTGTAGTTTAAGGGGTTTTGAACATACATGTACTTGGACAGGTAAGAACAGAGGGCCTGTTAACATCTCCTGCGAAGATGACGGCGTGTTAAAGGTGAGCAGACTCGCCGCGGCGGCTCTTTTATTTCTCTTGCTTCGAACCTGTCCGCTCTAACCTGCGTTCATGTGTGTTCCTTTCTCTCCCTCTCCACCTGTACAAGCCTGTGCCTCTCATCTCATCCCCACATCGAAGCGGAATACAAAACGAGCCTTCAGAGCGCTGCACTGCTCTGCCACAACCTGGCCAGCGAAGAGTTGTGTTTACTCAGGGATCCGTGCACATTTGGGATGTGTTCACATTCAAAGATGTGCCAAATCATCCCCTCTTACCCCCTCACACTGCCACCCCTTGTTCTGTCTGTGCGTCTCTCTCTCTCTCTCTCTCTGTCTCTCTCTCCTCTCTCTGTCTCTGCTCGCTCTCCCTTGCGGTAGATGGAGATGTGAAATATTTAAACACACTTTGTTGTTTGGGGACAATGCACTCCAGCAGATGGGCCGGCGCTGCGCGGGGCCGATGTATGCAAATCTCCATACAAAGCAGGCCAGGATGTTTTCAATCTAGCAGCAGCGCCTCGGGCCCTGTTTTAATCCCCCTTTACCCGCGGCCCGGCCGCTTTTTTTATCAAGTCAAACGCCTTAAGCGCTGTGTCAACCTGGACATCTGGCCTCGCCATGCAACCAGGAGAGAAAAAAAAAGAAAAAACGTGAGAGAAAAGTGAGTGTGCATGTGTATGAGAGAGAGAAAGAGAGAGAGCAAAAGAGAGAGAGAGAGAGAGAGAGAGAGAGAGAGCAAAAGAGAGAGAGAGAGAGAGCGCAAAAGAGAGCGAGAGAGAGAGAGAGCAAAAGAGAGAGAGAGAAAAAGAGAGAGAGAGAGAGAACAAAAGAGAGAGAGAGAGAGAGAGCAAAAGAGAGAGAGAGAGAGAGAGAGAGAGAGAGAGAGCAAAAGAGAGAGAGAAAGAAAGAACTGAGGGATGCTGAGCTGAAGTGTAAGGAGGTGGTTTTGGAGTATGGACAGAAAAAAAAATGCAGAACTACATTTCCATTGCATCAAGTCATGAACATATAGACGTGAATATATAGACCCCAGTTATGTTTTTATTTTTTACATTTTCTGATACAATAAAGGCTTTTATATATAGATTCTGTACTTTTTTTATCCATTGGATATGTAGGCCTAACAGCTGACTGCTAAGAAAAAATGAACAAAACGCTTTATTCGATTCGATATGACACTGTGGTGTTCTTTACATTCTTTGTCACAGCAAAAATAAAGAGTATCCAACAATGGGCTTTAAGTTCATGTTTCATTTCTCATGTTATTGGAGCAATTAACGTTATCAAAGTATAATGTTTTAAACAAAAGATGTAATATGACAGAGGTGTCCCAAGTGTTCTTTAGCCCCTCTGAATAAATGTGCATCATTCATTTAAAACTCATTTGCAGCATCATCACATCTCCAAAGTTACAAGAACACCTAGATGAATAAAAAAAGTGTCACCAATTGTCACTTGACAAAAAAACGATTTTTTTACCACCTTATCAAAAAAAACTATTGCCGATTTTTTCAAATTCTCCTACAGTGCTAACCTCAGGAGACCCCTGGTAAAGGCTCATCCCCCTGTTCATGAATCTCTAACGCACCTGCAGTGTGATACAGTTTTACATAATATGATATGTTTTATATTCAGATTGATAATATAGAGTGGGTTAGCTGTATGCAAAAGCTCCTAGCAAAATTATTTCTGTTTTTTTCTATGCAAAACAAGATTAAATGAACAGAAATGTATCTTAAATGAATCATGATTGGTATTCATTTGTAGAATTTAATATATTAAAAAAACTCTTCAGTCAATATACTATATTTGCACCTGTTTTTATAGCTGGAAAACTATAAAAGCCCTTTATACATTTCCTGCTTGTAATTTTCACTTTTCAATTGTCTGATATGTCAGTAAAAAAAGGCAAGAAAAAATCTAAGAAACGTCTGAAATCACTGTTCTGATCAAGTATGCAAAGCAAAACCCCCACATTACTACAAAGCACCTACTGGATTTGGCTGGCACTGGAACAGTGATGCACTGTGTCCAGTTTTATCTATTTTATCTATTAGCTTCAGGGTTTTGTGGCAGACAGTGTCATTGGAAATGTGGGAATAGGAGGAAGAAGGGATTTTACTATCAACATATCCTGGAAACAAATGTCCCACAATCAGAAACTGAAGAAGAGGTTGGACATCACAATGAATTAAAACATATAATAAAATCAACCTTAATTAAAGGTAAAGGTTTTGGAAAGGCATTCACCATCCCCTGACTTTTATTAACTTTAGAATGTAATTAAATCTGTGCATGCAGGATGAGATGTGAATATTTCTGAACTGGAAGTGTCCTATGACAGGTGAAAAAAATAAGAATAGAAAGAATGTTAGCTGGCCACAGGGAAGGTTTGGAGATCAGGTCTAACCACTGACTAAAGAGTGCCCATACTTATGCACACACAACATTTCTGTTTTCTTGTTAAATTCAGCAATTAATAATAATTGCATAAAATATTTAGGATCATAAAAATTGAACTAACCTCCTAAAACAAGATGTGTGTAAATACCTGTGTTTTACTGTAGTATTGTGGCAATAATGAAAAACCCAATACCAAATAACTTACTGAAATACTGAGCAGTTCCCCTCTTGTCTCTAGTCAGAAAATTATGCTTAAAAATACTCTTTAAATGAACCTGACTTGAAAGAATTAAATTATTTTTCCGTTGTATAAGGGGTTGTGTGTGTGTGTGTGTGTGTGTGTGTGTTAGGTGCTGGTGGTGTGTGTTGCTTCTGGGCTTCAGACTGGGTTGGTTGTGTTTCAACATCCTCTCCTTTTTTCTCTCTCTCCCTCTTTGTTTCCTATTCTCTCTCTCCCTCTCTCTCTCTCTCTCTCTCTCTCCCTCGCTCCTTCTCTCTCACTCTCTCTCTCTCTCTCCCTCTGTCTCTCTCCTTCTTTGTTTCCTATTCTCTCTCTCCCCCACTCTCTCTCTTTCTCTCTCTCTCTCTCTCTCTCTCCGTCTCCCCATCCCTCTCTTTCTTTCTCCCCTTTCTCTCTCCTTGTCTCTCTCTCTCTCTGCTATTTTTCTCCCTCTCTCTCTCTTTATCTCTTGTTTCATCTTTTTTCATCCCCCCTCTATCTCTGTCTCTCTCTCTCTCTCTCTCTCTCTCTCTCTCTCTCTCTCTCTCTCTTCCTTTTCCTCTCTTT
>JBBPCY010000136.1:22187748-22204774 GCA_037974405.1 Brachyalestes nurse | reverse complement strand
AGCAGAATGAGGTGCTTGTGTAGGAATTTAACAGACACTGGACTGGAATGGTTTCACACTCAGAGAGACGCTGATTTCCAGAGTATACATATATATTGCTTAGAGGTGGCTTTCATTCAGCCATACCCTGTTTGCAATTTACATTTTTTCATTGTAAGTTACATTTTTATCCATCGATTACAATCAGTTTATTATTTATTTATTTAGAATTTCATGCCATCATGTAGTTTTCACTTCATACAGGAAGTGTCTGTATAATAATAATCAGCCAACTCTTCCATGAACACGTCTCTAAAACTTGGCACAGACGAGTGGACGTGGTTTAGGACACCATGAGCTGTAAGAATAAACTAAATTTCATCGCTATGGATATTTCAGACACTGAGGCTGAAGATGACTGATCCTCTAGATTTAAATCATGATTTTTTTTAGCGATTATAGATCAGCTCTTCTGCTCCTGAACCAAACTTTGGGCTCCGAACGTGTCTTGGCTGATCTTTCTGTGACTGTTTAACTTCCAAAAGAACCTAAAAAAAGTGAAGTAGAAGTAGGTACATGTGTCATACGTTTAGGCTTCCGTCAAACTGTAAAAGTTTAATTTATTGTTTTCATTGTAACAACAAAAAAACTGATTCTAGATCAGCTCTCTTACTCCTGCAGTGGTTTTTTTTTTTTTAGAACAAACCCCACAAAGCAACACAAACCGAGATTCCAGGTTTTGTTCTGTCAGCAGTGAAAAGGGAAGCCCTTTAATTTGGTCCCAGTGGGTGGGAGTTTGGGACAGTGGCCACATGGAGGCGCTGCGCTCCTCCTTTTCTGAGCCGCAGAGATTAAAAACTTAAAGATTCATCTGCAGCTGAGCTTTACATGTGCTCCAGATTCACCTCCCTCTCTCTCTCTCCTGCACTTCTGGACGAGCGAGCTCCGCTTTTCTCTGGACTTGTGTTTCGGCTGATCCAGCCTGGCACTCACTTCTCATGCAAAGAGCTTCTTCTCCTCCTCTAGTCTCTACAGAGCGTCCGGATTTCATCCCTCTGCTTCCTCCGCTGGGAGGAATAAACCACACGGGTGGACAGTAGGACCCCGAACCCCTCAACAGACCAAACAGGAGGAAAAACGTACGAAGAGAATTCATTTGGACCCCAAATTTCCATTCAGAGCAGCAAAACGAACCCGGTTTGTGCTCTAAAGGTATTTAAAGGGTTCTAAAGGTGGCTTCACACCTTAAAGCTGACTCAGATCAGGCCACATGTAGACTGGAAGAGTCGAAGTGGGAAGTGTGGTGGGGGTGATATAAAAAATACTTCAAATGTTTCTTTATTTTTTACATTTTTATGCGTCTTTACAGTATTGTTCGTATTTTCAGTTTCTGACATTATTTTGTTCTGATTTATTGATCTTGTTTAATTCTAATTTTTAGTTTTTAGTTTGGACTGTTTGACTGTTGACCAGTTCAAATGTGACTGTTCACCCACTCATTTTTTTAGTCTTAGCTCTACCTTTGAAGTTTATCTGCTGGTTCTAATTTTTACTTTTGGACAGTTTTATGAGTGTGACTTTGTCAGTTCTTTCCATGCAAGTTAATGTGACGTTAAGACTGTATCCGTTTATTTATGGTACTTTATTGTTTACTTATTTAGAAGCAATTTTTGCCATTTTTATTGGTCTGTTCATCATGAATTCTTTACACAATTTAAAAAGCTTCTGAAATTTTCAACTAATGTAAAAATAAATTTAAAAAAATGCAAAAAACCCCAAAACAAACAATTGGAGATACCAGACTTTGTTCTGGCTATTAGTTCAGACTCTTAGTTCATATTAGTTTTGACTATTGGACACTACTAATGTCTGGCTGGTCAGTCTTGTTTTTAATTGTAATCTTTTTAATTATTGTGATTTTTAGCCTGTTCTGATTGTGGACTAATAGAGATTACTAACGCGTCACTGTTTCCCAGTTTAAAGACTGTTGGCCAGTTCTAATTTTTGACCCCTGTCCCAATTAAAATCACACCCACCCACTTTTCTCCTGCCTCAGACTTCTCCTGTGGGTTTTCTGTGCTGAGTGTATGTAAGTGTTTACGCATGCAAAGCTTTTAGCGCCCCCCTGTGGCCACCCACTCTTTGCCTGTGTCCCAGGAGCTCTTAGCTCTGAATATTTCTGAAAAAAAGCACCTGAAGATATGGGTTCACACTATCAGAGGTTTTCTGGGAAGATCAACACCAGCAGGTCTTTCCCCGCCGTGCCTGAAGAAAGTCGCCTGCTGGAGGAAGGGCGGAACTGCAGGCGTGAGCGGAGTCGGGATGAAGACGAGGACGTAAGAGCGATCTTTACTCATCTGTTCCTCCTTTCCGCACCTTTTGCCTGCTTTTGTTCAGATTAAGGCTGAATTATGATTCGACTCCTTTATAACTGATAAAGAAATGGTTAAAATGACACCACAGTCCACTTGGATCACTTTGGTTGTGTTTGTCTGTGTGTGTGTGTGTGTGTATGTGTGTGTGTGTGTATTTTTTTACTTCAGTCAATTCTGCAAATTCGCGGAAACCGCTGATATCCTCCGGATTTATATATATTTTTTATGCATTTTAGTCCTGAATAATTAAGAAAAATATAATTTCCTTTTTTCCTTTTTTGTAACATATGTCTCAACATAAATTCAGCTACTTTTCCATATGAAATATAACTGTATAAAGTTTTTGGTACTGTCCAGAGAACACAAAGAAAGCACGTCTTGGGATGGTGAAATACTGCCAATTGGAGGACATTATTCATTTCTCCTTGCTGCCGATTGGCTGATACCCTGTGACACATCTCTCGAGTATTTCTTTGAGTGCTGTCATATTTTTCGTTTTGTTCTTCTTAAAGCCCTGTATTTTTATTACTGTAAATAAAAATAAATTATTACTGTATTTACCTGCTTATGTGCATGACTTACAGTACAGTCTATTCAGGGGTAGTGTGTGTATATATATATATATATTAGGGATGCACTGAAATGATTTTTTTGGACCGAAAACCGAAAATGAGGAAAAACTTGGCCGAAAATCGAAACCAAAAACGAAAACCGAAAGAAATTATTATTATTATTACATTAAAATGAATCTGTTACAAAACTATGAAAATATTCATTTAGCATTCATACAATGCACAATATAAAATAAAATTTAAAATAAAATAATTTACTTGGCCCCACTCATGATTAGCCTAAAAGCAAGATAGCTGAAATATTACACAATTAAATATCTGCTCTCATTAAACTACTGAATTCAAGTGTATTTTAATATTGTGAAGGAAGTGCATGAACAAAGTGCATTCAGAGCAAGTTCTTTAAAAACTGCTGTAAGATAGAACATTCTCTGTATGCCTATAACAAAATAGTGTATTAAAAGAAAGACATATAATAACTTTAATCACCGGGAAAAAAAAGGGTCTTGCCTCTTCTGTGCTTCATCCTCTGCATGGCGAGGGGGGAGGGTGCTGAAAAGTTTGTCTTTTAATTGCTCCTCCCTTCGTGAGTGCTTTTTCCCACTCGAATGCTCCTTTTAAAGAAAGAAAATAAAAGCTCCCATTCTGAGGGAGGAAAGTACAGACCTAGCTCCCTGTATCTCTCATTTTTGGAGCTGCTCAGTTCCCGAACGAACGAGAGCTGGTTAGCAGCGGCTAACACCGAGGCGAGAAGGCAACACAGTTGTTGATTACGTCATCATTGTTTCGGTCGCGTTAAAAAATAATTTTGGCCGAAACCGAAAATGCATTTTTTGCCATTTTCGGTGGATCCCTAGTCTTTACCCATTAAAATATCCTGCTACCAACTTCTCTGTTCCTCAGGAAAACGAGATGTCAGCGTAATCATATGACGTCTTTTATTTTGTTTTCCACTTTGTATACAGCAAAATACAGCCAACCTATTCCTAACCGGTGGTTAGTCATGCCTGTATGACATGAAGGCTCATATTTTTAAATCTTTTTTTTTTTTACAAAAACTATTATACTACTAATTAGTATAGTAGTTTTTGTAAAATAGTACTATTACACTATTAAACTATATTGTATTATAGTGCTATTATTATAACCATTCAAAACAATGAGTTATTTAAAATATTTCCTTAAAAATTCTGAATCATCAGATGGACAGTATGTATTATGTACTGTGTATCTATCTATTGTGCTCAGTGAAAAAAACAATGGAAATAAAACATCTGAAGATCTGAACCATTTCCAGATCACTGCATCCTTGCCAAAAATGAAAATTTGAACACCATATATGTCTCATCATTTAGTAAAAAGATTGTTTTTAACACATGTCCAGCCAAAGGCAATCCATGCATAATTTCAGACAAAGCCATCTGGAGACAACATGATCTCATAATGGGAGCACATGGCAGGAATGGGAGAGGATGGAGGATGTTCATCCAATGATATTTTCTATTGTGCCTGTGGAGTGACCTCTGCATGAACCTCTCCAAAACAGAAAGCTCAAACTTCATGTATGTGTAGGCAACATCTTTTTAGGAGCTAGAGGTTATTACTGTGAACACTGCTTATGACTTTGACTGATCACTGTAGCTACAGATCAGTAACAGACAAACACATACAGCCTTAAAAGAGTTTTCTTTTCCCTTTTTGGAACACGTAGGAGTCCCAGTTATGGCCAGTGAGAAAAGTGTAGTATGATTCTATATTTGATCATGCTACTGAGGTGGATAAATATAGAGAATTATGTATTTTTAATCAATACCATGTTCATGTTCATAAGTAAAGGAAAAGAACTTCTATTTATACTCAGAACCCACTGACCAGCATCTACAAGACCACTACCTTCAAGATTTGAGTCCAACCTGAGCCAGCGTGAGTCCAACAAATTCTTTTTTCCTGAACCATATCCTAAAGGTTCCAGTTCAAAACTGAAAATTCTTTGATTTACTTGAAATGACATCCTATCTATTATTATTATTAGCAGCGGAAGTAGCAGCAGTAGTAATTATAATAAAAATGATTTTAAAGCACTTGCATTGTGCAGTGCCACATTGTAAAGATCTGTCAAGCTTGTGTGCCAATTCCTCCACACCAAACTCATCCAGCCGTGTCTTTATAGACCTTGCTTTGTGCACTGGGACACAGTCATGCTGGAATAGAAAAGGTTCCTCCTCAAACTGGCTCCACAAAGTTGAAAGCATGGCGGTGTCCAAAGTGTCTTGGTCTGCTGAAGAATTACGATTGACCTTCATGGGAAATAAGGGGCCCCCTGAATTCAATAATGAGGTGTTTCCCAATACTTTTGTCCATATTGTGTCTGTATGAATGGTGTATATGTATGCATGGATGTATAGTCAGTAGAAGTACAAGAAAAAAATCAAGTGTAATTCTGCTGTATTTCTCTACACACTTTTATAAAGACACAGCAGCACCAATGATCAATTCTTTATTTACTTTTTGGTATATAAATCTACTTTGATAACAATGTCTCTGAAGTCCACAAGATGGCGCAAGACCTCATTCCTCTTTTGCATCAAGGCAGAAATTGGAACGGAAGTAAATCAGAAGAATTCTTTATGACTTAGAATGCATTTTAATAATACACAGGAGAAATACATTACAATTGTAATACCTGCTGTATGTATAAGTGCAAATGGCCCAAATATCATGATAGTATCGTACTGTCATCTCTGTGGCAATTCCACCCCGTAATTGTCAGCCCAACTGTTAGAAAAGATTTTAAGGTGGCTCACCTTGTTTAAGCATTTTGATGGCCACCTTCTGTTGCTTGGCGGTCCACACAGCTTCCCAAACCTCACCAAAGTGTCCCTCCCCCAGCTTCCTGCTCAGCTGGAACTCCTCTCTTGGCCTCTCCCATGGCTCCATGTCAAACAGCTCCCTCTACACACACACACACACACACACACACACACACACACACACACACACACACACACACACACACACATCCAGTTACATGATGTCAATCTGCCTGACACTTTCTACTTTCACTTTGTACATGAATCAGCATATGACCTCAAAAAGATTATAGAGGCAATAACGTCACACAGTAACACAGGCACACAACGTTCCGGAATATACAGGCTACAGCACAGGTGTCACTAAACAACATATTGAATAAACACATGTTCACTGCACAGGTGTTCCTTACTATGGGGACAACCATTGTGAACATTTTGCTGAGGGAAACAAGGCTCCAGACAAATTAAGTTTTGCATGACTAGACCTGTTGCCAGGGATCATAACCATGACTCAGCTCTCTGTTCAACCAGTCTCACACACACAGACCACTCGTTACTACCCCAGCCCGGGACCATCATGTCCGGCTACGTCTACTGTGGGATCACCTGAGAACAGCTGCTTTGCTCAGCTGAAGAAATGCTGTACATTCAGTCAAAAATGGTCATTTGCAAGTTTAGAAGCATTGATCTAAAAGGGGGACACCTTATTTTCTTCATTTCTGTATTATTCAAAATCACTCAGATGGCATTTTATTTACTATCCCTAAAGTTAAGTTTTTATATAAGATGTTGAGAATGGCTAAATGATGCTGACTCTTGGAGAAATCAATGGTCTTTGGGTTCTTTAGGTACAAGACCTTGCATGTACTTTAGGTATAAGATCTCTCCTATTAATGGTTTTAAACAATGTTAAACCTTAATGAAAAGCTTTCAACTTGGGAATCAGGCAGCATATTTGTAAAAATCAAGCAATAACTATCTGAGAATGGATCATCAAACCATTTAATTTAAAAATCAGTTGAATTTTTCTTTTAACGCAGTTTTCTGAGTGGGCCAGTGTAAGTTCACCTCTACTGGCCACATGCTGAACTGTCCTGGTCCCAGATGAATCCCAGATCATTTCAACTGTAATGAGCAGATGGCAGGTAGTGCTTCTGGTGTTATGTGGGCAACTGTTTTGCTGAGATCAGTGCTGTGAACAGAGTGACCCGTGGTGGTGGGGCTTTATTATGGGCAACAAAATCCTACAGACAACAAACCCAAGAGCCTTTCACCAAAGGCAATATGAATGCATAGAGACAGCATGGAAATCAAATCAATGTCTGTTTTTCCATGACCTGCATAATCATCAGACACACATTACCCACTGAGCACTGAGATGTTCTGGACTGGTGGGTATGGAAGCAGCTTTGCAAAGCTACAGAGCGACCAGGGAACGGTGGTCACACCAGATGCTAATATGAAAAATCCTACTGATTCTGGTTTTCACAGCCTGTCCTGTTTTTTGGGTTTCTGTGACCAAAAGGGAGGCGATCAGGATTCTATTTATTCTATTTTTTAAATTGGTGAAATATTCTGCTTTAAGTGCTGAGGATCTTGCAAAAAAAAGTCTGGGCCTCACAAGTCTTGGGCATCTGGGGATTTAGCTCCAGATTTCACAAACAATAACAACTAAAATGGCCAGTAATCCCAAAACTGTCTTGATATTGCAGCAAAGGCATCATAAAAAGGTGAAAAATATCAACACAGATGCTGAGTGATGTCAAAAAATCGCTTGAATCCATCGTTAGTTAAGCGTAGGATGTGTTAAGAGTTTGGCAAGTTTGTTGATTTCTTTATTTTAAAGAGATGATAAAGCTGATTTTTATTAACACTGTGTTATTTTTTTGCTCTCATTGACATTTTTTTTAACTAATTGAACTTTTAAACTGTTCTGTATTGCTGATCTTAAGTTATGAAGCGGAAGTTTGTATTTTTATTTCCACCTTGAATGGGGCAGCAGTTACAGACCTCAGAACCTCACAGCTGCACAACTGAAAAATCTGAGTGCCGATTTAGCCTCACCTAAAGTGAGCAAAAAACAGACATTACAGAGAGATTATTAATAGAGAGAAAAAAGCAGGAGCGTGTGATAAAAATAGCTTCATGTCAAATTTTGGAGCACGCAGCGACTGTACATCAGACTTAACAACCAGACCCCACATCCACAAATCAAGAATCCTCCTCCACTTCTAGATCCCTCCACTCAGATCCCTCCCCAGTCCAGCTTAGCCTGGAATTTTTTAATATCCTAATGAAGCCTCTGAAAAATCGTCTGAATCCATTTTGTGAAATGAAATACTAACCCAGTTTGGGTTCCAGTAGTTTGACAAAGTCAGTGTCAAGAACACACCAAAAATTTAAGCACATTAGTAGCAGATTTTAATACAAAAACAAGGGTTTAATGCAAAAAAAGGACAAGATGTTAAGACAAAATGTAAAAGCCAGTTCTGCTGAGTGTGAATGAGTGAGAAAATGACTGCAAGCGCACAAATGATTTGCTGCATTTTAGCAACAAACACAGAATAAACATGAATACAAAAACAGCACAGACTTGCTCAAATATAATGAAAATATTCACACAATATAAAATGCTGCAGGACGTCTCAGTCTGTTTTGGTTTCTTTTAAAGCAGCATGTATTTGTCTGACTGTGCATCAGTTTTCTTCACAGAACATTTTAGTGTGTTGATATCCTAATGCTATAGCAGCTATACTATACTTTTACTGATGCCACAGGATCTCAATACCAGTCAATATTATCAGCTGGCCATACGGACATCATATGGACAAAAGTATTGGGACTTTTTAATTATTGAATTTAATTACCTATTGCCACAGGAGTAATAAATCAAGCAGACCAAGACATTTTGGACAACGCCATGCTTCCAACTTTGTGGAGAAGAACCTTTTCTATTCCAGCATGACTGTGTCCCAGTTCAGCGTGGAAGGGCTCATTAATGTTCCTATCTAGAAAAGGGGGGCCCTGCAGAGAAAGTTTGGAAACCATTGCTCTACAGAATGAATGTTCACAAATTCTCACAGAAACTCTAAAATCTTGTGGAAAGCCTTCCAAGTGGAAGCTGTTATCGATGCAAAGGAGAACCAACTCTATATTAAAGTCTATGTATTTGAATGCAATGCAATTAAGGTCCTTTTGGTGTAATGGTCATGCATCTCAATACTTTTGTCCATAGAGTGTATATGGGACACCTGTAATCCAGTCGACTTATAAGGAGCACGTATAAGCCCTAAAATTACATCTGGAGTTTTTGTAGTTTTCATGGTTTGTCCTATTTAGTACAAACCAGGCAAATTAAAGCATGATGTGTGTGCTTTGTTATGGTGATGGTAATATTACACAGTACCTGCTGTATGCACGGCTGGTCCAGAGGGCATCCCAGGCTCCTGGGGTTGTTTTGGTAGTATCTGATAAGCTCATCCAGAGTGGCAAAAGACATCTTATCAGACACAAAGTAAGCACCAATTGTAGAGCGATGGATACGGAAATGGAAGACATTTGTTTCGCTCCTGGCTGTGAAACAAACGATAAAATGCATCAGATGTGTAAGTGCTTTCAGTTAGTATTATTATTTTGAGAGAAATCGTGCAAGATGTAGAAAAGCCTGTTGGTATTGTACTGGTGCTGGTGGCATATATTTTATACCTGTAGACAGATATATTTTTTTTTCCATTTTAGCAGATTGAAATAAAGTCCCTGCGCCCTCAAAATCTAGTAAATTAGATTTAAACTCTTGGAGGTCCATAGTTATTTCTTTTATTTTGTTTCATCATCTATAGCAGTGGTACAGTGGGAGTTGTGAAGACTGTTTACTCATGACCAACCATAAAGACAATAGTCTGCAATAATGATAACATTAATAATACAAATATTAATGGTAATAGAAAACAAACATCGTTTTAATCTTACGTTCCCCTGATTTTCTCTGTGTTATATATATATATATATATATATAAAATGTGTGTGTGTATGTATGTATATATAGTTTACTTGATAGTATACATAGCATATGCATATACATAGCATATCTATACAGATTTTATTTAGGAATATGGCAGTTAAACCAGTTCTGATTCTAATTCTGGTAGTAGATTGCTGGTGTGATTTTATTGCATGTGGTGAAACCAATTACAGAACATGCTCTACTGCCCTCCAAAGGGGAAACAGAACAGCTGACTCAGTCAGTAAGAGGTACAGATTGGCCAGTAAGGAACAGCGTACAGAGAAATGGTGGATGGGGGGTGTGCATAATATGGGAAATACTGAGGGACTTGCGGAAGCGAAGCCTACTGTTCAGCAGAGCAGAAAAATGGGGAGCAGTGCAGCAAGCAAAAAAGAAGGATGGGTACAGACGTCACCACTAATCAAGCAAATGAGAGCAAGAACAGTAGATTCATCATGTTACAGATGTCAGAAGGAGAGACAATACACTCGTGCTGACCTGAAATAGTGTATTCATCACTGTGGCTTTCACTGATTCGAACCAGGAAGGAACCGGACTTATTCTGGGGACTCAGGAGCAACTTCTCGGCTTTCTGTCTGTCTATGTTCCCATAGTACCACCTGTCAAACACACACACACACACACACATACACTTACACTTAAATGCACAATCAATCAAAAACAAGATTACAACAGACACTTGGTGGTCATCCACTTTTTCATTTTGACTGTGTCCAGTCTCTTTATAACATGAAGCAGGTGTATATAAATGCTGCTTCCACACATATACCAAAATCTTGAGTCATAATTAGACATGATTCACTGCTCTAGCCCATCCCTTATAAAATATGAAGGAGCACTTTACCTTAGTCATATTA
Source organism: Brachyalestes nurse (assembly GCA_037974405.1). Classification (NCBI taxonomy): domain Eukaryota; kingdom Metazoa; phylum Chordata; class Actinopteri; order Characiformes; family Alestidae; genus Brachyalestes; species Brachyalestes nurse. The sequence goes on along the minus strand of JBBPCY010000136.1, from coordinate 22,194,154 downwards.
TTTAAAAATTATTATGAATTTAAAATTAGAGTTTGACCCATTAAGGAGCAAACAGTGATATTTTTTTAACGTTGCAACATGCGACTCACAGAAAATACTGGAAAGTGTGCTTCATCTGTTCTTTTACACAGTGTGAGCTTTATCTGAAAAGCAGATCTGAGAAAAACCTGCCACATGTCTGTAAACACTGGTGCATTGACAGTGTATATCACATGTACATCAAACAAATGCACTGTAGTTTACATAAGAGGACATAGTACCAACACAAATAGGCACTCATTCTTACCAAGGATACACACTTTAATCCACAATTACTGTTTATGTGCTGTGGACAGAACATATTGGAGGGGGCGGGAAAAAACAAAAACAAAATATGGTTCTTGCAGCTTATATCAAATTTTATATTTTGATTTTGTAGTTTATGAAACTCATAAATAGAGATTGTGAACTAATGACTAGAAAAGGCCCATATTTAAGTTTGTTAACTTGTTTTCGTTTAGAAGATTACAGAAGCACATTGTTCACATACGTGACACAGCGGTCTATTAAAGATGGCACAATGCAATTTGCTATTATACAGTTTATATACACTGTTAATATACATAACTAACAATACTTACATTATTTATGATTCATTAACATTATTTATTATCATGTTATCCACACAGAATGGGCTATACGTACAATGACTGTATCACCAGTGAATATATGGCATGCAGAAGCCCTGCAGTACCTGCACTTGTACAGGTTTCATAACAAATAAACCTGAGAGGTGCGTAATGAGCATGGGCGAGGCTGCGTGCTCAGGCTAGCTGCGTGTGTCATGGAACGCCCTGGTTTCAGCGAAACTGTGACAGGTGCACGTCAGGCCCAGCGGCAGCAGTAACAGCCTGCTACCTGTCCACCTTCAGCAGGAGGCAAACCACACAAGCCACTGCTCTGCTGAAGATAACACAGCAAAGTGTGAATGCTGACCTGTGCAGACCCAGCATTATGAAACAGACCTCATCTGATCAAGGTCGGACCCACAGGAGGTCAGGAACTACACCTGCACTTACGTCCAGCACCTCTTGGAATTTGGTCCTTGCCCAGAACCTCTGTCTTGTTTGCCTCACTATCACTGTTTACTGTAGGTGCACTTACCACTGCAAGTAGAGTGAAGTGGCCCCTTATAGTCACTTATAGTGAACAAACCACATCACAGCGCACAGTGTGAAATTCTTCTCTGTATTTAACCCATTCGCTAAGTGAAGCAGCGGGCAGCCAACAACGTGGTGCCAGAGGAGCAGAGTGTGGGAACGGTACCTTGCTCAAGGGTGCCGCTAGCAGTCCAGGGATTCAAACCCACAACCTTCGGATCACAGGTACAACTCCCTAACCATTGGGGCACCAGCTGCGCCATAAAGGTGGTACAGCAGAGAATGGGTTATAAGCCAAGTGCGCTTCCACGGCACCATTCTGGTGACCCGACCACACCAGATGGGACTCGAACCCACAATCCCTAGCGTAGTAGACCAGTGCCTTATCCATGTGGGGATTAAACATATTGTAGGATCGCCCGAATAGGGACTTGAACCCTGGGTAAATAAAGCTTATAAGTATAAAAGGTATATACTTTGGAACCTAAAGAATGAGGAGCATCACTTGCCGCGGTACCGAGCTCAGTTCGAGCAGCAGGGGTCGCAGGGATGCCACACGTCCACCACTTACTTGTATTTGGCGAACTCGTCCTGTACCAGCGCCACGTAGTTGGCCGGCAGCAGACCCGACTCCAGGCTGCCCGTCAGCTTCTTGGCCAGCACGTAGTCCCCCCTCTTCTCGATGACGGACAGCTTGTCTCCCTCTCGGACCGACAGCTCCTCCTCGCTGCGGGCCTCGAAGTCGAAGAGTGCGGCGTAGAGCTGGACAGGCTTCTTCCTGGGCGCGGGGATCCGCAGGTCACCTGAGACGGTGCGGATTTCTGCCACGGTGGGGCTCGGGTAGTGCAGCTCGGGCCATATCCAGTCCCACAAGCGCTTCAGACATGGCATACAAGCACGGCAGCAGCCCTCCATGCCCAGCCCGGGTGGCGGAGCTCCAGGATAGCTGTAGAGCCACAGCGAGGCTGCTGTCTCAGAACCCCGGCTGAGCCTGCTGCTGCCCCGGGCTGGCCACGACTGGCCCTGGCGGTGGCGATAGAAACCGTCTTTACATTAATTTCCCATAAGCCTGCATACATTAAGCTTAATAAGCCTCCGATTCCAGGTTCAGGAAGATTTAGAGCTTCTTCTGGTCCTTCACAGACACCTGAACGTTTTTGTGGGTCTCTTTTTCTTCCAGCCCCCTCTCTCTTCTTTCAGTGTGGAGGCGAGCAGCCTAGGCAGCGGAGGATCAGGTGAAACCGGTTTGGTGTGAGGGTGCGGATGGAGCACTAGCGCAAAACACGAGAGCGAACTGGGAATGCGGAAACATGCTGCTGGAAAAGAGCAAAAACGGAGGGATAGAGAGGGAGGAAAGATGCAAGTCTACGTCTCTCGAAGATGACCATTCTCCTCCTCCTCTTCGGGAGAGTGGCGTGTGAGCCAGTAGCTGCCCCGCTCCCCCGCGGTGAGGACCATCGCTCATCATGAAGAGGAGCCGCATCAGGACGCTCTCCTCTCTGTTCCTCTGTTCCTGTGTTTCTCTGGAGAAAAACAGCGTGTTCAGCACCACTCACGGCCCGTCTAGCGCTGGGCAGGGGGGCGAACTCGGGAGGTGCCCATGGGGGCTGCAGCACCTCCAGATTTCAGGATTGTTTACCTGCGCCTGCTAAAAAATGTTAAAAATGAAGAAAAAATTTACAGTGCAGTGAGAGCATGTTGGGACACACACACACACACTTATAACAACATTTTTTTTTCTCAAAAAAAATTAATTAATTTTTTTTAACAGTGATATATAATTAATGGTATTCCTCTGTATCATGGGACATAAATCATTTAAAAAAGAATGAAAATGTATGAAAATGGTCTGTGTTTCACTGGAATGAAATCTTTCATCTTTGCAATATTTACACTAGTTATGCAATGTTTACATTAATACTGCATTTTAATATCAGCAAACATAAATGGGAATGTAACACCCAGCCTCTACATACAAGCAATATTAATGATTATTTTTAAACTAGTGATCATTTTTACATTTAAAAAAATCATTTAATGTCACAGTGTCCCACAGTTTTAGTGTGTGATATGTTACCCATTATTTCCCCTGCTCTGTGTGTGTGTGTGTGTGTGTGTGTGTGTGTGTGTGTGTGTGTGTGTTCTGTAGTGTAGTTTAACTGTGGACAGAACGCAGTCGAGAACAGCAACATGTCTCTCTCCCATTTGCATAAAGTTCCATAGAGAGCATAGTGGTTGCGGTCTGAAACAGGTCATATGCAAAAGTTTGGGCACAGAAAGCAATCACTTACTTTTTTAAAGACCCCTGACTCCCCCAACAGGCTTTCAACACCTTCCAAACCAAACGGATGCCAAATGTCAATTTTGTTGATTTTCTAAGTGAAAAGAAGAAAGCATCCTCTACAGAGAGAACACAGTTCTGTATATTTAAATACACTAACACTCAAAGTACAGGGCATACATATGGCCAGTATAAGAGCTATGCCATATGACATTTTAAACCTGTTTTTATTTTTATTTCATGTCTTCAATTCCAAAGGATACATGGACTGGTTGTTATACTCTTTAAAGCATAGAGAGTGTTGATTACAGCAGTGGTTTTATACTTTTCCTCATTAAATAAGATGTGATTCAGGTGATCACTAATCAGTTCCTCATAAAGCAGAATGAGGTGCTTGTGTGTGGAATTTAGCAGACAGGGATGATGGTTAGGATGATGGAAATGACGTAAAATTCAAAACACTATAAACATGAAACATTTCTATTTTTTTGTCAAACTGTCATTTACCTGATGAAGGTCAAAGACTGAATCGTTGTCATTTTTCATTAATAAAATAATTGCTTGCGAATTGGCCAGTGTGCGGGATTCTTTCTCTTGTCAAACTGTCATAAAAACAATCCTATAGGCATAGATGTCATTTCCACACACGCCTGTCTTTGCCACCGGAGAGGGAAAGTAGTTTTCTGTGGTATTTTGTAAAAAGCTCAGTTGATATGTAAGCTATTGATTTGATATCCTATCCTCATACAAACTACCACGAAGGTTCAGCATGCTTGGAAATGACATACAATCAAATAATCTCATCTCCAGCAATAATTACCTCAACATTTCTTCAATAACTATGCACTGAAAATGTACACCTCCTCCATATCAGACATCTGTTCCTTCGTCACAGTCCATTTCCATACCAACCTCCTAAACCATCTCTCATACAGACGTTTTCCCGGACATTACATTGGTCCTGAAGAAGCCTATCACCTTTATCAAGGAGAGGAGCCAGGCCTTTCTCAACTCAAAGACCAAAGATGCTCCAAACTGCCAGGTCCTGGGAGATGAGGGTTGGTGTTTGAACAGGAGGCAGCGGTTCCTTGAGGTAGTGCACACAACGCTCCGCCCAGACATTGTACTGTGGTCGACCCAAGACTGGAAAATAGAGCTGACAGTGCCGTGGGGGGTGGGATGTGGAAAAAGCTCTGAACCCTGTAGTTCAGCAGTGTAAGGACAACAGACAGCAGGAAGGCTTGATCCACGTGAAGACTGGCTGCAGAGGTTTTCCAGTCAAATCAATATGGCGGTTGTTGTCAGCTCTGGGTCTGGACAAAAGAACCCAGAAACAAGCGGCATGCAGGATGGGGGAGGAGGCTAAACGAGCCTCTTGCTGGATATAAAGTAGGCGAGAGGGGGGAAGTTGGAAGCCAAGAGCAGATGGGCAGAGATTCGGCCACCACTGCCAGCCCACCAGCTGGAAAGGTCGAAACGCTCAGTGAAGGTTGGGTACCATCTGATGGGACATGATTTTGGACGAAATCTATGGGTGCCTCATAAGATAACCAGAGAATACATCTGTACAGGTGCATGACACAAGCTATATGTTGTGTATCACGTACCTTTTTTTGATACTTTATTCAAATAAATGAGATCAATTTTTCATATTTGATATTTCACATGGTTGAAAGTCTGGATATAAGACTGGCCTATAAGTGTTTGGAAAATAAACCCTATTAGACAAACATTTGAACGACGGTTTTATTGTTAATTTGAGAAAAAGAGGAAACAGTCCAAAACGATGTGTATTTTTGAAATTATGATCAAAGGACAGGAACGTTCTTGGAGTCTAAGAAGCACCGTTACTGGTCATTAATGAATCCGAGGATGATGGATTTATCTGGTTATAGATCTACACTGGCAAAATAACACACCCCATTTATACCTGGTCACTTCAGGTGAGTTGGATCTAGACTGTATCCTGATGAGAGTTTCAGCCACGTGTTTTTACGTTTGGTGGTTGAATGCGTCTCCAGTCAGCCAGACTGAAATCTGATTATATGTGGTGAGTAATATGCAACCCATCACACTCACATACATCATCGGGAAGTGCTTCGACAGGCTCGTCATGAGGCACATCAGAACACAGCTGCCTCCCTCACTAGACCCCCTGCAGTTTGTGTATGGTCCCAAGAGCTCAGTGCATGTTGCCATCACCACCATTGTTGTTCATAGACTTCATTCAACACCACCCTTCCTCAGCACCTGATAGGAAAACTGAGACTGCTGGGCCTGAACACCTCCCTCTGCAACTGGATCCAGGACTTCCTGGTAACATCCTCACTACACTGAGCACAGGGACCCCCAGGGGATTTTTCTGTTCCATTCAAGAAAAAAAGCAGCTTTGTATCACAGTCTGTGTTTTACAATAAAAAGACTTAGAATATTTGTCCTCCTGTGTCTTCGCTGTCATCAGCCACATGTGTTAAAACAGTATGTTGTAGCGAGAGCTTTATTTGAGTGGGGTGCGGAATTCAAATGAAACCCATGTGAGACGATGAACTGAAAAAGCATTAAGTGCTGAAGGGTGGTCTCCTCCATTAGCAGAACTACTGGGGGAGGTGCTGTGACAGTCCTGGGAGGGGTTTTGGTTGTCATTTGCATCTCGGAGAGACGAATGAATTAACACTGCACATGCTCCAGTGCTTCTCAGACCTCCTCCTGAAGTGATCTGAACAACTGAATTCATATCCATTTTACATGCGCCTTGGGTGTGTTTACTGTTGCATTTTTATGAGGCTCAGCCACATCCAGATTTAATCCCGATACTCAACATGCATGAAGGGTCTACAGCTCCGGAAAAAATAAGAGACCACTGCAATTTATTTTGAAATCAGCATCTCTATGAGTGACAACCATTCCAAGCCAGTTTCTGTTAAATTCCTACACAAGCACCTCATTCTGCTTTATGAGGGACTGATTAGTGATCACCTGAATCACA
>JBBPCY010000136.1:22167871-22178150 GCA_037974405.1 Brachyalestes nurse | reverse complement strand
GTGGTGTGGAGGGTGGGAGACAAGTCATAGTCACAGCCTGCATGGTAGAACAGCCACACACACTCCACAAATCTTAATTTTCCATGAGAAGAACAGGAGAAGTAGACACAGCTCTCCTTGCTCTGCCAATCAGAAGTGTCCAGCCAATCAGAAACCAGAGACTGACATCACACAAATTATGACATATCCAGTATGGAGGTTTTTTTTTTTTTTTTTTTTTGAAGCTTTGGCCTCCTTTCTACTGATAATTAGGTCCCGTCTCTTAAACTCGTGCATATGTACATAAATAAGTCCCTCTGGCGATTCTGATTGGTCCCCGTGCGGCATGAAAGTGACTCAGTCATGAGGTCAGAAAACAAGAGCAGCATTCACAACTTAACAAAATTCGTTTACAATGCAGCATGGGAAATGCAATCCTTTTTTTTTTCCGTTCTCCTTCCTCACGTATGGATATGCCGGTTCGTCCGAAAGGCAGCGAGATCTGCTCCTTCTGTGAGTGTGCATTTCCCAGAATGCATTGCTGTGCTGAGGGCAAAGGGTTGCCAAGGCGATGGAGTGTGTAGGAGGGGTTTGGAGTGGGGGTCCGCTCAGCACAGCTTCATTTGCATAATGTCCAACAGTCTGATGTGCCCCCTGGACAGAACTGAACCATCTTTGAGTGCCGATTCCTTAAGTAGGATTTTTGCGTTTATGAGTGTGTGTGTATGAGACAGAATTAATGAGTGTAAATGATGTATGTGACGTTTCAGAAAGTGTTAGACGACGTGCCGTAACAATTAGCGTCTACATTGCACCTAACCCCCAACCTCAGTAGCGTTCATCTCACAGTTTATCCCCCCTCTTTATCTCCGGTGGTATCTCTGTATCTCTTGAGGCCGTGCTCACAATGTATGTAGCTTATAGTACATGCTCATCTCTATGGCAACTTAACATCTCAGCTGGGTGTGTTTTTGCCATCCCACTGGATACGAACAGAGCTTAGCCCTTCCGAGGTGTTGGAGGCCTCGGTGTGGACCTTGACGACTAGCTGGACGAACGTATATTTTTGCGCTGGGTCTCTTGACTGCAATCACTGGAACTGATTGTGACTGATTAGTCAGTTCAATACGTAATTTAAATAAGTAGGGCTGGCCCGGACAGCATTTACAGGCTTCAAAAAATACTGAATACTCATTCTCAAAATCACTCTATAAAAAAAAAAACAATACTTACAATGACCATTATTATCACACGGACATTACCGCAGTTCAGAATATGTCCAGTAGGTGGCAAGAATGTGTTAATAGTCTAAACACACGGGGTGCGATCCCTGTATCAGCTCACATTATGTGTTTTGTCTCATCTAACACACCTGGTTTAACCCAATAACAGACTCCTAGTTGGGTTGGGTGTGTGGAGTATAGGGGTCTATCAGTATGTTGCTTCGACAGAATCCACGATTGTAGCTTCCTTGTTCAGATACAGATTTTCTGAGTGAATAGAGCAATTCTCCATTAAAAGTACTATGAGCTTTGTATATTTTTCATATATTAACTGGTCCATCTTGGGATCTGTGCCTGATGGAATGTACTGAAGTTTAGGCTACCATTGTTACGGCTTGAAACGAATACCAACATAAACAAATATCTTCAGTACTCACAGGATTCGGGCCAGCCCTATAAATTAGTCATCCCTCCCACTCTTCCAACACAACTCGATGAGTCCCAAAGCCCCCACCCTTTATGAAACCTAAAACCAGGGAAATAATGATGGAGATTGTATATTAATGATCCGATCAGACGGGAAATGACTGATATTCTGGAGAATACCCTGGAGAATTCACTGGAGAGGGCTACAAGGAACTGATTATGTTGATTATTCTCCACAAGTGCTGTGACGTTTCTTCTGTGACGAGCCATTGGATGGCTTTGGAGCCACAGATTGTGCTCTAAACAGTGCTGTGATGTGACAGAATCGTCCAACTTCTCTCTGTCATGCGACTCCTCCTCAGATCATTGGGCGAGAGGGACTTCTGCCCTGCTGCCAACCTAAACACGGGCTAAGGGAATTTGGTAAAGACACTATAATGAAGGTAAGGCTGTAAAGAATGTAAAATAGGTAGCTCTATAGAGAGAGGGGACTGTGTGTGTGTGTGTGTGTGTGTGTGTTTATATGTGTGTGTGTGTGCACATGTGGCAATGTAGCTACATATACCTTTCTGCTAATGTGCATATTCCAATTTAAGTATGTTCCTAGGTGTACGCTTGTCTGTGCACGTCGGTGCTTGTGTGTGCGCGTGTTTGTGGGAGAGACAGGACTGAACCGTGTGTAGTAGGAGTTCTTAGTTCTGCTGCAAGATGAGGTTCTCCAGCTCGTCGGCGGAGCGGAGCAGGAAGGCTGCAGACTCGCGGTAGCCTGCGATGAGCTGCCGGACGGCAGTCACTTCGGGCGGACTGAGCTGGGCCGACGCCCCGCCGCCACCGTTACCCTGACCATGGCTGTTAGAAGTGGAGGTCGCGGAGGAGCTGGAGCCCAAGGACTTCATGCTGAGATCTGTGGGGCCTGAGAGAGAGAGAGAGAGAGAGAGAGAGGGCAGGGGATGAAATGATGAAGTGATAAAAGCAGAGGCAGGAACAGTAGGAGTGCGAATGGTAACTGCGTGCATTTCGGTTTGAACCGCTCGCGAGAAGTCACTAACCGTTGCTCTGAGTCGTCCCACTGTTCTGCAGGTTGTTGCCTAGAGCCCCGTAACCACGGAAACTGTAATTGAGCCCACCATTGGTGTACAGCTGGTCCTGGGAATAGGCTGAGGCAGCCAATGAGAAGCCTGAGTGGGCCAGGGCGGCCGGGTCCCTGGAGCTGGGCTTGTCTGTGGTGATCGGCTCGTCCTGCAGAGGGCAGCAGAGGGCGTGTGGTGAGAGAGGTAGACTTTAGATAATGTGCGCTGTGACACATGATGATAATAATATTAATAATAATAATAATAATAATAATAATACATAATGTAAAGTGGTCACACACAAACACACCAACATAGAGAACAGTGCAACAATAGTATAAAAATAAGAGTAACTGGGCAACATGCAAGTAAAGTTAGTACAAGAAATACTAAACAATGTTTCATTTGACCAAACCTGTCCTGAGTGTGTGGACAGCTCTGTACAATACAAATAAATATAAGTAAAATGTGCAATGATTGAAATCTTTTGCTATGTAGTTAAACAAGTATAACCGGTGTAACCAGTATAAACAAGTATAACCGGTGTAACCAGTATAAACAAGTATAACCGGTGTAACCAGTATAAACAAGTATAACCAGTGTAACCAGTATAAACAAGTATAACCAGTGTAACCAGTATAAACAAGTATAAATAGCGCTTAATCTGAACAGAACAGTAGCATGAGTATAAATTCAGTATAAACAGTTTAAGGGCGGTATGAGTAAGTTAGGAGGGTCCTGAGGGCAGCATGGTGCTGAGGAACTGGACGAAAGAAACTATTTTTGTGAATTTTTAGTCGTGTCTAAGCATCAAGCATCACCAAGCAAGGAGGCTGAAAGCTAGAACCCCCTGGATCCATTTTACAAACCCTATTTGCCCCATCGTAACTTTCCCTACTCCAAATATCTTCCGTTTCTTGCCAAACAAACGCGCGCACACTCACGTGGGCCTGGTAGATGTCGAGGCGCATCCTCTTGGCAGCGTTGCGAGTCTCGCTCTCACAGGCAGCTGCCAGGATGTTTTCAGCCATGGCGGAGGTGAGGTGGGGGGGTGTGGGCCGTGTCTGAGGGGAGGAAGACGGAAAAACAATAGAAATGTCAGCACACCAAGGTTAATGCACACGGCAGGCATGCACTTTAAGCAGTCTGCTCCAAAACTGAAAAAAAGATATAAAGGTATTGCTTTAATCTTTTCTCTACAGTCAGGGCAAGAGTGAGCCGCTGACAAGTGCTCCACACATACACCTGCCTTCAATTCTGGGAGACATTTACATTTATTCTCTTCCAGACGCTTTTATCTAAAGTAATACACAGTTCAGCCGAGATGTGCATTTATAATTTAGTATATTTGCTCCCTGGAAATCAAACCCATTCCCTCTGTGTTGAAGCCGAGCTACAGGAACACCGAGACATGACGAAAAAAACCAACACAAACTCAACAAGGCGAGCTCCAGACAGCAGATGTGTATTTCAGTTGGCTGGGATTTGGAAGCATGTGTGCGCAATTCCCCTCATGTTTCACGAACAGCAGGTTTAGGACCTTGAAGTGACAGAATCGCTTCCAACTTCGCAGGAACTAGAGCAGAAATTTTAATCGCTGAGCAGATAGTTTTGAAATAAATGTACAAGATGACTGTTTTTTTTCATTTAAGTAGGTGAAGAAGTGAAGAATCAACCCCTACAGGTTATTGCAAAATAACAACAAAAGCATGGTATATTCCATCCATCCACCTATTAACCACCTATCCATCCAACTATCTACCCATCCATCCATCCACCAACCCACCCACCTACTCATCCATCCACCATCTATCTACCCATCCATCCACCAACCCACCCACCTACTCATCTATCCATCCACCATCTATCTACCCATCCATCCATCCACCAACCCACCCACCTACTCATCCATCCATCCACCATCTATCTATCTATCCATCATCCATCCAAATATCACCCACCTATCCATCATCCATCTATCCATCCATCTATTACCCACCTATCCATCCATCCATCCATCCATCCACCTATCACCCACCTACTCATCTATCCATCCATCCATCCATCTGTTCATCCATCCACCTATCACCCACCTATCCATTCAGTCATACATCGGGGCAATCTGGCATCTCCAATCCACCTGACCTGCATGTCTTTAAACTATGGGAGGAAACTTGAGTGCATGGTGTAATTTTATATTATTATATGGTTCCTCAAAATGCTGCAGGAAGTTCCACTGAATTGAACGGGCCATCAGACTGGGAGAACAGACATGAAACGAAGACCAAAAGGAGCACAGTGGGGTCCACTGGGGCTTTAAAGAACTGCTTAGTAGAGAAGGGAACGTCTGCAAATTTTGTAATTTAATTTAAAGTAATTTAAATCAAGTCCACATTTCCTCTGGTCAGTTATTCAGTTATTCTGTTATAGTGTTTTTAAACATGTGATCAAAGGTGCTAATGAACACCATCCTCAATGGTAGGAAGCATATTCAACAAGCTGACATCTGCAGGTAGCCGAACAACTCCTGAAACTTTTTATGTGAAGTTTTCTTTATCATGGATATTCCATCTGTCATTATCTGAAAATAAATCCATTCAGGACAATGTAAGACACGCCCTGTTCGCCCCACTGAAATTTATTTTTCGATAATGAACAGTGGACTAGTGAACAGTGGATTATTTCCTTACTTAACCACATCTAAGCTGTTGCCTCTGCCTGCTTTAGAAAGGTAAAGTCTACCACCAGAGTAGACTGAGCGCAGGTAAAATGAATCAGCATATGGAATGGGAGCTTTCTGTGTGCTACCATGTTTTCTAACACCATGGGACTGTCACTACGGAAATGGTTACGGATTTATTTCACCAGAGAAACAATGTTTCACATGTAAAGCATGTGTTTAAACTGGTTGCACACAGCAATCTATGCAATAACTTGCTACTACTCAGATGTGCTATTTCTTATTTCAAATCACTATCATTATGTGAAATATCGTATCATTATAATAATAATAATACATTTTTTTTATATAGCACTTTTCATTTTACGAAAAAATCTCAAAGTGCTTACACAGAAAGCAACAAAATAGAATAATAGGAAGTCCAATATAAGGTGCAACATTATGTGCAATATCTAATCATTATGTGCAACAGTCTTACCGTGTGCAATATCATTACTTATCTCAATATTACTCTGTATTATGTGCAATAATGGACTTAGTTTAGAGAGCAACTCCAAACCACTATCTGTGTTAACTAGTAAATTATTTACTAGTGATGCTCCGATCAATCTGACATTTTATGACTCGATCGGTACTCGTTAAACTCGGCCGATCTTAGGAACCGATCACAATTGATGACGTCAGTGCGTGAGGGCGTACATATTTTGTCTCGTATTAAGTATCCTGATGTGCATAGTGTTATGCATAAACCCCCATTGTAAAGGCATATTAAAATGTTCACTATATAATAAATACTCCTTTGTGATTATTTAGTATTCTGTTAAAACAATAGTTACATTAGATATATTACTGTAAAAATATAAAAATATAAGAAAGGCAACATTTATAGTATTACTTTATCTGAAAAAAAAGTTAATGGTGATCAGAGAGCTTACACATCAGCTATATAAACTTGAAGCATCAGAATCGGCATTGGTATCGGCCGATCACCATGACAAAAAATTGGTACTTGGTATCTGTGGCAAAAATCCTGATTGGAGCATCCCTATTATTTACCAGTTATTTATCTATAGTATTTATACCCCAGCATTTTGTGTAAAAAGTAGGGCTGTAACGATATGCGATATTAAACTGCAGCATGTGAGTTTGAGTCTCTGGGTCGATTTTTTAGGCTCAAACCAAGGAAAAACACACATATCAGAATATTTCTGGATATTTGAGGATATTTGATAGGGTTAATTGTCCAGCAAATAAGAATTTCAAGGGGAAATAGGAGCGACTGCCTGAAGAGACGCACTGGGGAGGCGTGGGTGTCCGAGCTGAATTTCTTCAAATGTAAGTAAAAGGAAATGATGACACTTGACTTTCTAAATGTCTATAAGCTGACTGGTTGTGATAAAACTGCTGGGGAGTTTGTTTGTAAGAGTTTTATTGTGTTTTGAGCGAGTTTTGTGCAATTTTGGCCAGCTGGGCGGACTCGAAAAGACTCGAAAAGAAATAAAAGGCGTCTCGAATGGTACTGGTACTCCCCTACCCACCCAAAGAATCGCCATACAAACCAAATCGTGGGTTTGTTGTAATAAATAGTACAGTATACTTAATATACAGAGTATTTTTCCAGAGTATTTCTGCAGTGTTAATTTAGACTTTACATTTTATATTGTACTTGTCTCTGTGTGACTTTGCAGTCATAGCGTAAGCAATTTCCTCTGGAATCAATACAGGTTTGTGATTCTGATAAACTCTTTAGTTTATTAATATTAACGTGCATCATGGGTGATCTGGTCAGGAGAAGATCTAAGTACAGGTCTCAATACACCCGATATGCACTGAGGATGCATCGAGATCTCACCACATTCGTGACACCCAACCCAAATATTCTGTCTGCTTCAAAGTAGCACCGGTGAATGTCTTTACCTCTGCGGAGGGATTCCCAGTGGTTGTATGATGTATTTACGTCATGTAAGCTGGGTATTGAGGTGAGAGAGGGACAAAAAATATAAATTCTGTCGTTTAAGGGCCCTGATCCCTTGAGAAGCCTGAACACCACGGTGTGTTTAGCTGTGTAATCTGCTCAATTTATGTGTAGGATTGCTGCCTCTGTACCTCAAAGCCTCCTTTCTTCATGCGCCTGCAGGACTTGAGGTAGGTGCGAATGCGTTTACGAGCTCGCTCCTGGAACTCTGGAAACTGGCGGCTGCAGGACTCGATGATTGCCTGAATCTTCTCTTTGGGCTGCTTGGAGATGGGCACCATCCGGTCTAGGTTCTCGTCCACAAACAATCGCACAAACATCTGAGGGCGAGAGTGGAGGAAATGAGGGTAAATTTCAGCAAATGAGGCTGAAAAAAGGAAGAATGGACGAAAAGAGGGAGAGAAAAGAGAGAGGAGGTGGCTCGAATTGTGGGAATGAAGGAGCATCCGAATGTTAACCTTCTGAAGAACAGCACAAACTTCTGAGAGAGGACAGAGTGATATTACAGATAGGATGAAGAGGAGGAAGAGTATGAATAATATGGAATAAAGTGAGAGTGAGGCAGAAAGTGTCTGAAAGAACTGCAGGAAGAAAAGTAATCAAGGACAGAGGCACAGAAAGGCAGATATGATGTTATACATCAATGTCCAAACTCAGTACATAAATCCATATAAACCCAGGTTGTTTTTTTTTTACCCCAGGAGCCATTTGGTTTGACATGGGGGGTCTGGGGGGGGCCCCCGTGATTTAAAGGGCCCAATACAACTAGCACAGTGAGCACATGGGGCCATTTTCCATTGTAAATATGCATAGATACATTTAATCTATAGTCTATATATGACTTATATTTACATTGTTTACATTTGTTCATATTTATATTTAACTGCTATATATATATAATGTTTTACACAAACTGACAATTTATTTGGTATTTTTAGTTATTTTGTCTCAGGGTGACGCAGTGTTACATGTCGTTTGTGACAAATAGTAAACATTTTAAAATGCAGTAATGGAGGTTCTCACATTGAAAGCTTTGAGTCTCTCGGAGTCCACGCCCTCCGCGTCGTTTATCTTGTCGCTGTCGTCGTGATCGTCGTGATCGTCGTCATCGTCGTCCATGACCTGAGCGCGCGCCGCGTTCAGGTCTTCGGCGCACATGCTCAGTTCAGTCTTCACCGAGTCGTAGCTTCCTGAGCTGTACAGAGGAGACTGAAACACACACACACACACACACACACACACACGAGAAATGACCTTTTACCTTCACACTCAGAAAACACATCCAGCCATCAAACCCCCTTTTAGCACTGCGTCATCCCACATCAGGGGGACAACTCTCTGACCTCACAGCCACTCAACTGCAGGGCTCCAGACAAAATAAAAACCAAACACAAAATATTTGGGAGCTACATTATTTTTTAGGAGCCATAATCTCTGTCAATTGTGATATAAATAAATAAATAAACATTGTCACGGCACATTTTGTCTCCCGTCTTGCCCCGTGTAAAGAGCGTTAAAATGAAACAAGAAATTACGACATGGACTAAATTATTGCCAAAGTAAAACAGTGTTTCTCGTGGAGTTTCTTATATTTCAGAATGCGCTCTGCATCAGGTTGCCAGGTCGTGCGAATCGTTTCAACGAAACTCAATCACTCAATCACGACAACACTGCTCTCGAAAGAGATGTCGGCCGTGAACGAGCCGATTCTTCGACTATATTTGGTGAAACGAAGAGCCGCCTGGGAGCCAAAAGTGCCGGATCTTCTTGGTGATCTGATCCAAATGATCCGAGTCATTAAAAAAAAGAGCCGAAATTCCCATCACTGGCTCTGGATCGAGCCTCATTATAATCACGGGACAGTGTAGGAGGAACAACAGACTCAGGTTAAGCGAATCATTACTTTTAGTTATTTTAATTTCTCTTGGCTGTGAGAGACGATCGCCACTGGCGACTGAGATGAAAAGATAGATAATCGCAAAATAAACAAACAATCTAGTCGCATTGGCGACCATTTTAGTCGACATTTGGAGCCCCGCAACTGGGTTACAGTTCCAAAGGAGTCAATTCAGTGCTGCATGGAATCACTTCAGAATTATTTTAAAATACACAACAGATGAATCAGGGGTGGGCGATATTTACTCATTTTTGTCTCACAATATTGTGGACCACTGTAGACTGTAGACTGTAGATGTTTATAATAATCTAATATCTAATAGTACAAATGATACTAACGCCAAAAATAACACAGTAATAATAATAAAATGATCATATGTGTCATTACAAAACAAATACTTCATTAGCTTCAGCTCCCAGCAGACATTTTTAGCCTGCAGCGTCTCCTCCTGCTTGTTTTTATGTCCTTATTCATCCTCAGTTCTCTGCTGCACACAGGCAGTCTTTCATATTTTCTTACCACACAGTTTACTTATTTGTATGCAACAATTTTGGAATTTGCTGCCTTGTTCAGTTTTGTCCAAGTGTGACAGAGATCTATGTGTCCAGCAAGCGCTCCTCAGCCGGCGCTGTCCGCGGTGCTGAAGAGGACGAGCACGGCCAGGACCCGCATCGGAGAACGCACAAGCCTCTTCAGCACCAATGTTACGGGCCAGCCAGAGCACGCGCACGAGGGAGGGCCGTTCCAATGAGACGCACTTTGACTGGACGCCAGGCGCCTTTCAGTCCCTGAACCAGCCGCCTCACTACAGCCCTGCACCTTCACAACCCCTCCAGCACGGCCACCGGCACTTCGTCAATAAAGAGGACCGTTTATTCACCAGAGCCCCTCGACTCTCTGTGTCCCTGTCGGCTGGCACTACACCATCTGTCAATCAATCTGTCTGTCTGTCTGTTTTACCATCCAACTGGTCTCACTGTGAGAGGAGAGTGTTGATTACAGCAGTGTTTTTATACTTTTCCTCATTAA
>JBBPCY010000136.1:22125007-22137507 GCA_037974405.1 Brachyalestes nurse | reverse complement strand
AGCAGTACAGTACAGGTCTAGATAGAATCTAAGGGAGTGCTGGGCTCATGCACCCAAGGTCACTTCTAACTGGGAAAAACATCTCTGGAGTTGAGCAAAGCAGGTAAATGGAGGGTTCAAAGGCTTCCTGATATATTTACAGATAATCATCTACATATATATGGTAGTAAGACCATAAGTCAACTTTTCTGACCTTGATGTCTTCAGGCATTTAAATTGTCTGGCCAATGGTGTGATTGGGCAACATCACTTTATCTAAAAATGTCTTCCAGGAGACCTATATTTGGTAACTGGAAATAAAACATAAGCATTACCATATTAATGTGACCAGCAGCACCAAAAATGCTCCGAAAGGTCTTCGCTAGTTTTAGCCAATGGAAAAATATCAGCCTAGATTTAACGAATATATGACTTGTGGATGAAAATTAGTGGGACATGTTTTAGAGAAACGCTGAATAAAAATCACTGTACAGTAATCCCCCAGTTTTCACGCGGATCAGGACTCGCAGATTCAGTTACAGATTTTTTTTGAGAACCGAACTTTTACGCGGAAATCCCCACAATAACGCGGAAACTGCAAATATCCTCTGCCTTTTTTGCTTACTTGTGGAAATAAATACATTTTTTCTGGATGTTTTCACACAAGGGGACCCGTTCATCTCGCCGCGGTGTCCCAATACTTTTGTCCCGCGACCTTCCGAGTTGCATATCTCGGCGGGGAAAGCACTCAGACACTTCAAACTCCACAGTTCAGTAGATCTCCAGAAGACCTTTCCAATGAACCCTCATTTGTATTTTTAGCCCGAGTAGATCAGGTTTTATTCTCATTTTTATTTTTAGGGGTTTTTTTTTTTACCAAAACACAACGCGGTTTTTCCACTATACGCAGGTGCTCTTGGAACGTAACCCCCGTGAAAAGCGCGGGATTACTGTACTCTGTTTTTGATAGTGTTTTCTAAATGTGGCACTACTTGCTTTCTGTTGGTTCCTACTCATCAGCTGTCTGAAAAAACTGCATATTGTATCATAAAAAAAATGGATGTACTTTGATATATTTCTGCATGAGATCGCAACAGTTTCTGAGGAACTTTGCCAGCGTTCTGTAAAGCGAGTCCAATCTTGCGACAGTTGCTGTGAAATCTGCATTTGCATTTTGGGAGAGAGCGTGAACAGTACAGCTCGTCTGTTTTTCGCACAGACCATTTTCAGTGCATATTGTAACCAATCTATTGTGCTGTAGACGCACAGCCAAGCAACAGATGAAGCTTCTGCCACCTATTACTGAGCACTGTGGATTTAATCTGCTCCTTGGGTTGGCTGTATTAAGGGAATCTGTTCAGTTACACAGAGCTACAGGGGCTGCATTACTGACAAACACATGCCTGAAGTTCTCCCCCACGCGCAGACACAGACAGACTCAGCGGTAGGCTGACGAAGGTTGATTGTGAGGGGGAGAGAGGCTAAGGCTACCTGCAGTCCAGGCTTTTTAAGAGAGTGACTCATCAAGAATCTATTCCGAGATGCCACCCCCTCTCCTCTCTCTCGCTCTCTCTCTCTCTCTCTCATTCTCTATCTCTCTCACCATCTCTCCCCCTCCACCCAGAGCCATGAACAGAAAGCTCCACGGGGCTGAGACACAATCACTCAAGGGACGGGCATTTGACATATTCCTCTCCACTCCCTGAGTCTACCGCACACCTACTCATCTCTCTTCCCAACACACTGTAGAGCAGAGGTCAGCAGCTATAACACAGTCCTGACCGGATCCAGTAAAAGATTTACTGTAAGTGGCCTGAATTTGACAAAAAAAGACACTGCAGGTGATCAACAATACTGTCACCATCAAGCCAGCTCTCCCTCACATTACACAGAATGAATTCCTGTTTCTTGAACACACATTTAAAGTTAAAACTGTTTTTTCATCTATTAAGTCCCTTGCAGGGTTTGTCAGGTTCTGACATCATTTTCCAAACGTGTGGAGTTAGTGGGGTCAAAGATCGCACTGTTAAAGACAGAGAAGTGATCAAACGAAACATAACCAGCTTAAGTAAAATTAATAAGAAGCAGCCTACACTGAGATATTATCAGGAGGCTGGTGATTTTATGATTTTTTTAAATGGTGTGACCGAGATCCACTCTACGCCACATCACCATGCTCATCCCTCGCTAATCATCTGCTCATCTGAACTAAATAGCAACCATAAGAGAGTGTCTAAAACAGCCACTTGGTGGAACTTGGTGGAAATCAACCTGCAGTTCACAAGCACAATGACTTCTATGAAGAATTTGGTCTTATTTAGAACAGACAGTAGACCAAAATTTTTATCTGCCGTTAGGTGCTGCCAAACCAGGCCTTTACTAAACATTCCAGTGAAATACTCCAATCCTAAACTCTCAAATGTAAAAATGAAAAATACAACCATTAGCAAAACAGCTAACGGTGAAATGGGCCACCTCAAAGACAGCACCGGGTCTCTCCTTCAGTGGCTCTGCAGAAGATAAAAGCCACACTTGACTGAAGAGCTGAAGTGCATTTTTGTCTGATGAGCCTGGGGGTCCACAGATTTTCTCTCTCACACATGATGGAGCTGCAAAAATTTTGAGAACTGAAAAAACCTGACACATAGCTCCACTACCAGTGTCCTTCGCTGTCAAACCATTAACATGAACATGTATGAGAACTGTGTACGATTTTTCAAAATGTAAAAAGCCACTCACAAAATCATAAATGGGTAAAGACTGTGCAGGAGAACTTGTAGACACACTGCACTGCTGAATGATTAACAGAAGGAAATAAAAGAGAAATAGGTTGCTTTATGTTTGCTTGCTTACTCAAACATCCGTAAGTGATATAACTGATGTGACAGGACAATTTTTAGCTCAATATTCTTCAGTATTCTGCAATATTGAAGGAAGACACCAACCCAAAATCTCATTACAAATCAAACAAACTCAAGCACCAGAAACACGTACCTTTTCATTGAGCGTTATCAGGCTGCAGAGTGAGACAGTGGTGATTCTTCAACTGGCTCATGATCTGTCCTGCGTGTGTGTGTGTGTGTGTGTGTGAGAGAGAGAGAGAGAGTGAGTGTGTGTGTGCCTAGAGAGCATGCTGGCACTCAGCACCAGAATGGGATGTGAGTGCCAATCAATCCCTCGGTCTGAAAGCTGCTTAACCCCGACTTAACCCATATGTCTACCCCATGCATCCTCTTCTCTCCAGCTCTTTTCTCCTTTTGAAAAGGAGGCAGGAGAGTCTTGGATGAGAGCGGCACAACGGGCGGCGCTCCCGCGATCCAGTTTAGGGCTTTTCAATGTTCCGACCCTTTATTTTAGATGGATAGTTGTAGCTGATAATAAAATTCTGGCCTGGTGATGTAGGAACGTCAGTAACTGCTCAGAACAGACCGGTCTAGTATTTGCCCACATAATGCTTACAACATAATCACAGTGAAACTTAGAGTGGAAAACTTTTAGCAGGACTGTTCCATCAGACAGAGGTGTAGGTGTAAGTATCATAATTAGAGCTAAGCTGAGTGACTGCCTGAGCTGCTCACAGCAGGACTCGACACCCAGCTGACCTACATTTTGAATGGCGCGAAGGGGTGGGGGCTGAGGGGGCAGGCCTGAGGGAGCCAGACTCTGAAGGACGGAACGAAGAAGGAGCGCTCGAGATGCCTAGAGACAGGACATGGACTGAAAATATGAGAATTCATCGTTTTCTTCCTCGTCACTGTGACAATAAAATAATAATAGTAATAATAATAATAAATTCACTAAGCAAATATTGGTGTCTGTATAAAGCACAAACAACTGGCGGTTGATTCTGCACTGAGTAGAGTCAGAGAAGAGTGTGTATGTATTAGAACTGTACTTTACGCCAGTGGTCAGCCTAAAGAAATAAGTACTCCACCATGATACCTCACTTTACTACTTAATCCTCGGATTACTAGGCGGCTCAATCCATGAACATTAAGTTCATGTATCTCAATCCACATGCACAGCCATACGGTCATCCACAACTCATTTCCACCCACCCACACACACACACACACACACACACACACACACACACACACACACACACACACACACACACACACACACACACACACAGACGCACACACAATGCCAAAGAACACAAAAAACATCACTTGAACATAAAAATCTATTTTACCAATAACAAACTTACAATGGCATCTAAAACATCTAAAAACGCCCCATTCTCTAGTCTTTGTGCTCCACTCCTCTTCATTCTGCACCATTCCCTTTCCATCGCTAAATTAAATTTTCTCCAATTTTTGTTCCCCATAAAAGATTCAGCAGAAAGGTGATCTCAATCTGGGTCACTGACATTCTGCCTCTGCTCCCCTCCAAGGGACGTCATTAGGATTTTCATTATGTTTAATATTCACCCTCATTCTCTCTCATTATACTCTGCACAATCACACACTCCCACAGACACGGACACGAACCCGCAACAGTGTGAATTAGGATTAATTTTCTTTATTAAACATCTCTTCATGCTCCCGCTCCCCCCCTGTGCACTCCTCTCCCTCCTTCCCTCTTCCAATCGCTTTCCCACTCCGTTAATGTTTAAACTGCACGCGGAGGCGCTCATCCATTCGCTCATCTTTTACCAATTTAACACATCCCATCCTGCGCCGCTCTCCCCCCTCGCTTTTCCTCTCTGCGGCTTGGTATAGTCGAGCCACGGTGGTGCATTCTGTTCCATACTCCCCCTCCAAATGGCCTTGAGAGGGGCTCTGCGCTGCCCCTCCTTCCTGCTCGCTTTCCTATATGGCTGCAGTCGATGCTGAAAGAGCGACAAAGAAACACACCTCTGCTCTCCCCTTCACTCCTCCTCTGTACTAAGGCTTTTCCAAAATAACGTAATCTGCCAGTAAATTAACATTTATATTTGTA
This sequence comes from Brachyalestes nurse, assembly GCA_037974405.1. NCBI lineage: Eukaryota > Metazoa > Chordata > Actinopteri > Characiformes > Alestidae > Brachyalestes > Brachyalestes nurse. The sequence goes on along the minus strand of JBBPCY010000136.1, from coordinate 22,132,581 downwards.
ATTCGGTTCCTATGGTTCTGAAAAGGCCGATGACTGTAAACGGCTGCATCTCAGTCCTTCACACTGTAATTGTCATATGGATAAAAGACACATTCAATGATGCAGATTTAATAAAATACATTTGGTGACTGTAACCGCAATAATATCCACCAAACTTTGTGAACCATGCTCTGTTCTGGGCTTGTTGGTTTTATTCCTACCTTGGTTTATCTTCCTTGTGATATTCTAGAGCAATAAGCTCTGCTGTAGTTTTGCACGACATGAAATGGGACGAAATGCCTGTAACACACAGCCCTTCAAAATAGAGAACACTCTGCAAATTAACTTAGAACGTGCAGCTAAATGCGTGTATTTTGAGTATTTTATGAACGTGCCTAAGCATTGTTTAAAAAAATAATACTATCCGTTCTATAATTACCGGTGCAGAGCTCATGTAGACATAATAAACACATGTCAAAACAGCTCAGAAATTTGCTTTTAGCACGTACTAAACCAGGTCTGCCAAGAGGAAACGGTAGTTCATTCTGTATTCGCTCTATTAAGATGTATTTAGTCTATATTGTGTCTGTACTTTAAATCATAGAGTATGCTCCGAGGCAAACTGGGTCTGATCTGCTCTCAGTCTGCTAGTTGTGTTCAGAACAAGGCAGCTCAGTTCTGCACAAATAGCTCAGTTGCACCACGGCTCACAAAACCAAACCCTCCAAGTCTAAAAGTATCAATAAAATGTTTATCCAGCAATCTCAGCTTCAGATGTAAATGGACATCTGATGTTAACTGCATGTTTAGCAGGCCATTATCATGGTTTTGTCATACTGATCACTTACAGGTAACCTGTCCAACAAAAAACAACTTCGGAGCAAAATATAATCTCTGGACAATAAAAAAAAATCAGAATTTCACGGCATTCCATTTTTACGTTTTTGACACACACCATTCTGTTGCCCGTGCTGTTGCTGGAACCCCATATGTCAAGTCAGGTCCTACGTTTCAAGTCAAGTAGGTGTTGATCATCATTTCAACCATATACACAGTACACAAGGTTCCTCTAGGACCATGGTGGAACACAAAAAACGAACAAAAAAAAGAAACCAGAAGACCACAAAGAACAGAAACAGAAACACCACAAGAGTGTGGGCAGGACAGGACTAGAGAGAGAGTGCAAAAAAAGACAATAAAAAACAATTTAACACACAGTGCAGTCAACAAATTCTGCCCACCGTGAGATTTGAACCTGAGACTGCCTCAGCTCAGCATGTTACCACAGAAACGCCCCTACAACGCCCCCCCACCACACACACACACACACACACACACACACCCTGTAGCTACCTCACACTTATTCCCAATGGAGCATATAAGCAATGTTACACTTGTTACTATAAAGCAACAAAAGAGGGAAAACAGTAAAATAACATAGCAATTATTGCTAATAATAATTAGCCAACCATCTAATTGTTAACTCAGATTAGAAACTGAGTCGTGAAAAAACAGCTATTGGAATCTGAGTAGGAAAGATGTTTAGCGCTTTAATAAAAAATAAAAAAAAGCCAGTATGCAGCTCAACTACATGGGTTATAGGGGTCACCTAGACAGAAGCAGACAGTTAGCATTCTCCTCCCAGCACAATAACACGTCTAACAATGCTGCGTGGGAGGCAGGTCAAAAATATATGGCTGCTGGATTTACACACTCTGGAGGAAGGCCTGTGTTTCCACCCCTGCACGGGCTCCAGATCAACAGAAGAGGAAAACGGGTGAATGACATTGGGGATTATAATATATTCTGTATATTCTAGGATACTCTGCTCAAAGCAGCAGCCAAGCCAGAAAACCCCAGCTGATCTTGCGAAACAGGTGCGAACAGCAAAGAGGATCTTTATTTCCGGCTCAGTTAGCAAGCTAGTCAACACACCAACAAGTTAAGCTCGCCACAATCGCGACATTTCATCCAACAGTTAACCGCCAACGAAATAATGATGATTACAGCACAAGCCTGAAGGGGCCAAAGTGGCTGATGAGCTGTCTAGACATAGCTGGATCTCAAATAAACCTTACTCACCACTGCCCTCTGTACATGTTCTAGCACAAGGTGAGGGATTTAAACTCCTGCTGTTTTCCGAGGACCTATTAGGTCTCTTAATAAAAGTGTTTCTGCTGCATTGTATTTACATATATTAATATTCTGTTTGTTACAATGTAAATCTATTGTTCTGAAAAGCTACGGACTGTGGAAAATAACTGTGACCAGGTAATTGTGCAATAATTGTGACAGGCCCAGTAGAAGTTGTGATTTCACTCCTCAGATTTATTCTCTCAGGGGCTCGAGAGGCGCGACTGTTGGGCCTATCTATGAGAGATCTGTCTCTCAGTCTCTGCGTTAGTCTCTCTCTCTCTCTCTCTCTCTCTCTCGCTCTCTCTCTCTCATTCTCTCTTTCTGTCTCAGTCTCTCTGCGTCAGTCTCTCTTTCTGTCTCTCAGTCTCTCTGCGTCAGTTTCTCTTTCTCTCTCTTTCTTTCATTCTCTCTTTCTCTCTCTCAGTCTCTCTGCGTCAGTCTCTCTCTCAGTCTCTCTGCGTCAGTCTCTCTCTCTCTCTCTCTGTGTCAGTCTGTCTCTATCTCTGTGTCTCTCTTTCAGTCTCTCTCTCTCAGTCTCCCTCTCCCTCTCTCTCTCTCGCTCCCTGAGGAAGCACATGCTTGCCTTCACCCCCCGCGCCCAGTGTTTGTGGTATCACATGATGAGGAGTCCTAGAAAATCAGAAAATCCCCAATACCTCAAAATAACCCAAAAGATTGAGAAAATAAGTTTGATGTCAAATCTTTTACTGCAACAAATTCCAGTATCATAATCTTGACTACAAATTCCTGTTGATGCCTGAGTCTTTAGTCAGAGCTAGTGATTTCAACAGTTATCTCCTGTTTCCTGAAGTTCCATAGCTCCCTCTATGACCCCTCTGTACTTTATCTAATGCAATTCACCTAGTCAGCAGCCTAGCGTTCTGTGTACAGCTTTCTTTTTCTCTCGGTCACACACAGACACACACGCACACAGATCAGTCTGGCCCTCCAGCGAATCTGGCTGGGCTGTCCCTCATAGCAGCTGTGTGTGTGTGTGTGTGTGCGCAGAGACTGAGCAGCGTACAGTATGTGCGGCCCACGTAGTGGTGGGTTCACGAGCGAGGGCAGACGCAGCCGGCGGCTCTCGGTTCTTTGGGTGGATGAGGGTGTGAAGAGGGAAAGCTGGAGGAGGGAGAGTGAGAGGCCTGAGCCGCCTCAGCCATCAGACCAGTCTCGCCCACGACTTCAGCCTCGCAAGCGCCACACTCCTGCAGGCTCCAAAACACGGGCTGCACACGCTACGAGACATCGGCGGCCCGAGCTCTCTGGGGAGGCCCTGCTTCTTTTATCAGTTTCCCTGACAAAATTCACCCAACACCATTACGCAGAGATGCAAAATCACTGTGGCCGATGTGACAAACAGGTGAAAGAAAACACCCTTAACTTGAATCCATGTTAATCTAATGAGATATTTTTTCCCCCCCATCTGATTCTGGACTATTTCTAATGACCCTTTCATCCTGCAGAGTTCACACATCGTAAAGGACAGCTGCCATTTTCAAACGCCGTTTAAAATGAGTACTTCTGAAATAAAGGCAAAAATATCAAACAAATTCACTGATAAAGACCCTCACAATCAAAGACCACCATACTCAAACTCAAACACACCCACATGCACATACACAGTATCTTCTGAGTCATCAAGAGATGGGCTGTCCACAATCAGTTTCATGGACCTATACAGTGTGTGTATGTGTGTGGCATCACACTCCAGTGTGTAGGTCTGTGGTGGTGAGGCAAGGCTGCACCACCAGAGATGGAGGGATGGGGGAGGATAACAGGAGGACGGGTTGTGGACACAGTTCTGTAGAGGAGCAGCTCAAAGGGGAGGGGGAGAGAAGCCAAAGAACCAAAGACTCATCTTTAGAGAGAGAGAGAGAGAGAGAGAGAGAGAGAGAGAGAGAGAAAGAGTAAGAGAGAGAGAGACCCTGCAGCTCTTTATTTGGTCCAGACTACACAAAGCCTTCTCTCTTCTCTCCTGATGGCTAACAGGCTCTCCCTGTAATGGATTGCAACAGTGGAAGGTGTGTGTGTGTGTGTGTGTACATATATGGGGGCAGACTGCAATGACACTTTTGTTATTCTGGGGTAAAAAGAGTACATCCCAAAATTCCCATAGCCTAAATCCTTATACAATTAATATCTTTATTGAGGGACTTTCATAACCGGCTTAAACATGCCCATTCTCTCCGAGAGGGGAAGAGCCGGGGGAAGAAAACACATCCACACAAAGGCCTCATACTTGCAGCGTGACCGTGCGATTGAGAACGGGTATTAGAGCTCTGCGGGTGTGCCTGTATCCGTGCGAGTCTGCGGAGTGTGCAGGGAGGCGAGAGTACACAGTGGAGAAGGTGTGGCAGGTGAGGTGGACAGTCTTTATTTTGGGTCTGTACGCTTCATTACCTTCAGAACACTCACAGCAGCTTTACTGCAGCTATCCCCCATCTATCACTCATTACAAACCCTTTACGACCCGCAATAAAACTGCACAGCCAGTCAAGGCCTCAGATTTCTATTAGGCAGAGAACAGATGGGCTCCATTCAAATGGCATCATACACAGGTGAACTGAGTCAAAAACAGACTGAGAGTCTGAAGCAGTGGGTGACAATGTAGACTTATCATTACTGACTGTGAGAGAAGACGGTGTGTGTGTGTGTGTGAGAGAGAGAGAGAGTGAGAGGCATTTCTTTAATCTTAATTCTCTCTTGCAAATTGTACTTTAGAGCACATTTTGTTGATTCTGACGTGAAAAATAGGTTCTCTACATCGGATATTTGGCTGCTGAATTCCCATTTAGTTGCTGAATTTGACAAACTCATGGTTTATTTTATACGTTTTCTTTTATTGTCTTTCAATATGTTACACTCTCGGTGGAACCTGCCTAGTAATGTGAAAATTAACCAACTAAACTAATTACCAGGGTTTGGCCGACATGAATAATTTGTAACGGACACAAACAACAATTTTAAGATGCCAATTCCGATAAACGTATATTGGCCAATATACTGGTGATATGTTGCCTTCCTTTTTTTATTTGGTTTTGTTGAAGTTTGAACCTAAAAAAATGTCATATGTCACAGTTAACCCCTTCACATCCAGCTTTATTACAGTTGCTACCTGGCCTTGTTATACAGCTATAACAGTGTTGTGCGAATGTCAGACACTGCCTTTTCATTTTTAATTTTTAGTCAAAATAACCACTAAGTAGAGGTTGTTTGTTTTTAAGTGTCAGGAAAAGGGCAGAAAACATTTTTCTTATTATTTTAGGCATCTTAATATAATATCAAATATTTTGGTATTAAATGTTACTTCCACTCTAAACACCCGCCCCTGGAAAATCTGCAAGAAAATTCTGCAATACCTTTTATGCATCTTGTAAACATCTTTCATGATCCAAGTATTATAAATTTAGACTCTGCAGCCTATAAATCTCACTCAATCTTAGATGTTCTGTTTTTTTTCACCCCATAGTAAATTTTAAAAAAATATTTATCAGTATCGCAAAAATGATTAATCGTATAGACGCTTTATCATCGGATGATTTGAATAGATGATAAATCATCCACTTTACTTGCACCTGATAGATGCGGCACCAGACTCTGGGCTGTATTATACCGAGTATATTCACTGTGTTCTTCCTGCACATACCTAACCAATACCTCACTCACACACACACACACACACACACACACAGCCAAAGGCCCAAGGTTACAGTCTGCCAGCGCTGCCTATCTGCTAAGAAGAAGAATTCCATTTCATAAGCCACTTGAACACACACATGCACTCTCACACACTTCGGTCATCACACTCCCCACCCCCTCGCCTTGCTCATCTTTGTTTCGCTGTCAGCCGTTAACCACCATCCTGATCTGCAGCTTCTTCTCTTTGTTTAGGGAAGAAATATCCCGCCGTTCTCAATTCTGAAGCATTGCCCGACTCCAGCAACAGCCTGAAGTTTAAACACAGGGCTGGTCAGAGCCTGAGCTCCTACAGACTGGAGGCAAACTCAGTTTACAGCTTAAATCAAAGCCATTCAGCGGGAACAGCAAAGCAGAGAAGTTTCAGCCTGTACTACAGCCCTGAACCCCTCTCCATACACACATTTCACTATACACTATGTGTTATGGTTTTTCACCACAATGCCATACAATTTGGATACAGAAAAAGAGTGCATTTTTTTTTATTTCTCATTTGATTTTTTTTATTCTTTGGTTTGGACTGAATAAAACGTTCTAGATTTTAAATATGTCTAAATAAACACAAACACTCCCACAGAATCTGCTGCCCTGTAACAAAACAAACACAAACACTCCTTAAATTTATAAGCTCCAAAATTACAACCCTGAATCGATAGGGTAAAATAAGCCCTAGGCATTGGAGCATGTGCATTTTTATAAAAGAAGCTTTTTTTCATGGATTCCATGAAAAACGGTAAATGAGAGACCGTCAGAAAAGAGCAAGGGGAGTATACACAATCCATTTCTTAATTTTTATACACTGTTTCAAAAGATTAATTAATTAATTAGGGTGCATTATTTTGTCACGGTCAGTTAATACACTGACATACACTTCATCACCCACAGAAAACTATGATCATTCAAACAAAGCAAAACAAAACACTGATGTAAGGGCTCATTTGAACATCGCTGTCTTCTATCGCAAGGCCAACATCACAATAATAATTAGCAAGTGATATATTGTGCAGCCTTAATGCAAATATGTGTGCACTCCCCAGTCCCCCCGACCACACACTCAGGCCAATATCCTCAAGGCTACCAAGAACATAAACCAAGAGGAGGAAAGAGAAGAGAGACAAGCAGTTAAAAAAGCAAATAACAGTCTCGAGGCCAGACAACTCCACCAGGTGATAAATACTGAAGGGTTGCAGGAGACCTTGGGTTTTCACTTGAATTTCGGTGCTCATAAAAAAAAAAAGAAAAGAAAAGAAAACGAGGTATACTTAATCTGAGCTTAAAAGGAACTAAACACAGCTTTTATAAACCATTCACAGCACAACAGTACTAGGAATACTTCTCCTGAATAGTGAAGCGGTGCTTGAAATGCACTTTTTGTTGCGTAGCGTCTGTAGATGTTCAGTGTTTATCCAGGATAGCTGCTGTCAGGGGTCATTTCGGCCTTGAGCGCTAGTGACCTTGTGATAGAGGCTAAACGATGTGGTGCATCAAGAAATATGGCACCACCACAGTATGATCATGCTTCACTCCAGAACACTAAAGCTTAAACTACCCATTAGCCCATATGCGTTTGTGTGCATGGAAGTTTGTGTGTGCGTATAAAGAGCTGCGGGTAAAGCTTCATCTGATCTCATTTCCCTGCAGCACAAAACTCCCCAATCTCCACAGAGGATAAAGGCTGGGAGGTGGGGCCACGATTGTGTGAGAGTGTGTGTGTGTGTGTGTGTGTGTGTATGTGTGTGTGTGTGTGTGTGCGTGGAACC
>JBBPCY010000136.1:22053386-22065217 GCA_037974405.1 Brachyalestes nurse | reverse complement strand
AGTAGGACTCCATCTGATTGGCCAAATATGTTGATATGAAGAGCTTTGGAAAAACACCATTTATCGCAGTTCTTTCGCGATGTGTATCAGTCTTTCATGATATGTATATCGCGCATGTTGATATTGCGATGACGGTAAATTTGCGATATATTGTGCAGCCCTACTGGCTATAATGAAAAGCACTTGCAAAATCACTGTGTTATTTCAAACTGCAATTTTGATAAAAGTACAATTGCATACAATACAATAACCTTTGAAAAAGGTTGCTCCCACAAACTAATCAATTTGGTAAAAAAAAAAAATGCAGACCCTAATTCAATTTTGATCATTGCTATATGGCTTCTTGTGGCATCGGAACCAGAGCACTACTGACTTAATTCCCCTCTAAACACACCCTTTCAGTTGCTAGAGTGATCATTTGGGAAACGTTTTTATGGGACATTTTCTGACCTTTTATTTTTTCCAAATATCGTAATATTTAATGGGAGAAAAAAAAAACACATCAGAACGTTTTCCCACAGTGTTCAGCCCCAGTCATACACTCACTTCTGTGTCTTCGCCATCTCTCTCTCTCACACACACACGGAGCTCTCTCCTATGCAGTCATCATCTGTGTTATGTTCTACTGGTAAAGGTCACTAAAGGTCAGATAGGTCTCTCCGACCCACCTGTGCACACGGCTCTAATTTCATACACAGCACTGCTTCACAGATAATAGAGCTGATTCGACACAGAAACTTTTGCCTTAGCAGCCAATGTGCAAATCATACTCATTTTCAGTGAACTAAATCAAAATATGTCATTATTCTGAAGAAGAAATGAGTCAACCAAACATCTACACACGCATACACACCTCAAAGAAGGCTTCGGAGTGTAAACCATAATGACAGTGTGCTGAGACTGATTATTATCTCTTTACTCATGATCAGCACGCTCTCACACACACATGCCTACACAAATAGGGTCAATACATATTATTAACTCAAAACTCTGGAGAGCCCAAAAGTATGAGTGTTCCTACGCTCTTAACCAGAGCTGCGGGAGCTCAGACGTGTAAAAACAACTTAAAATAACTTTACTAAAAATTTACTAAGGGGTCAGTAGTACATGAGACAATGTGTGAACAGAAATGAGTCTCCACCGAATGTACCTGGTGCACCACGACTGAATCAAAGCAACCAATCAGAGCCAGGGGGAGGGTCTGACGGAGTGCCAGTCACACACTGTGGGCAGCCCCCATCCGCCTCACGCCTGAAACGATTCAAAGCCAACTCAGCCACGTTTCAGCTTGACCGAGTTTAAAGTATAGCCAGACGTAAAGCATGTTATATCTAGCAGTGTGGAGTTTAGCACCTGTTTCATTCACGGATAATAAAAAAATGGATACCAAAGTCTGGGGGAGGGGCTTTGTAAGCAGGGCTGGTTTACACCCGAGAGGAAGGGAAGGCCCTGAAAGTTCACTCATTCAAATCTTCAAGCTAATTACAATCTCAGTCCTTCTCCGTTCCACCGACTGCAGCTTGAACACTTCAGGTACAGTACAGTGCATCATGTCCAGATTCTTTAAAAAGGTTCATACTAGTGAACCTCGTTTACAAAAAAGGTTTTTGGGAGAAAACTGGTGTGTCAATTGCTGATAAGAACTTTGGGTTCTTCTACTTTTAAGAGTCCAGGACACAAATCAGACAAAAAATGAAACATATTTCATACGTTTGTCCTAGAGGACGCAGGATTTGGCTGAACCTCTAAGGTCACCTGTCGTGCCGGTGAGGGTGTTTAGACAAAAAACAAACAGTGTATCTACTCTATATACACTACAGCACGGCCCAAAGGACACTGTGCTGTCCATCAGGCACCTGCCCCGCACGTGTGTGTGCGTGTGTGTGTGTGTGTGTGTGTGGTAGCAGTAACAGGCAGGCAATGACAAGCCTGTCCCTTTATCTCCTCCCATTCAGCTCACTCAGAGCGCCTAATTGAAGTCAATTGGAGAGTGAAGAAAGGGGGATGAAGAGGGACAAAGGAAAAGACAAGAGTAGGGGAGCGAGTGTGTGTGTGTGTGTGTGTGTGTCACAAAGAAAGAAGAGAAGGGAAAAAAGAAAAAGAAAGAAAGAAAAAGAAAAAAGTGTGTGGGAGAGAAAGACACAGAGAGAGGGAGATGGGAGAGAAGGAGAGAGAGATGAAAGAGTGAGAGTTGAGAGAGGGAGATGGGAGAGAGAGAGAGATGAGAGGGAGATGGAAGAGAAGGAGAGAGATGAGAGAGGGCGATGGGAGAGAGAGAGAGATGAGAGGGAGATGGGAGAGAGAGAGAGATGAGAGGGAGATGGAAGAGAAGGAGAGAGATGAGAGAGGGAGATGGGAGAGAAGGAGAGAGAGATGAGAGAGGGAGATGGGAGAGAAGGACAGAGAGTGAGAGAAAGAGAAAGAGATGAGAGAGGGAGATGGGAGAGAAGGAGAGAGAGAGTGAGTGTAAACAAAGAGAGAAGAGAGTGTGAGTGGCTGGGCGAATCTGGGGCAGCCACTTAATCACTGGAGGTGCGGGGAGAGCAAAAAAATCCATCTTGACTGAATCTCTGTTTGGACTGTTCAGTTTTTTGTCTATTATGGTGGTCTGCCCCTGCTGCCTGGCGCGCGCGCGCACACACACACACACACACACGCACACGCACACGCACACGCACACGCACACACACACACACACACACACACGCACACAGCCGTCCAATGAGTCGTCCATAATGCCTCATCCACGAGTCCCACTGTGCAGAAGAGGTGAGTCAAATAAACGCCCAGCAGGTGCGTCTGGGCTTTCTCCAGCTGCTCACACTCCTGAGAGCAAGACGTTCATTTGTACACAGCTCTGAATTCCAAGTTTTTAAAAAGATCAGGCTGGGTTCCCCGAGATGGTTTAGGTCCTGGACTAAAGCATAACGAGTCATGGTCCTTTACGGTCCGGGTTTTATTTTTAATTAGCGTGAAGGTTACTCACCCAGTGAGTTCGTAATGAACACAAAATTACTGCACAAGCGTTTCCTGCGAGTGTGTCTAACAGGCTTAATTAACCCTCCTTAAGTCACTGTGCAGGCGAAACCATCACGCGCTCAATAATAATAATAATAATATTCATTCATTCATTTTCTGTAATCGCTTAATCCTGACTAGGGTTGTAGGTACCTGGAGTCTACACCGGGGCCAGTGGGCATGAGGCAGGGACTCGCTCTGGGCGGGGCATAATGATGATAATAATGATACTTTTCATTTAAATTGCACCCTTCTCAAACATTTTACAAAATACTTCTGACATAAAACAAACAGCATATGACAGACAGTCGTAGACAAAAAACACTTAACAGTCCAAATTACAACCACACAGAGTACAAGAGCGAGAAAGTACAGAGAGAAAGCAGGAACAGGCATAACGCTGAGAGAAAAGATTTTTACTTGGGTTTAGAGGGAAGCAAGAGAGGAAGCATTGCAAATATTTTGAGTTAGGGAGCCACAACACTAACAGATCTGCCACCCATTGAGGACAGTGGAAATTTTGGGACAGTGCAGGAGTTCTCCTTATGTTTCTCTTCTCCTGTCCGTCCCGGGACAAAAACAGCTGCATTCTGACACTGGGATCACGGTTTTAAAAACCTGTGCATAAAAAACTACCAGGCCACAGAGAGACAGAAGAGAAAGAGAGACATACAGACAGAGAGAGAAGAGAGAGAGACAGACACAGAGAGAGATACAGACACAGAGAGAGAGAGATACAGACACAGAGAGAGAGAGAGACAGAAGAGAAAGAAAAAGAGACATACAGAAGACAGACAGAGAGAGAGAAGAGAAAGACAGAGTGAGAGACAGAGAGAGAGAGAGACAGTCAACTTACCTCTCCCGTCTCTAAAGGGAGAGGGGGTGTGCGCGCGCCCTAGTGCACGTGCCCGCGCGCAACCGGCTCCCAATATATTTGCATAAACAAACAAGAGGGACCTGCTCGGTGACAGAGAGAGAGAGAGAGAAAGAAAGAAAGAGAGAGAGAAAGAGAGAGAGAGAGAGAGAGAGAGAGAGAGAGAAAGAAAGAAAGAGAGAGAGAGAGAGGGAGAGCGAGGGATTAGACTCGTACTCACCGCGGCCTTGATGGGCACGTACAGGACGGGTCTCTCTCCGTTCTTGCCTCGCTGCCCGTCGCTGCCGCCCACCTGGAAACCTTTGGATTTGACCCAGAACTTGAATTTGGCGTTGATGTGGTTGCTGTCCGAGAAGGGGTCCGGCTCGTTCCCCTGCAGGAGCGTCTGGAGGATCCGGTTGTACTTGCGTCGGGTCACCGTCTTGGTCTTGCCCGAGTCTCCGTAGGTCCGGAGGCACCAGTCCTGAAATTCTCCAAACATCTCTCCCTCGGACAGAGAGGGGCTCCTCCTCACCACATCCGAGCCCTGCTTCTTGTTCGACATCTCTCTCTCTCTTTCACTCTCTCTCTCAAAAATCCCCCACCCCTCTGATCCTCTCAGCCCCCCTCCCTCAAACCAAACCAAACGTCAGAAACGAGCTCTTCTCCTTTTTTTCCCCACCTCTCCAAAAACATATGTCCCTGTCCCCGGTTCTGTCCCCCCTCTGTGTCTCTGCTGGGGGGGTCAGGACTGTCGTATCCCGTCAGGCAGCCTCGAGACTATCGGAGGAGCGCGCGCCCGGCCATGTCCATCTAGTCCGTGCTCACACCTGTTAGCTGAGCTGTCTTCGCCTCCCCCTCGTCCTCCTCTCTGTCACACACACACACACCAAGGTCCGTCCTTCTTTATGCACATGCACACACACACACACTGGTGCACTAGTTTTATTAAAATAAAAAACCCGAGACCTGGTCTCTCCCACCTGTGCGTGCCGGGGGCTTTTAGCTTGGAAACCTAAATATGAACGCCGCTTATTCTGATCCACACGTGCAAGTCCTGGAGGAAGGAGAATGTGTGAAGAGCAGAACGGCAGGGTGGTCCTCAGAGCGAGAGAGAGAGCAGGAAAGACGGTCTTTGTTCGGGCTCCCTGCACCGGACGAGGCGACGAAAGAGGCTCCGGGGGTGAAGAGAGTCTGAGCAGGTCCTCCCTCTCTCTCTCTCTCTCACACACCACCCCCCTCGCTCTACCCCTCCTCCTCGTCTTCTGGCTCCACCTGAAACCGCTGCTACCACCTGTTAGAATCAGAGGAGGATGTGGACGCACGACACTGGCTGAGGGTGTACGCCCGTGTCTGACGGGACGGGACGGAACGGGACGGAACGGGACGGGACGTTTGCGATCAAACAGCACGAATGAAGCGATGCTGTCACATCTTTTCATGAAACAAAAGACAAAAGAGGGTGTGTTCACACTTGATCCACCGAATTCAGATCCATTTGTCAGCATTTTTGCGTGTATGTGTGTATTGTTACAGTTTATTTAAAAATGTACGTAAAGTACGTATGGTAACATACAATATATGGACAAAAGTATTGGGACGCCTGAGCATTACACCAACAGGGACTTTAATGACACTGTATTCAAATACACAGACTTTAATATGGAGTTGGACCCTCTTTGCAGCTATAACAGCTGTTAACAGAAGTTTTTGTGGGAATTTGTGTCTATTCATTCTGTAGCATTTATGAGGTCAGGCACTGATGTTGGACGAGAAGGCCTGACTCACAATCTCTGTTCCAGTTCATCCCAAAGGTGCTGCATAGGGTTGAGGTCAGGACTCTGTGTGGGACAGTCAAGTTCTTCCACACTGAACTCCTCCAGCCTGACTGGGACACAGTCATGCTGGAATAGAAAAGGTTCTTCCCCAAATACTCCATCCACAAAGTTGGAAGCATGGCGTTGTCCAATTTGTCTTGTTATGCTTAAGTATTAAGGTTGTCCTTCACTGGAAATAAGGGGTCCAAACCCTGAAAAACAGGTGTGTCCCAATGCTTTTGTCCATTTAGAGTAGGTGCAGTTACAGACTGTAGTCCACCTGTTTCTCTGCATCATTTGTAAGCCCCTTTACGTTGTTCATCAATGATCATGACCACCACTGAGCACTGTTGTTTTTCTTTAGCAGTTCCACTAACATGGTGGTGGCACTGAGTGGATCACCCCGTGTTGTTCTGGACTGAGAATAGTCCACTAACCAACAATATCCAGCGTCGTGTGGCCAGAAACAGACCACTTGATGAAGGACTAGAGAGAAACATCACATATGCAAGGTCCACCAACAGGTTCGATTTTGTCTAATAGAGTGGAGAGTACGTGGACACAGTGTTTAAACACTCCCGCATTGTACTGGGTCTGATACACAAGACTACAGTCTGTAATAACTTTAAGCAATGTGCACTTATGTAAAATGGAGAAGGATTGCAGAAACAGGATAGAGATACCCACTGAAACAGCTTGTCAGCATTTACAGAAACATACCGGTCTTTGATTCATCCCTAAAAAACAATGAATTTAAGGCAGGCTGTTTGGTGGGGAGATGAAATACACCCTTTAATGCTATATTACAGCGAATATATTAACACCAGAGTTGGTATTCTTAGCCAGTAGTGAGTATTATTTTAAAGATATTAGCATAAGAGCATCTGTTTGACCGTCACTTGGAAGGGATGTGCCCACAGAACACAGGCCAAAGCTCCATCTGAAGGGAGGGATGTGGCGTGAGGAAGATGAGCAGCTAGCTGTGGGTAGGTGGTCGCTGGTTATGAAGCAGAAGTGTGTGTTTTTGAGAAGCCCCCCCCATTCAGCTGCATGTTTTCCACACATTTGTCAGTTAAACCGTCTTGTTTTTCTCCAGGCTGCCAGATGAGAGTGTGGTCCCTTCTGAAGGATGCAGATGTAGTTACACCGTTTTTGGAAAAACATAAATAGGGCTACACACACACACACACACACACACACACTCATTCACATACTCACTTTTGGTTTAGGTTAGTGCCTCAGGTGCCTAAAAATCTGCAACTTTATCACAGACCTACATCTTAATGCATCTAATCAAGGCCTTGAGGAGCTTCGGCAAATGAGAGGCCGGTGTGTTAGACTAGGCTTGGAGTGCCGATCTCATACTGCAGGGTTGGCCAACCCTGGGATAGAGGCTAAAGAGAAGAACAGCAATGGAAATTATTTTTTTTCTATTTACTTTACAGAGCAGGTATGATGTTAAATGCACGAAGTTCAACCTGGCACCTGTTTAGCCCAGCCTTGAGCTTGTATTCTATCAAAATTGAGTATATGCAACCTAAACGAAACAATTCAAGGGCCTAGAAATAATAGCATTTCCACAAGGGTAGAAATATCTCTATGTACAAGTGCACTTCAGCACATCAAAGGCGCTCATTGTAGACCGACTGTCTCAAAGCGCGGCACGGTGAAACGGCGTGGATGTGAAGACTTCTCAGTTAAGACCTTGAGAGGGGCTGTGAATAGAGGAAGCCTGGACATTCTGTGCTAAAATAGATGTTTGTGTTACTGCAAGTGCTGTGTGTCTGGGTCATATGCCGCACTCACCAGACAAACTCAGAGGAATGGCAATGAAAAACACAGAAGCTTTTTGTTTTTTTGGAACAGGCTGCCATTTATCTCTCTAAACATCCCCAAAGGTTTAAAAAATAATAAGTTAGCTTTTGAGAATTTTAAGAAAACTGTTAAAGAAATAGTTATAAAGCAAACATACATAATTTTCCACTTACCCCACTTTTAGTCGGTTAGACGAGAGTCCAAATTTTGCTTCTTTAGTTTAGAACTGATAGCTGTAACATGATCTAGACATCAATACAGATCTCTTCAGTAAATAGATCCCCGGAAGGCCAGCCATGTTTTATCTAAGGCAGATACTGTAGCAGTGATTTATATTTTTAAAGCTCACAGTAAGTCATACTGAGACTTAAACCACATCAACAAATCTACACCACCTTAATGAAGAGAGGAGTTTTGATCAGGTTGAGAGAAGTCATGCATTTTTCTGGAAATAGTTCAGATGACTATTGTGTTCTAGTGCTTGTTAGAAATGTGAGGCTTCCAGTATGTGTAGTTTCATACTAAAGGCCATACTAGAGGCCAAATTTGTTGTTCAGCAAACATGTCTTGGTTGATCTACTACATCTGGAAAAGAGGGAAAACTGTGTACATTTTAGTTTGTTGCCGAAATATTTCCTTATCTAATCAAATACCATCGATTTTATCACTGCGGTATCATCGAGTTCAACAAATAATAAGAATTTGCATTTACAAATTTATCCGAACTGTAAGTGTATTCACCTACATTAGGTATTTGTTAAGGCCTCAAAATCCCTTAAAGGCCTTAAAATTCAAACGAATTCATCTAGTTGTATTCAATTTCAAATTATTATTGTAAGACTACTACACCTCCTTTGGCACTATTTTTGCAAGGACTACCTTTTAGCAGTTCTTCGGCAGATCTGAAGCGGAAAAGTGAAAAAGAAAATCGCTTTAATGCATCACTGCAGCCTTATTAAATGAAATGTAATGTGGTAAAAACAGCTTCAGTCTTAGTAAGCACATGATCTCAAACCATGAATCACCAGACTGGGACTCTGCAACAGGCCGTGGGGATTTTCGGTATTTCACTCATTTTAATATGGAAGATGCATACGAACACTGATCATTACGAAACTGTTTTCAAACCTAACCTTTTAGGTGCGACCTTTAAATGAGTTTAATTTGATCCAATCACACGAGACAATGAGGTAAGCTAGTGTTTGTTTGTATGTGTCCTCCATCCACCGATATTTTCTCTATTTCTAAACTGGGACAATTGTCCTCAGTCAGTATCCACTATAAGTATGCAACAGTGGAATTAACTATAATTAACATATACATTCCTCCATATTGTTATGTATATTAGATGCACAACTCAAGATATTACACTCTGGGATACAGTGATATGTCATTGTCATCGGGGATCAGTCTTTTAGATCCAGACACAGGAACACAGGGACACATCAACCAGCTTTCTCATACAAACTTTCATTAATAAAAACTGTAGCTTCCACACTTAGATCCACAAACAAAATAAATAAATAAATCAAACACAACTGTGAATTATAGGAAGAGTTCAGTAGCATGTTGACTGGTGTCTGGTGACATTTACAGTCATGTCCCCATGACTTGTTTAAGATGAACAACAAAAAAAAAACACTCGTAAGATGTTTCCCCTTCGGGACAGTTCTGATGAAGCACTGCTTCAGCTTTCACTGCGTGTTCTTTCCTCCAGAGCTCAAATCCCCCCTCTCAGCAAAAGCCAGCGGCCCACAGAGCAAAACCGCCTGACAGCAGGGCCGTATCGAAATAGTCTCTCGCTTTGGGAAGTGAAAGTGGGTTTCAAAACTCTCCTGTCTCCCTCCCTGCCTCCTTTTTCCCCTTTTCGAGCAGCCGGCCCGAGAGAGAAGTGTGCGCCTGGCCCGAGAGAAAAGCGGTCAGTCATCTGCGGTTAGCCCACTCATGCCTGTTCTCCAAAAGTGTATGTCACCCCGTCTGTCGAAATCACAACCGCTGCCTCGGCAGCATCAGCACTCTGTGGGTTCTTCAACCAGGATGGCTGATTTTCACAACCGAGTGTTTCGAGTTTATAGCCTAAAAATGTTTAATTCTATTGCGCAGCATCCATTCTACTTTATATTCAAACATACAGTCACTGATGAGACTAAATGGGGGAAGACAAACTACTGTTCTTTCAATAGGTGGAGATAAGTAAACATTACAGAAACAATGCGTTTAAAACAGGCTGTTTTTTCAGCTTAATTTATATATATGTGGACTGGCCATGAAGTAAATTAAATACATTCAAGTAAATACATTTTGAAGATGTAGTTTGTGATATTTGAGCCCTTTAACAATTTTTACATATCAGACTAAAAAAGTGACAAAACTGTTGCTATTTTCTTGTAGCCATTTCCTGACATATGAAGATCAAAATACATGTCTTGCCATTTTGAAGACTGGTTAAGAACAATGGGCCTCTGTGTCATGTCATTTTTCTACCCCTGAAAAAAACACAGCTAATTAAAAGTTCCTAGACACTCTGATCAAGTTTTTAAAAAATAGTATAAATTACAAAAAATCTTGTTACATGTATTATATAGGAATAGTTAGAGGTGCCACTAGTTGCGGCACTGGTTATTTTGTACAAAACAATGGTTTCTTAATGATGAATTTATTTTTTAAATAATTGAATAGTTTTTTTATCAGTGTGAGAATCAGCTAGTGCGACAAAAAATGAATTAATTTTTAAAGCTTTTTTGAATTCATTTTAAAGCTAAAGGGACAAAACTGATTTTTCATGACACTGGCCATTTAAAGAACCTTACGAGTATAAAATCCATTCCGCAAAAAATAGTGTAGAACAAAAATTTCATTATATATTTAGTCGCCGTCGCCGTATCT
This sequence comes from Brachyalestes nurse, assembly GCA_037974405.1. Lineage (NCBI taxonomy): Eukaryota > Metazoa > Chordata > Actinopteri > Characiformes > Alestidae > Brachyalestes > Brachyalestes nurse. Next base: position 22,054,828 of record JBBPCY010000136.1, on the reverse strand, counting down.
CCATTCTTGTCCTGTAACTTAGACTCTCCAGAACTGGATTAGTTTGTTCACCACATCCCACAGAGCCTCAGTCGGACTGAGATCTTGGAAAGCTGGAGGCCAGGTCAACACCTTGAACTTTTTGTCATGTTCCTCAAACCATCCCTGAACAAATTTTCCATGAAGGGGCATATGTGGTCTGCAACAATGTTTAAGTAGGAGGTGTGTGTACCATGAATACCAAGATCCTCCTCTGGCTTGTCTTCTTCCCACAGTGCAACACACATGCACCTGGCCATCTACATGACATGAAAGAAAATGTGATTCATGAGACCAGGTCACTGTCTTCCATTGTACTTTTGATGCTCACAGCCCCAATGCAGGCACGCTGGATGGTGAACAGGGGTCAGCATGGGCTATCTGACTGGTCTGCAGCTACACAACCCCATATGCAAATAGCCTGCAGGAATCTTTTAGGAGTTTGTGTTATGGTAGCTCTTCTGCAGTATCGGATTAAACAGACCAGCCTTCGCTCCCCACACGCATCAGTGCACCCTAGGTGCCCGTGACCCTGTTGTTGGTTCACTGGCTGTCTTTTATTGGACCACTTTTGGTAGATTCCAGTCCACAAGACCTGCCGTTTTGGAGATGCTATGACTCAGCCTTCACTTTTGGTACGCACAGTCATTTTCTTTGGTATAAGCAGGAAAATACAGCAATCAATCAATTTTAGTAATAAATTACAGTGCTTTACGAAAAACAAAATGAAAAACTTGAGAACACTCGAGACCCTCCACGAGGGAAATTCTGGACTGCAGCAGCATCACAGGGCAGCAGCCAATCAGCAGCAAGGAGAAATAAATAACGTTCTTGGATTGGCTATTTTCAAAGCTCCCGCCTCTGAGAACAGCTGACTGTGACGTTAGGGCCTCGTCCGCCACGCCCCCTGGTCCTGTGCTGGCTGTTTATGTTTGGGGTGGCGCTGAGCAGTGGAGCTTCATTCCATTCAGGTGTGTGGTTGCCTTGGTAACTGCCACGCCTAAATACAAACAACGAGCATGAGGACAAGGGAGCGTGACGTACGAGAAAATCCGTGATGGACTGAAACCGCAATATACCGTAGTGGCCCGAATATAAGACCCAGTTTTTGTTCTAAAAATACTTCTTAAAAAAGGGGGGTTGTCTTATATTCGCAGACTAGATAAAATAGGGGAAGCTTGTGCCTTTTTCCCAAAAATGAACCTGGAAAAGGGAGGGGGGTCATCTTATATTCAGGCCAATACGGTATATACAGTAATCCCTTGGTTTTACGCGGATCAGGACTCGCGGATTCAATCACACGCGGGTTTTTATGAGAACCGAACTCTCCACAATAACGCAGAAACTGCAAATATTCTCACAATTGCTGCGCTGAATTTAAATCTCTCTCGCTCTCTCTCCCTCCCTCTCTCTCTCCCCACCCC
>JBBPCY010000136.1:22043141-22053286 GCA_037974405.1 Brachyalestes nurse | reverse complement strand
CACAATGAAAAAAGGAAAAATCCCCCATTAGGATTTTTTTTTTTTTTCCATGAAATCATGTGTGCTGTTCATACTTTGTACAATTTTGTTTTGCCAATAGGACAGTAGGACAGCACTTAATCTTTTCCTATGACATTTCACAATGGTGAAGAATACAGAGAGAGGGATCTTTCACCATTCCTCTTTGCACAATCACTCAGATCATCCAGAGTCCTGAGTCCTCTCAAGCACTCGCCTCTTCAGCTCACTCGACAGGTGTTCTACTGGATTCAGGTCTGGGAACTGATATGGCCATGGAAGAAGCTGATTTTGTGTCCGGTGAACCATTTCTGTGTTGATTTGGCCACATGGATCAATATCTTGCTGAAAAATGATTTCTGTCCTGGTATTTCAAAGACTTAATGCACTCTAACAAGGTTCCCAGAAAGAGAAACAGGCCAAGAGCATCACAGATCCTCCACCATACTTACCAGTGGGCATGAGGTGCTTTCTGCATATTCATCCTGTGTTTTATGCCAGACCCACCTGGAGTGTTTGTTGCCAAAAAGCTTGATCTTAGCATCATCTGACCAAAGCACATGGTTCCAGATAAAGTCCCAGTAGCGTTTAGCAAACTCCACACGTTCACGTTTGTGTCTGTTCAACAGAAAAGGCTTTTTCCAGGCCTGCCTTCCAAACAACCTGTTGGCATTGAATGGCTGTTATGAAGACATAGTGACCCCGAGATGCCACTCTTTGCTGCTTTTCTCTAACAGTGGAGATTTTTTTTTACCTGCCTTATCATCATCCTCACTGTGCGTGGGGGCAAGATAAACTTGAGTCCTCATCCAGGCTTGTTTGTCACAGCTCTGTTGACATGGGCAAGTTTAGGCGAGTTGCTGTTTTCTTGTAGCCATTTCCAGACTCATGAAGATCAACAGACTCGAATGGCACGCTCTGTTGTTTCGCCATTTTGAAGAGTGGTTAAAAGCAATGGGACATTGGGTCATGTCATATTTCCACTCCTGAAAAAAACAGGAAATTATGGATTACTAAAGAACAGTTCATGGATTATTAATGAACTTAAAAAATAGTATAAATTACAAAAAATCTTCAGTTACATTTCTTATATAGGAATTGTTAGAGGTGCCACTAGTTGTGGCACTGGTGATTTTGTACAGAGTAATGATTTCTTAATGATGAATTTATTTTTCAAATAACTAATTTTTCTTTCCATTTTTTTCAGTGTGAGACTATGCTAGTGCGATAAGAAATGAATTTATTTTCAAGCTTTTCCACACGTTTACCAGCGTGCCAATTATTGTGGAGGGCGTTGTATATGAAATTTAAAGGGATACTGGAAATTTTAAAAAAGAGAGAGAAAATGACAAAAATACAAGGTTTTGTTCTGAATGGAAGAATCCATAAGCTTTAAAGCCGCATTACCGTATACAACCGTGACTAAAGAACTCTTCAGAAAGCCCTTTTAAAGGGTGTAAGGGTATTGTTTTGACCTTCTAAAACAGTAGTCTTGGAGAAACACGCCACAATGCGCAGGATTGTACACATTTGTCTGCCTGCATCTACATTCAGTGAGTGTGTCTGTCCAATTTCCAGCTCCATAAAAAAGTGTGACTATAGGTAGTTATGTCTATCTGTTGCTATGACGGCCGTGTTCAATAGAGGCTGTGTGGGGGCGTTGGGTACAGTGTGTCGCAGAGCTCCGTTCTATAAGTCTAACCTATTTTACATTGTGTGTGTGTGTGTGTGTGAGAGAAAGAAAAAGACAGAGAGAGGGAGGATGTATAGGTACTTCTGCCAGAGCCTGTACTTCTGCTAGTACAAATCAGACTCCTACTGAACAGGCAGTCCGGAGTGTTTCTACAAACAAGTGCCTCTGGAGCATTAGCAGCAGGCTCCCGGCGTGCACGCACACTAACAGACGGTGGGAGAACGACGACTGAAGTGGAGGAATGCGCAGCTCTCACAACCAAACAAGCTGGGTGTCAAAAAAAACTTGATTTCTTAAGCTGCTCCCAGCTGTGCAGAGACGTTCACAGCAATTCCAGATCATGATCTACAGGCTTGATGAAGGCTCCCATTAAACTTTAAAGCCTGGGGAAAATGTTTGGAGATCAGGGTTTAATGTTGAAATCGGATTGGTCTTCCATGTCTTTTTTGTGTTTGATTTGCATTTTAAAAGCTACCATGCAAGTGTGCACTCACTCTTTGGCCAATACAAAACATGAAATAAATCTAAAATAAATACATTAGTAAGTGTTTGGTGTGTTGTTTTTATTGAATGTATGAAGGGTTTATTTCCAAAATGTCATACATTCAATCAGTAACCATTGTGGGCATGACAAGGAATCAAAGGGTATCAAAGCTGATTACTAGACACCTTAGTATTGAAGGTGAGTGATTATAATATAGCACTGACATGTCTTGGGTGTGAAATGCACAATCAAAACAACAAACAGCGTCCTAAGAAAGGAGGAAAAATGCATTTTAGAACAACCCCTTTCACGTGCATTATGGGCTGGAATCTCTAGGTACTTCACAATTCAATCCCATTTCAATACAGGGTGCGAAGACGCAATAAAACAGTAAAACAATACATATAAAACAATTCTCTGTGCATCTTGATGCATCCCAGTGCAGCTTTATTTTTTTATTTGTGCAGCCTACATTACAATATTCTGTATTTTTGTCTGCGGTAAAGTTCATGCAGCTTAGATCTACCTTTTATATTACTTTTACCTTTAATGTATTTTTACATTAACTGGTTTAATTACAATATATAATGAAAATCACAAAGCCTTAAAGCCTATAATAATACGAGATAAGATAAGATAAACCTTTATTAGTCCCACAAGTGGGAAATTTGCATTGCTATTGCAGAAAGTGGACAGTACAGAACAATAGATTAAAAGCTATTCAACATATACACATATATACACATTGGAGTGTCCTTAGTTGTTTGGTAGCAACAGGCATTGACAAAACATTAATAATGTAACAAGACAAACTCTTAATTATGCACAATAAATTAACTCATGTTCTAATAGTGCATCCTTATGGTGAAATTACAGACCACTACGCAGTCTCTGCTTAAACAAGTATTAAACGCGGATAAACAGTCGCGGTTTCAGTCCACTGTGGATTTTTTATGAGAACTGAACTAATAATTGTTCACTGAAATCCCCGCACTAATGCGGAAACCAGTCTGCTGCGTTGCTAAGCACCGGGCCCAAACATAAACAACCCAGAACAAGGGGTGTGGCCCAGACGTTACAGCTTTTTTCCTGGCAATAGATCATTTTTCATGCATTTTACTGCTAAATTAAAAATATATTTTACTAATTTTGTATCATAAATGTTAACATAAATGCAGCTACATTTCTATATAAAAAGTAACTATAAATGTTTTGGTACTGTCCAGAGAATACAAAAAAGGCATCTTGTGATGGTGAAATGCCACTGTTCTCAGAGGCGGGAGGTTTGAAAGAAGCCAATCCGAGAACGTTATTTATTTCTCCTTGCTGCTGATTGGCTGCTGCCGTCCAGAATTTCCCCCGTGGAGAGTCTCGAGTGTTCTTGTGTTTTTCGCTTTGTTATTTTTAAAGCCCTGCATTTTTATTACTGTAAATTAAATTAATTTATTACTGTATTTACCCGCATGCATGAATTACAGTCTATACAGGGGTTACATTGGTATTTACATTCTAGCACTGCGGGAGTTCAGTGTAAACTGTACAGTATGAATACGGATTTACCTTTACATTTTCTTTAAGGGTAATGTATTAGGCTGAGTTTGAAGTATTTTGGGAGCATATCTGCGGGCATATTTAGGGTTTATACTATAAAATAGGCATTTTTAGGCATTTTTTTTAACACATCACAACATTGCGGCTTTTCACTACACGTGGGTGCTCTTGGAACGTAACCCTCGTGATAAGCGGGGCTTTACTGTATTCCATGTTTTTTTGTACAAACCTTCCTATAAACAACATTTGTCACAAATTCACAACCGCAAACATACATACATACATTTCAGATTCTGCTTTATTCCCCATCCTCCAAGTCAGGTTACACCAGCGTATCTTACTTTGCTTGCGTGTGAGCTTGTATTATAGGTAATTCACTCGTGACATTTCAAAAATCAATTCAGAATCTTTCAAGAATAGCGATGCACTTTGAAATCAATTATTTTTCCCAACCCTAATACGCATTATACATCATTTCTGTGTAAACAGTGCTTTTCGTGTTCAGCCTGTTTTTAAAACAATACTTGTGAATCTTACTTAAAAATTGTGACAAAATGCCCAGTTATACAGGTAGTGATCAACAGCCCTGTAAGCTGCAGTCATTACTGAAATGAGATCCCATGTGTCATAAGTAGATCAATTTCAAACATCGATCCCCCTGATTAGTATCAGATGCATTCGTTTGGCTCAGATGGCACAGAAAAGTAAAAAGATTAGACTAATTGCTAGTCCAATCATACACGAATGCTGAAAACATAGTGAACTCCGGTGAACTCCATCGACTAAGGAGAACATTTCAGCTGATACTGAAGAGCTGTAACTGCGGCTTCTCACATTCAGATCAGATTTACATATGGGTTCCCCTCACTCGAGCTGGCTAAATAAAGCAGAGCAGGAGTAATGAAGAAGAAACCCTTACTTGAAGGCACACAGCAGCGATTGATTCCATTAGCATTAGCATCATCCCAGCTGCTGGCCAGAAGTGTGGGCACTGGAGCGATCAGTCAGTCAGACAGTAAGTCAGTGTGTCACTACTCTGGTCTCCATTGCTTCTCTCACATCGTATCTGGCAGTAAATCAAGCCTAGATCAACAAAAATCACACACGACTGATCATGGCTCGCTGTGTTATCATCATGGCTTTGTGAATTTGGTATAGAAGCACACGTTTAAATGTGAAAAAGGGGTCTTGAGCCTACCGACGGGTTGAAAAGGAAATTAATTTCTTCTTCTGCACAAAAAATGCATTGCCTTTTCCTATATAACTGCATCTATCGGGCCCAGAATACGGGGATCCCCAGTCATGCTGCAGCCATATAGGGTCTCACTCTCTCTGAGCACGGCCTTTCCTGTCCCCTCAACACAAGCACAGGCGTCTGTTATCTGACATAAGAGAATTGGCAGTTAGCATTCTCCTCCAAGCGTGCTGAGCTGTCCAGTGACGTTGCATTAGAAGCAGTTTGAAAAGATGTGGTGGTGCTTCTCAGAAGAAGCCTGTGCTAACCTTCACAACTCCCCTCCCAGTGCTGGTGGTATTGTGTGATGGGGGTTGATGGGGAGTAAAAATCAGGAGAAAAAAAATCCATCTATGCACAATGATATATCAGACTGAAAGTGGCCTTTAACCTGCTATGATTCTGCAATGTTAAAATCCATTGAATAATAATAATGACAATGAAGTAGGAAGAAAATAATATTACTAATACACTCAGTGTTTTGGGCCAAACTGAAATTCTCAGGCTATTCTGAAATGTAAAAAACATATACGAAACATATAATCCCCATTCAGATTATGTTTTATTGATTTTCTTTGTCCTCTGCAGAAAACACACTAAAATGTGGATTTATTTTCTGAAAATGCAAGTGTGTAGTTTCTATTCATTTACTTAGTTTCACATCCCAGACAAAGAAAATCAGACAAATTGCACATAGAAGTGTGTAGAAATGTTCTCTTTAGAACATCCTTATTTTCACTTGGAAAATCAACAAAGCATGTCCTTTTCAGAGGCACTCAAACAGCGGGCTCAAAAAAGAGCATGTTGTTTTTACTGTCCCTATTACACTTCTGTGCAAAATTAGTTTATTTTTACCAAAATAATCAAACTGAATCAAGTGATCTGATATTTCATGATGAAAACGGTGGTGTTTTTCAGAGAATTGTAATCATACCAAATCATTATGAGGTCAGACCCCGAGGGTTAGCGCTACTTTAATTTCACTTTGATGATATTGGAGCCCTAACTTCTTTTTTGTTGGAAATAAAGTTGATTGTAACACATGATAATAAGGAGAAAATATCTGCAGCTTCCTGCACTGAATAATCAGATGTTAATCTATTTAAAAGCCCCATCACATAAACAGTGCTTCACTTTGTGACGTTGCTCAACACGAAAGGAAATCACAAGTTTGGCCCAGTGTATTGTGGACATTGCATTAACAATGCATTTCGTTGCATAATATTGCATTGCAAAACTAGGGCAGCATCAGGCTCCGCAAAGTGCGAGCGGCCAAACACTCATCGATCCCAAACACTGCACCTCATTATTGTCCTGTCCTGAGATTCTACACTGCTATAATAGCTATTTAATGATCCTCAATCCATCTTCTATAATCAAGATGGTGCCTGGAGCCACCGAAGACCTGGAATGCACTTGAAATGTATGAAAACCCTTTTCATAAAAGGGAAAACAACAGAGGAAGAGAACGATGCTCATAGTAATCTGACACACGACACGGATTTAAGATTTTTTTTTTTTTTTTGGACATATCAAAAGAACAAATTCTCCAAATTCATTTGCAAAGTCATGAACGATACACAAGGTTCCGATAAGCATCTAAAATCCAGTGGTGCCTAGTTTTTACGGCTCAGTCTTGAGGCAGGACTGCAACAAGAATCCGAGCACAGAGGCGAGCACAACCTCAGTCCTCCGTCCAGGCATCTCCATGGCAACCCCCTTTTAAAGTGCAGGACCCGGAGCCCTTCTCCACCTCTCCCAGCACGCTGTGGAGAGACGGGGGCAGAAAGAACAGGAGAAAGATAGCAACCCCAAACGCCCCCAACACCGCGGCCTCTAACTCAGGTGCACCCCCCCCCCCCAAGTGAGTAATAACGTGGGCAAAATGAAAAGGGATTAACATCAGTCCCTCAGCATTGTGTTAAGACGATAACTTCAATAACCAACCCCCTCCTCTGGATTATAAGAAGGTCAGGTCTCATTAAGGCTGTATTAACAGTGTTCGTTTGAAGGAAAACTGAATTGACATTTAGCGTAGAGTACGATCAGAATATGATATATCAGTATGGCACCACGCCCCACTAGCAGTCCTTGCACTAGCAGAACGGCAGACTATAATAGCGCATGGTGTTATCCTTGGTAATCAAACACACTTGAGAGTGTGTCAAAGCATTTCTTGTTAAATATTAAGCTTCATGAATGCAAGGGGGGCTGACTGAGTTTTTATTTATCTGTTGAAGCTCAAGAAAGGGGTGGGATTTATTATCAAAATCAGCATAATCAGAAGTATAGGCTACTGCTAAAAGTGGGCAGACGGGTTTTTACAGTTTTACCTCAGCGCTTGTTCTGTTTACGTGTGTGCGTGAGCACTGGATCCGCTGTTGCCGTCTCACCACAGGGTGAAAGCAGGTCAGTGTTTAGCCCTCACGCACAGCTACAGGTGACAGATGAGAGTTCCTCTCCTCTCTCTCTTCCTCTTTCTAATGCGAGCTTATCATCTGAAGTGAAAGCCAGAAGCTAAATGAGGGAGAGCAGAGCAGCATCTAATAAACTGCTAACAGCTTTGTCACTGTTAGTTCAAGCTGATGGCTAGTTTTTACACCAGCCAGCACCATAGTAATAAATAAACACACACACACATACACACACACACACACACACACACTCTCAATCCCAGAACAATGGCACCGAAAGGTCTCGAAGATGTAAGCAACCTGCCGGGCCTCTGAGAGTCCATCTGTCTTGGTGTTCTATTGACTCATCTGACCTTTCACCTTAAAGTCATCATGTCATGTCCTGGGGTCGGCGTGGAGTGTGCCATCACCTCAGCTGCCAAGAGACGAGTGCGTATGTGAGAGAGGGGCGTTATTATCAAATTTAGCCACTGTGGGGACACTTGGATAAGCCCCATGAGGATCTTCTAACAAAATATGCAGCTGACAAAGATGTGCTTTTTGTAGTCATTATTTAGCTATAGGAAAACAGTCAATGGAAATAAAAGGATGCGAATGCTAATTTTTGCGTGTGCAGGCTGGACACGGGTGAAAATAATCAGTAATAATCAGTCCAGGCGAGTCAAACATGTAAAATCTTCACTCACTGGTTTGCCCTGGTCTTTCTTCCTTCACCCGTGTTTGCTTTTACCCTTGACCTTTTCCCTCTGTCTGTCTCTCTCAGCTGAAAATAAAGGATACAGGGAGATAAGAGTTATGACACTTTGGTGTAGTAAACGACATATCATAGCATGGCATTTTTCTGTTCAACCGACACTACCAAGAGCCTGCGGTCTGAATGGACTTCGCTGACATTCATCAAGCAAAAGGCCCGCTCAGATAAAGCTCTGCTGCTCTTTCTCTTATTTACCTTAGCATTACTAGAAGCAGCTGCTGTGTCGTTCAGAAGTGTAACATAGTCTGTTAGGATTGTTTTCCATAGCAAAACAACGATTACTCCTCTGTTAGAGGAACTATCAGGGCTTTTCGGGACATTTAAACCAAAAGGTGACGACTGCCTGAAGGTCAAAACCCAGTGCACACGATTTCCCCTCCACTGACTGAAGTTCGTTTACTATTGTATTAGCATATTCAGCACTGGAGCTACAATGCTAATACAAGATTAGTCACACCCAAAAAGTCTTCGAGCAAGACAAATTAACGTTACTTTTTAACTTTGCAGCTCCATCGCAAGTCTAAAGACGCACTGTACTGTTTTTTAGACAAAGGGTAACCTTTTTTAAGACATTTTTTCTTTCAGTATAGCCGCCACCGCGAGAAAGACGTACACTACACATCGCAGCACGGCAAAAACATTTCACCTGTCCGTTATTTTTTCTCAAGCTGCTACATTGTATGGACAAAACTATTGGGACGCCCGACTATTACGCCAACAGGGACCCTAATATTACCCTGGATGTCTCTCAGGACCACAGCGGGAGTTTAGTGGCGAAGGATGGAACGCAATGACTTGAGTGATACTACAGCACCAAAACAAAACGTATCTTATCTTCAGCCACTTCTTTTCTCTTCGTCTAACTGGAGCACACTGGAGGAGAGACTGATCGCTGAAACTTCTTCTCAAATTTAAGGTGCCGTTTAAGGTAGAACGGAAATTCGTGGGGACTTTAAATAATGTCCCATTATGAAGTAAGGAGACAGCATTGTTGCAAGTCTTTTGCTGCACTTCTTGGACAAAAGTCTTGGGACGTACCTGTTTTTAAGGTTTAGGCTAGGCCCCTTACCTCCAGTGAAGGGCAATCTTAATACTCCCGCATACCAAGCTATTTTGAAGAACGCCATGCTTCCAACTTTGTGGACACAGTTTGGAGAAGAACCTTTTCTATTCCAGCACCACTGTGTCCCAGGGCACAAAGTAAGCTCCATAAAGACATGGCTGGAGGAGTTCAGTGTGGAAAAACTTGAGTGACCTCAACCACATCCAACACCTTTGGGATTAACTGGAACCGAAATTGCGAGCAAGTCCAACCCTGACCTCATAAATACTCTACAGAATGAGTGGGCACAAATTCCCAGAGAAACTTCAAAATCTTGTGGAAAACCTTCCAAGAAGAGGGGAAGTTGTTATAGCTGCAAAGGAGGGACCAACTCCGTATTAAAATCTGTGTTTTTGAATACAATGTCATTAAAGTCACTGTTGGTAGAATGGTCAGGCGTCTCTCTTTCTCTTCCATACTTCTTCACCCTCTTTTGTTTCGCTCCATCTGTGATCTCATTGACTTCGTTTTGCATTATCTCCTGTTTCTCCACAGCCCGGGCCACATTAGCTCCTGTCCGAGTTGGAGCGGTCAATGCTGCCCCCTAGCGAGTGTGGAGCGTCACTGCATCAAGCCGGACAATTGTTGCTCAATGGAGCTAGGATTGTTGTTCAGAAGTTTCTATATATATGTCCACTGTGTATGTACATGTATATATACTTCTATATTATTTCTATATTTGTAATATTTATATAGTGAATTTTTTATACTTTTTATATATAACTACACTACTACATATGTTATATATTATTATTGTGTTGTATATCTTTCATTTTTCTATTGTTTTTTTTTGTACTGTCTGCTCAGTTCATGCACAAACACACACACACACACACACACACACACACACACACATATTTATCATTTTTCTATTTTTTTTGTACTGTCTGCTCAC
>JBBPCY010000136.1:22025675-22035976 GCA_037974405.1 Brachyalestes nurse | reverse complement strand
TGGTGGGGTTGGTACTCAGTTAGTGATCCTATTCCACTACGGTTCTACTCCACATTATGGCAAGAACCACTTAACTATGTAAAAAAACAACAGTCCATCATTACCTTATTACACAACATATTCTGGGTTTTTTTTACTCTTTTTTGTTTATTGCATAATTCTGTGTGTTCCTTCATCATTTTGTTTGTTTTCAATATTAATCTACAATGTAGAAAATAATAAAAATAAAGAAAATATATTGAATGAGAAGGTGTGTGTGCAAACTTTAGATTGGTAGTGTACAAAGTGAAGTCAGCAAAACTTCATGCCATAGCAGGGCTTCTCTGTTTTTATTTTCAAGTTTCACCCTTGGATACAGTACATCTCTAAAACTCTCCCTCTCTCACTCACTCTCCCTCTCTCACTCACTCTCCCTCTCTGTCTAAAGGTGTTTCTGTGTGGACTGTTTGGACCTGCTGGTGGGCCCTGGAGCGTCGAACAGTGCTCGGGATTTGGACCCGTGGCTATGTTACATGTGCCAGCCGCTGCAGCAGTATGGAGTTCTGAAGAAACGGCACGACTGGAGCCTCAAACTGCAGGAGTTCTTTGTCAACGACAACGGACAGGAGTTTGTGAGTGTCACGCCATTTAGGATGAGTTTACCGGGTCCCAATTCCGGTCCTGCAGTTTCTATGGGTAGGATTCCAGAGGGAATCCTCAGGAATCATACCCATAGACCACTGAACACACTATGATACACTGAAACGGGACGTCCATCCTGTTATGTCTGTTATGTCAAATTTTTTATTTTTAATGTTTTTTTTTTCTCGGTTTTCTCCTCTTTGTAGGAAAGCCCAAAAATCTACCCAGCAGTTCCAGCTGAGCAAAGACGTCCCATTAGAGTTCTCTCACTGTTTGATGGCATTGCCACAGGTGAGTGTTTGTGTGTATTGGAAAGCACCTACCTACCTACAATTTTACCTGTCTGTCTGTCTGTCTGTCTGTTCATCCACCCATCCATCAATCCATCCATCTAATTAAATGGCGAATGTGTTGCAGGTTATCTGGTGCTGAAGGATTTGGGCTTTAAGGTGGACGTGTACATCGCTTCAGAAGTGTGCGAGGACTCCATCTCCGTAGGGGTCGTCCGACATGAAGGAAAAATCAAATATGTGCATGATGTTCGGAATATAACCCGAAAAAATGTGAGTGGGGAAGTTTTGATTCCTGTGGTGATGTTCTTTATTACCTGGGAGCCATTCTGGAAGGGAATTCTGCTCCACTTACATCATGGTTTAACTTGTTAACTGTCAAAGCACCTGTACAGGCACACACACACACACACACACACACGCTAGGTTGTCACAGTATCAGATTTTTTATTTCCGTGTTGATACCAAGTGTAGTTTCACAATGCTTGACACCAAATGATACAATGGAAAGAAATCGCTGTCTGAACACTGTTAGTGTTTCCTTTATTTTTATCAGTACAAACTCTTCAAATGCAGGTGAAATACAATGTCCGCCTGGTGCTAGTTCACCACAAAGAGATACTGCAACTCTAACACATAGATAAACAGTGACATGTACAATATACAGCAATATGCAATGGTGAACTTTTGGACATCCTATTTCAAGTCATATTTTGTTGTGCACAGATTCTACACAGGTTAATATATTGTAGCCACATCAATATTTCGCAGGCCACATTTTTTATTATGTTACATTCAGCAATTAAACAGCAACATATTTTCACCTAGAAAACCAAAAAAATGTAATCGGACAATAATTTGGTCCAAACATTTGCATATGACTGTAAATGATACATATGGTTTATGGTATATTGTCCATAGTGAGCTGCCAGTTTCAGCAGCTCATGGTGTAAGTAATCACCCCACAGGAGCGGGTTCTGGCCCTCCTAATCCCACCTCCTCCTCCCCAGCTCTTCTCCTGTTTGGTTTCCAGTTTGTGCCACCCCTTTCTCTTACCCGCCTTCAAACATGCACACACACATACGCCTCCTGCTCACTCAAATCTAAATGCCAGAGCACAAAGCGATCCCAAATCCCCCCTTTACTCGTTCACCCTTTCGTTCCTTCATTGATTCACTCGCTCAGTCATCCATTCACCCCATTGTGCTTGTACACTGGAGGCTGGATTGTGGTGGGAGGGCAGAAAGGGAGGGATGAAAAGGCTTTGGGACAGAAGAGAGGAGAAGGTGGGGTGAGGATGGATCAGAGCTTGGGGGAGATGGGGGGTGAGGAAAAGAAAGCATTAAACAAGGCTGAATAGGGTCCAGCTGCATACATTCTTTCACAGACTCAGACAGATGTGACTCTGATATTAGGCAGTTCACTATACTTTGTAACAAGAATACAAAAATAAAATCTAGCAAGATTTTACTTTAAGTCACGAGTCATTTTGGACAATTTCTATTGGTCTGTTTGCAATTAACTTGCAATTAACACTGTAAACTGTAAACTGTGTATGCGCGTGTGTGTGTGTGTGTGTGTCTTTGCACACACCAATTTTATCTATGCTCTAATGACTAGTACTCATACATATGTGGTCACACTGTATGTGCAAGGAAAGATTTGCTATTATTTATTACGTTTAATGTACTTATTGTGAATCAGAGCTTGGAACTGTGATATCTGTATTATAAAACTGTGAGTGTGGAAAGAGTTTGAAAAGCAGCTTTTCCTTAGATTTAAGGACTTAGATTAAAGATTAAAGAACTACATAATTCTTTCCGAAATGGAGCTAAAGAGCACCGAGTGTAGGGTGAAGATGGTGAGGGTGTGCTGTACTTGTATTGACACTAGGTGGTGCTGTTGTCTTCCACAGATTGCTGAGTGGGGCCCCTTCGACCTGGTGATTGGTGGGAGTCCCTGTAACGATCTCTCAATAGTCAACCCAGCTAGGAAGGGCCTGTATGGTGAGTCCACATCACCCTTTTTTTAACATATTAATTTTACTCCCATATTACAGGTTGCAGCATTCGGTGTTCTGTAAAAGACAGATTTGTAGCCCATTCATGCTCCACAAATGCATTTATTAGGACGATGCCACAGAATTTGTACTGATTAATGATGACCTTTTTTAAAATTTGAATTTGAACATTTAACATTTAACCCATTTAAAGATTAATGACATGTTATTAAGGAATTTATTTCCAAACAGCAGGTGGGTGGGTAGCATAGCCCTCCGTCTCTCCATCACTCAGTGTAATGCTAACCCAGTGGGGGACTGACCGTGACTAAATTAGGGAGAGAAACAGAGTAAAAAGTGAAATAACAATCTGATAACTAATGTCATAAAGCTCATTTGCCCTGTAGTTTGATCTTTTTTTTCCAGATTTTTGCTCAGGCAAGTATAAAGAACATATGGAGCGAAATGATTTTACCATTTCAGATAGGGATGTAAACGGGTTTATGTTTTAATTAGTCCTCTAATTCTAAATGTGCACGCCTTTTGTTTTGGAGTTTAGTGGCCAGCTGTACCAATTTTATTTTAAATAATTGTCAATGTATTGCCTCTTAAAAAAGCTCTTAAAAAGCCTACTTTCTCTTCTGTTTCTGCTGTTCCTGTCTGCAGAGGGGACTGGCCGTCTGTTCTTCGAGTTCTATCGTCTGCTGAGTGAGGCCAAGCCGAAAGAAGGAGAAGATCGACCCTTTTTCTGGATGTTTGAAAATGTGGTTGCAATGGGAGTCAATGATAAACGAGATATTTCCCGCTTCCTTGAGGTGTGTGTTTTCATCGCTGCGGTGGCAAACTGCTTTAACCTTTTTTTTTTTCAAACTCAGACCCTGATACGGGGCAGCTGGTGGACTAGTGCAATCAGAAGGTTGTGGGTTCGAATCCCTGGACTAGTGTAATCACTGAGCTTCCCTTAAGCAAGATACTGTCCCCACACAGTGCACCCCACTGCTTCACTTGGTGGATGGGTTTAATGCACAGAAAGAATGTAGTGGTGTGTTCACATGTAACTATAAGTGGCCACAAAAAAAAACATTTTTGTAGTGTGACTGATGAGTGGGATTTCTGAAGAACAGTTATGTGTGCACAGAATCTGTGGCTTTTCTGTTGCAGTTTACATATCAGCATGTTTGCATGTGTGTTACAGTGTAATCCAGTGATGATTGATGCCATTGAAGTGTCGGCTGCACACAGAGCAAGATACTTTTGGGGAAACTTGCCTGGAATGAACAGGTATGTTAGGACATTCCAGCTATTCAACATCACCCCAGTTGCGTTTTACTCTAAAGACAGCTTTGATGAAGGGCGCGGGTTAATCGAATCAGTGGAAATGAAACTGTGGCTTAAGGCCCTTTCTAAATTAACCTGGTTTCGCCTTTTGTTTAAAGCGCATACATGCCACAGTACTGCAAAGCCAGATGTAAGAAAACGATCTTCTATTCCAGGCCTCTGTGTGCCTCTGGGATGGATAAACTTGAGCTACAGGACTGTTTGGAGCACGGCCGTGTTGCCAAGGTAACATTCTTCTTTCAGCATCTTTCAGAATTACCAGCTAACCGTAGATTTAAGCCGCCTACACTCAGAAGGCCAGACTCAGAAAACACAACCACCACGTTTATTGTGATGTTAAGAGCAAATAATGCTGCAGAATTGGTTCATTCTTAAACAAAGACTACCAACATGTTTTTTTTCTCTTTTCTACAATGTCTTCAAGCATTTTAGTGCAGAACTGGGACCTTTTTTTGAAAAATCAATAAATCAGGACAAAAATATAGATAAGTACAGGGGGTCCTCGACACAGATCCGTTGCGACGACAGTCACTTACCGATCCTAACACAGCTGTAAAATCATCATCTAGAACATAAAACCACAACACAGAAAAAAGGAAAAGGACATAAATACACTGTATTTGTACATTGTACTGTAGTAACAGAAAAATGACAAAAAATTAATGTAAAAACACTTAACAGTCCAGAATGGCGTAGATAAGAGTACTAGGGGACGCCAATCCCTCACTTATCTGCCAATTAACTGCGTATTTTTGAAAACTAGTTATGGGAGTGAGCATGTGTGTGTGGAGACTGTTGTAGCCCGAGGACCCCCTGTATAGACATTCCTATTATTTATAACTGCAAAATATGTGTTTTACTATAACATTCAGTTTATCTAGTTCAGTTTTTATTCGCAGCAGTTGGAATGACGAAGGCCAAGGTGTCTTGAGTTTTACAGTCCAAAAAAACCCCACAAAATATTTGGACATAAAAGGCGTGTTTTTATAACAGGCACATTAAAGCCATGTGTCGTGTAACAGTTTGTGGTTCCTTATAGTTTTTAGCAGAATCCATCTTTGAAAAATGATAACAGTAGTGTCATTACCTCTCGAGGGATCCATTTGAATATTTTTGTCTTCTTTCTTTACATTGAAAAGGGGCAGTGGAGCAAAAGTTTCAGTCCATTGAACATTACATCTAAATAAGTAGTCAAATAGTCTCTGTAATTTACTCACACACACAGTAAACCCACTCAGTTCAGCAAGCGTTATATTTAAAATACTTTTGGTTTGAGTATCATGGCAATCAGTGCAAGTGCAAGTAGGAGAAAGAGGAATGTGACTTGCTTTTCTGAGAAGGAGTCACAGGACTATTACTGTCTTTGAAGGTGACTCAGCCAATCAGACATAAAAGCAGATATAGATTAAGAACATATATGCCTTTTCTGGTGTGTCATAATTAAAGTTAACCGAAAGTTGAGCTGAGTAATAGTTGGATACGTTTTTTCCTTTTTTTTTTATTAGTCACTGATCTGACTGTGGCCTACATTTCTGGTTTCATTTGATATGGTGTTGATAGGGTCCGCATTTATTTTAAAATATAAGATTATTTCTGCAGCAAGTAAGAATTTATTAGCCTGGCCCAGAGTGTTCATGTACAGATCGTTGAACCCATGTTAAGCAAATCTTTCTCACCTTTCATTTGAAGTTTGGCAAGGTGCGTACCATCACGACCCGCTCCAACTCCATCAAGCAAGGTAAAGATCAGCACTTCCCCGTCATCATGAACGGCAAAGAAGACATCCTGTGGTGCACTGAGCTGGAGAGGTGAGCACCGAGTTAAAGACAGATCACGTTAAGAGCTAAATAACCTATGAACTGGTCATTCTTTCAAAAACACCACTTAAACAACAGCACTACATACTACAACACCATTTTGTTCTGAAACAACTGAAATGATCTGAAACATTTTCTGTCACCTACTGAGCAAATTCACTTTAGCAACTCTATACTACAGTCGGAAAAAAATATTTATTCACAAAACCATTTATATGAAATAAAGAATCCATGTCTAAGACATTTCTGACAGCGCCCAAGTGTCCTCAGTCAAAAACCACTATGCTGGGTTAACATTACCTTTGCTATTTAATACTATTTGTTAGAATATGAACTGATGATAGAGACTGTATGGAGCAGATAGACAGTATATTATATATATATATATATAATAGTTTTACTGGGCAATTATATAATATTATACAAGATATGGACAAAACAATTGGGACACCTGACAATTACACCAACAAGGACTTTCATGACGCTGCATTCAAATACATTGACTTTTATAAGGAGTTGGTCCCTCTGCAGCTATAACAGCTTCCACTCTTCTTGGAAGGCTTTCCACAAGATAGGGAATACAAAATAAACTTAAGGAAATACAAAATAAACTTAAGGAAATACAAAATGAACTTAAGGAAATACAAAATAAACTTAAGTTAGGGCGACTTTCTAGATCCAGCAGTCAGTCTAGTCATAAATGTATTAGACAGTAGTATAACTGGAATTCTAGTATCGGAAATTTGATTTTGAACGTAGGTGTCAAATTATAATTAGGAAGTACCCACATGAAATTGAAATGTATTGCAATATGTTGTCAAAATACTGACAATTGAATATATTGTAATATATGGGAAATTGTTAGTTAGGGCATTGTCCCTGTGACTGGAACGCTATGGGTTCGAATCCCAGGATTGCCAGTGGCAACACTGAGCTACCCTTGAGTAAGATACTGTCCCCCACCCACTGAATGGGTTAAATGCACACCGTGTGCTGTGGTGTGCTCATGTGTGACTATAAGGGGCCACTTTACTTTAAAATATTTAAAATACATATAAAAAGCTTGAATAAACATTTCTTTTAACAAAAACGTCTCTGTTGATCCTGTAGGATTTTTGGGTTTCCCGTCCACTACACAGACGTGTCCAACATGGGCCGTGGTGCCAGGCAGAAGCTGCTGGGTCGCTCCTGGAGTGTGCCGGTGATCCGGCACCTCTTCGCTCCGCTGAAGGACTACTATGCCTGCGAATAACCATCCAAAAAAAAAAACTCCTCACCCTCTCGGTCATACTGCTTTAACATCACAACCGCAGAGCAAATGGTCCCATAAAACACTGGGGAGCGTGAGAGGGTTGGTCACTCTTCCCATTTCCAGAGAAAAGCTAGCTTTAAAAGAGTAACCTAAAGCTTTTGTCCAGCAGGTGGTGCTGTAGCTCTGAGCCAATGAGCCTTGTGACGTTTGTTTTTCTTTCCAAAAGCCCTGCTGAAGGTAAGAAGTCACGCAGAACTTCAAACTGGTTTTGTTCTACAAACGAGAACTTCATTTTCAGGGAGCTTTTTTCTCTTAATGGTGCCTTTTCTACCTTTATGGACAAAAACTCTGTCGGGCAGGTTTAGATCTCATCCTACTGGAAAACATCTGACATTCTGGTGAAGAACATTATATTTTACTTGACAGTTGTGCAATATGAGCATTGTGGCACATTGTATAAGGTATACCCCAGAAGATGTTTTTGATAAAAGAAGTGTGAATGACACACTTTCAAAGTAAGAACACACTGAATATCAGATACTGTAGAATATATACGCATTTATATTTCTGCACGGACAGCTCTCTCTGCAGGCTACTGCTCAAACTTGACCTTCAGTTCCACCGACTGACATTTTTATCACTACTGAGGGAGTGCTTTATCGTTCCAGGCCCAGTCAGAGTACTCTTAACTTTTTTGTTGCAAATTAAACAAGAGTGACAGTGAGTTATTCGCCAAAACGTCATTCATTAAAACTGCTGAATCTAAGCCCAGAAAAAAAGAAGTCAGTCGTGCCGAAGATGATGTGGCATTGAATTTAAGTCTTAAATCAAAATTTTAAAAAAGCTCACAGTGTAGTTTCTAGATTTCGATGTAGATCTATCTTTTTAAGATTTCATTTTAGATGTTTTCAGACGTCCTGGAAGCCGCTGGTGTCGCGAACGCAGTTCCAGAAACACAGTTTCGTCATTTTTGTCCTCTCCTTTAATTTCTGTGGACCATTGTTGGGACGTTTTACATATGATGAGAAGGGAAAGGACGTTTTTTTTGTGTGGACTGTGTCCTTTGACAAGCCTTCGTAATGTGTTCCTTGTACTGTAGGTCTATTCTCAAGGAAATACTTGAAATTAATCAATGCAAAAACTAAGCTGTGAGCCCAGAAAATACTTTTAAAAACGATCCATGATAGAGAAATGCCAAATACTTTTTTTTACAGTTTTAATCTATACAGAGTTAAGGTGCAGAGTTAATGTTCAAAATCATAAAAAGACGATGGAGTATAAAACTTAGTGCAGCATAAGGAAGACATATATTGTCCCTGTCGTTCACATGGGATGTTACGGTGTTAATTTCACCATCAGGCTTTTTATCTCGCTTTTTATGACCGTACCAGTCAATTTTGAGTATTTCCATCATCACCAGAACTACATAGTACTGGAACAAACATCTATGTTCTATTCATTCTATTCATTTTCTCTCACCAACGTACTGTTTTTGTTTTTTGTTTTTTTATCTTGAAAATGTTTACATTTCAGCTGGATTCCAGGTCCTTCACATGTGCCTGTACTGGAACTGTATTTTGGCTTTAGTGAAAGATGAGGACTGATTTTGAACAACAGAATACCTGAATTTCTCTACTCAGGCCTCTCATGGCTGGTTCCATTTTTAGGCTCATTCCTATTTGTTTTCATCTCAGCCAGTGATGTTTTGATTTGACACTTTCTTATAGTTTATAGTGTAACATCATTTTTTTAATCAACACATGCATTAGCATCAGCCACCCTACAGCCATTTCTGCTCATTTTAAAATAGACATCATTGAGAAACACGCACACACACACACAAACACACACAAACACACACACACATACTCCCTAAAAACTACTGTCTAGATTTGAAGCTTGAAAATATTAACCTTTTATGAGACAGTATGCTGAAATGTCTTTTAGTGTGTCATATAAGTCCTATAACTTTTAGTTACTTGTTTTTTTTTCATTGCTTCAAGAACACGCTTTTCGTATTAGAGCTTAAACGTATGGAAAACTAGTACTGTCAACTTTGTAACTTTTTTGTAGACTTTTTATTGTAGTGTGTTTTTCTAATTAACATTTTACATTGTTGTTCTTTAAATACGATGCATGAACGTTTATCTGCTTGACTCTTTAGTAACATAATACGTACATTAATACTGAACACTTATATTTTAACAGTACATTTATACAGTGCCCTTTTGGGAACATGTTGGATAAATACCCCATGACTTTATTTTTATACTTTTGTACTCTTTTTGTATGCTTTTTGTATATGTCTTTTGGAAACATTTATACCATAAAAAATATGTAACAAAAAAAAGATGTTAGTAGCATTGACCAATAAAAAAAAGAGACAACCGTAACTATAAGATGATCTGATGTCTGGAGTGTTTATTATAAATACAGTCCAACATTGATTCAACTGAATTTCATTCATTTCAATGCAGTTTTTATTTAGGGTTTTTCTTTATTATGAACTATGTCCCCAAGCAGCTTTACAGAAATCAGGTTCCAGACCACTGATGGAGGACAGACAGTTTCAGGAGAACCAGAGCAAGAATAATAAAGCATCTAAACACTTTCTTTCCTTTTAATTTTCACTAACCTGGCCTCGTTTGTAGCTTCTGGCCAAGCCTACAGACGTGTGGATCCAGATCAGACAGAAAAGAAACTTTTTTTCTGGAAACAAGGCACAGAGCCTGCATTCATTTGTTCAACACTATGAAAGTAGCACTTGTTCACTGAGACTGATCAGAGGCACTCGGATGGAACACTGTAAAAATGGAACAGCACAGATGTTGACGTTCCAGCTAAGATATTGATTTTGCTCAGCTAAACTAAACTAAACCTTCTTTCACTCATATTACATAGGCCAATAGGTCAAAATCATCAGAGATAAGTTTATGTGGGTTTTGTAGTGTTTTTCATGCTGATTTCAAATCTGTGTTTAGTTT
>JBBPCY010000136.1:22015256-22025575 GCA_037974405.1 Brachyalestes nurse | reverse complement strand
AGGTGTGTATGTGGTGTGTGTGTGTGTGTGTGTGTATGTATGTATGTATGGTGTATGTGGTGTGTGTGTGTGTGTGTGCTTATGGTGTATGTGGTGTGTGTGTGTGTGTGTGTATCCTCCCTGATCACAGTAAAATGGAACAGTGTGTGGAAGTTTTCTGTGTTACTGGGTTCTCCATCTCTGTATAAAAGAAGCTCCATGCTGTCCTTACTGTTTCTGAGCGCCACATTCCAGTATTTCTGTTTAAGCGCCTTGTTCAAAATGATAGTTTGGGACACAAACTAAATAAAGTGTGTGTGTGTGTGTGTGTGTGTGTGTGTGTGTGAGAGAGAGAGTGAGAGACCCACCTTTCTGCCCTGTTTGAGGCTGGTTGGCGTGCTGCTGGAGCTGCGGGGTGTGTGTGTGTGAGTGTGTGTGTGTGTGTGTCCCAGCAGCCCGGCGGTGCCCAGCAGGCCGAGGCGCTGCACCGGGAGACTCCGGGACGGGACGGGGAACTGCCTCAGGTTTCTCCTGCCGGACACAGCGCTGCCCACACAGCCAGCACTGGGGAGGGAGTTCGACTGACCAAACCCACGGCCACTACAACACACACACACACACACACACACACACACACACACACACACACAGAACACAGTCACATACCACCCACTTGACCTCTTGACCAAAGAGGGAAGGGTCATTCTTACGTCCTGCCCCTAAATTCCAACCGTCCTTTTTGGTTGCTTTGCAACTGTAGCCAACCAGAATAATTGAATTCAGTCTCTCATTTAGATGCCACAGAGCTGAGAGATGAGAAAAATGCTATTTGGAACAGCACTAATATTTACAGTCGACCCCCGACACTCGGGGGGTTACTTTCCTAGAGCACCCGCAAACAGTGAAAAACTGAATGTGTGATGTGGTAAAAAAAAAAAAATGTCTAAAAAGGCCTATTTTTATAGTGTGAACCCTAAATATGCCCCCAAACATGGTCCCAAAACCATTTAAATTTCATTTTAAACTTAATTCATTCAAACTATATACATTAACTTTAAAAAATGTATTTGAACTGTAAAGTTTACACTGAACTGGGCACATTACTGAATAATTCATAGTAGACACTGAATACTTTATCTAGGATACTGAATATTTCATAGCAGATACTCAATAACTCAGAGTAGATACTGAATTCATTGTAGATACTTAATACTGTATCTAGGATATTGAATACTTTATAGTAGATACTAAATAATTCACAGCAGATACTGCATAACTGATAGTAAGTGTGTTTGGATGGATGGATGGATGGATGGATGGATGGATGGAGGGATGGATGGATGGATGCATGGATGGATGGATGGAGGGATGGATGGATGGATGGAGGGATGGATGGAGGGATGGATGGATGGATGGAGGGATGGATGGAGGGATGGATGGATGGATGGAGGGATGGATGGATGGATGGAGGGATGGATGGATGGAGGGATGGATGGATGAATGGAGGGATGGATGGATGGAGGGATGGATGGATGGATATATGGATGGATGGATGGATGGAGGGATGGATGGAGGGATAGATGGATGGATGGAGGGAGGGATGGATGGATGGAGGGAGGGATGGATGGATGGATGGAGGGATGGATGGATGGGTGAATGGATGGATGGAAAGATAGATAGATAGATAGATGGATGGATGGATGGATGGATGCATGGAGGGATAGATGATGGATGGATGGACGGATGGATGGACTGATGGATGGACGGGTGGATGGACGGATGGACGGATGGAGGGATAGATGATGGATGGATAGACGGAGGGATGGATGGATGGATGGATGGGTGAATGAATGAACAGATGAACGAGAGAAGAGAAGCAGTAGGTGTCCACCACTCCTGTGAAGGTGTGTGGGTTCAGGTTAGTAGACTCTACCTCCTCTGCTGCCGGTATCCTGCCATGTCCAGCAGGGTTTTCCGAGGAAACGAGCGAAAGAGCTTCTGCACCTGCTGTTTCCATGACAACAATCTCTTCTTCTGCGTCTCTGTGAAACCCTGGAAGAGTGAGAGGAGGAAACGGAGGAATGAGCTTCTATATTATCATCACTCACAGTCACAGTCCAGATAATCCACCACAACTCCCTCCAGGCCTCGAATCTCAGATTAGAGTCCGCACTTCAATTCCTCACCCTCAGAACCACACAACTTACACATCACCATCACTGGAAGTACTGAATAATTCACAGTAAATACTAAACAATTCACAGTACACACTGAGTAATACACATGTGACAGTAAATAATTCCTTCTAGTTACTAACTAATTATAGTAGATACCGATTTATTGCTCAATAACTGATAGCAGAGATTAAATTCTGCACAGCGTAGCCTAAACAATTCAGAGGATATACTGAATAATTCACAGCAGGCACTGAATAATTTAAGATGGGTATTGAACGACACCGAAGAATTCATAGTAGAGTAATAGCACACTCAATAGCACGCTCAAAACCCACTTATTCAAAATGGTTTACTCGCTTTAAACTCAGATTATAACTGATATCAAATCTTGTTTAGTATTTTGATGTTTTATATTGTTTTAATTCATTGTTTTTTATTGTTTTTTATTTTCACTGTTTGTTTTCCTCTCTGTAAGGTGACCTTGGGTTTTTGAAAGGCGCCCGCAAATAAAATGTATTATTATTATTGTTATTATTACATCCTTCAGGTTACTTCATAAAATGTTGAACAGAATGATACTAGTTTCGAATAAAAACATGTTTAGCACTTTACCCTGAGGGTGGGCTCTTGGAGAAGAATTCCAAACGACTGCACTGAGAGCTCAGAGGTGTGTGCAGTGTGTTTTTGATGGGATCGTGAACTCAGAAGTAAATAGTCTATAAAGAGACTCCAGTGAATATAACAAGTTTTTAGTCAAACACTTCAAGTGAAGTCAAGTCAAGTTGGCTTTTATTGTCGTCCATTCACGTACACAGCGTTGCATGGAATTACGTATGACATGAATACAAAAAATAAAACAAGACAGTGCTTGTTACATTCATTTAAGAACATACATTCATTCCATTAAGAAAATGATGTCTTTGGAGTGATCTTGTCAAATTTTGATTTTTTTTTTTAGGACACATTCAAATATTTTTGATGCCACTTTATTCTTAAGGATCTAAACGTTTGTCACCATGAGGCAGCCTACGACATCCTAACAAATTGTATGCGAAGGCCGATCAAGATTTCTGAGAGTCATCTAGTGGAGGAATGTCTGTGTTTAAACAAGACACTCCCGTAATAACTTAAACCACCACTGTGAACGCTGCGTTTGTGCAGGGTCTATTTCCGCTCAGTCGCTGCTGTGTTGGGTTTCCACGCAAAAATGGCTCCCGATGAACTAACCGCGTAAGAATGTGAGCGAGGTGGAGGTGCGGAACTGTAAATACATGTGTGTTTAGGGGCTGCCTGTGTTTTTCAGGCAGAATAACTCGAATGTCTCCGCAGCCCATCATTTTCTTGGAGCACTCTTCTTGGAAGGACAGAACACAGGACTGACTCATAGAGCGAGTGTGTGTGTGAGATGGGGGAGCGTGAGTGGGTGGGTGTTTGTGTGGGTAGGTGTGCGAGTCTGAGATTGCGTTAGTGTGGGTGTGAAGCTTGCGTGTTCTGTGACTCTGGTCTTGTCCATCTGCATTCACTGATATTTCCCCTCATTTCCCTTTGCCATTGCTATTTAATCAAATGTCGTACCTGCTCTGCTTTAGTCGAGGATCATGAGATCAGTTTACAGGTGTTGATTGAACATTCTGACACTCACTGGTGTGTACTGAGGGGGGGCTGCAGGAGCCCCTTTTTGTATCAGAATGACTCTTTTTGCTATGCTGTTCAAAACCTAGAGGGCAGGTACTGTTTGGTTATCTCCATAAATATACAAATGGCTTTAAAAACTCCAGTCTGTTCGTTCAGAGCCGCTGTTTCTCATGTGTGAACTTTTTTTTTTCTGTCCACCGCTGGGGCTTTCCATCATATGGCAGCAGCAGCAGCTGTTTAAATTATGTTATTGAATTTCACAGTGTGCAAGACTGTAAAGGGTATTGCTACAGGGAAGTACTAGTATCAGAATTTGCATACTCAGAAGGAGGTGCTGTGGACCTGGTAAAGTTGTATCTGTGTTATATTTAATGTTTGTAAAGTGGTACTTCTTTCATAATATTTTGGTTTTAGTCCAGAGGTGAAATTGATCAATGGAACTGGAAACTCAACATTTATGCAACACTAGTAATTCTAAACAAATATTTCAGTGGTCTGTTGTAAAAAAAAAAATGTATGGATTTTGAATCCTGGTTGCTAAAGCGAGACTAGAAATACTTAAAACAAGAGATTGACTTACGTCTTAAGAGATGTGATCATAATGGACAGTGAGGTGTATAGCCAGTGTGATCATTGATTTGTTACTGGAGGAAGTCATCAAATACTTTAGCAGTCGCACTACATATCTTCTGTTGTCCTATGCATCCTGGACTATGTGTGATGGTAGCAGGAGTCTCTGAGACACATGGGGCCCCATTCTCGCCTGCATTACGTGATCCATTTATGATCGGATCATCCAAGATGCATGCTGTTGACTGGTGTTTGTTTGTTGGTTTGTTTATTTATTTATTTATTTATTTATAGTCTGTTGCCATGGATACTTGGTTAAGCAACACTGAGCACAGGCCTAAAACTGACCTGGCTCTCTCCCGTTTTCATCTGTCTTTCTGCAGCAGGTGGCAGTGTCTTCAGGTGTGGGGGGCATGGTTCGCCCAGTGACAGGAGCTGATGTGGGGATCAGGAGGGCCGAGATCCGCCAGGGCCTGCGGGAGGTCATCCTCTGCAAGGACCAGGACAGCAAGGTTGGCCTCCGGCTGAGAGACATTGACAATGTGAGTAAATCTCATCGCAGAGATTAGAACAGACCACAGAGCCAGGCTCTTCCTGACTAGCATACAGCAAAGAACTGTTCTCATCACTTTGAGTATTCAAAGTGTAATTAAAAAAGTACTAGTTTTAAGCCAGTGTCTCTCCCTCTCTCTCTCTCTCTCTCTGTGCCCCCTCCCTCTCTCTCCCCTTTCTTTCTCTCCCCCTCTCTTTTTCTCTCGCGCTCTCTCTCTCTCTCTCTCTCTCTGTCCCCCTCTCTCTGTCTCCCTCTTTCTTTCCCTCTCCCTTTCTCTCCCCCTCTCCCCCCCAGGGTGTGTTCATTCAGCTGGTGCAGGCGAACTCCCCTGCAGCTCTGGCTGGCCTGCGTTTTGGAGACCAAGTCCTGCAGATAAACGGGCAGAACTGCGCAGGCTGGAGCACAGACAAGGCCCACAAGGCTCTGAAGGCAGCGGCCGAGCAGCGCATTGAGCTCGTGGTCCGCGACAGGTCAGCTATACTGAGTAAACCTGAGACACAACAGAGTTCTGGGGAGGCTTAAACCTACAGTAGCTGTTCATTTATATTTACCAGGATAACTGTATTTATTTGGATAAAATAGTTTTTACTTATACAGTGCAAAGCCTTAGGAGTGAAGGAAATGTATCGATATTTTTTTCCGAAATTTGCGTTTTTGCATTAATACGCACGTTTATACAGAAAATATGGACATGAAAGGATGTACAGTTTGAACTAACATTAAAAGGACGGTATGAACTTAAACATACTGGGCCTTTATTGGACAGAATAGTTTTGTACTTTTAATGATCTAGTGTTTGTCAGTCCGAGATGAGTAATACTGCGCAATCCAGGCTGCTGCAAACAGCTAGTTCTGGCGCCTCCCTGTGGACACTTGCATCATGAGCGGCACATCTGCACTGCGCTTCTTCTCCATTAAGAAATATTAAACTCGGGACATGAATCGTGCCACTATTTAAATTAGAATGGGCAGGACCTATTAACTTAATGCAGTGTTGGAATGAGCATAGTGCAGTCTATGCTGGTACAGAGATCTCTGTGACTGAGATTTGACGTCTGTGCACATTTGTTGGAGACTTTTGATGAACCTGTTATGAGAATTAAGCAATATGTGCCGAAATGGTAAAGAAGTAAGAGTGTTGCATTTGAAATGCAAGCGAACATGAAGCATGTGGTCTGGAATCTGACTGTGTTCCCTGTCAGTTATGTTTTCCCCGCTGTGTAACTGACATTTTTCTCGCTCCACTGCTCACAGGCCCTTCCAGCGCACAATCACCATGCACAAGGACAGCTCTGGCCACGTGGGCTTCATCTTCAAGTCTGGCCGCATCACTTCCCTGGTGAAGGACGGCTCTGCCGCCCGCAACGGCCTCCTCACCGATCACTACATCTGCGAGATCAACGGCCAAAACGTCATCGGCCTCAAGGTGAGAGAGCTTGTTCTTGAAGTGGTGGGAACGTTGTGTTGAAATGTGTCCTACATTACAACAAAGCTGGTAATTTGATGTGAAACAGATTTAAATCAGATGCACTTTGCTAATATTTGTGTGTTCCATCTGTCTCCAGGACCCTCAGATTAAAGACATCCTGACCACCTCTCCCTCTGCCATGACCATCACCGTTATGCCCAAGATCATCTACGAGCACATGATTAAGAGGTAAGTCCTCACACAGGATGCTCTGATACATGGACAAGGACAGTTAGAATCTGTCACTACTGACTTTAGTTAGCAGGTCTCTCAATGACTTATTGGTTGATCTCTGCTATCTTTTCGCTGTTATTTAAGCAGGTAATTATTTAACTTGTGTAATCCTTTGTTTTTCTCACAGCAGTCATAGTGTCCGTCAAGGCAAGCGTCTGTATATAAAGAAAATGCATTTTCTGAGACAAAATGTTCTAAGGCTGGTGGACTAGTGGTTAGGAATTTGCCCCTGAGATCAGAATGCTGTGGGTTTGAATTTCAGGACTGCTAGTAGCACCACTAAGGTGTAAGGTATTGTTCCCACATACTGCTCCCTGGGCACCCCCCACCAGAGGATTGCACATCCAAAGCTATGTACAATAAACAAAAAGACATTTTATATTGTTTGGTGCAATTATTTATGTGCCATATACGACGGGCCTGTTTAATGCTTTTTAAGTTTTAAACTAATTAAGTTGGGTTCATTCTTTTGCAAAGCCTTGAACTCTTGGTTACCTGTACTAAAGACAAAGCTGGCGGGAAAAATTGCCAGGTTGGACTTAAGCGGATGTGAAGGCTGTGAAGGAAAACAATGTACCTGCTTTTTATGTGCTGCTGACTCAGCATTTGGCCGAGTTCAGAACGTTTAAATGAAAATCTTTAGACTTGGAACAATGTAGTGGCAGCTTTGATAATGGATTTCCTAAAAAGGTTCAAGGTTTTGTTGGTGGTTGGCTCTCACAGAAGTCACTGTCAGGCGACCGAAAGTGAGAACCAGCAGCAAATGGAATCAAGAACAATGTTAATCAAAATACAGCAGAAAAATGAGATCTAACAGACTAAATAGTTTCTTTAACCCAAATTCTCAAATTAAGCACTATTGGGGCAGCTGCGATGAGAAGATTGTGAGTTTGAATCCTAGGACTGCCAGTGGCACCACTGAGGTACCCTTGAGTAAAGTACCGTCCTCACACACTGCTCCTCAGGAGCCCTCCTATGGGTGGCTGCCCCTGCTTCACTTGGTGAATGGGTTAAATACAGAGAAGAATTTCACACTGTGTGCTGTGGTGTGTTCACGCGTGACTATAAGGGGCCACTTTGCTTCACTTTGTCTGATATTGTTCTATTTTCAGCCCAGTTACACTCTAAAAGCAAGCATTAATGCCTAAATGTACTCATGCATTTGTTGTTGAACAGTATGTTGTAGGGGTGTTAAATTAATCACATAATCGATGCATCGCGATGCGGACGTGGATGACTCTGCACCGATGCAGTGGCAGGACATAATCGATTATATCATGATGACATTGCTTGATTTTAAAAATCTAGTTAAAATGTAGCACTGCAGAAATGTTATGTTTTTGAAGACTGACCATATTCATTGAAGATGTAGGCTAGGCCTATATACTTATTTTACTTACAATTTAATGCTATGGACACAATTTCTGTTTACATTTTGATGAGCTATGGCTATATTTATTATTTCTATTTACAATTTAGTGTAATGTCACAATTTTTGTTCACATTTTCCGGGAGATTACATCTCACCGCTTGTATTTGAAAACATAAAAATGTGAAGTGATGTATAAAGTTGATGGGATGCATCGAGATATCGAATTGAATCGAATCTCTGACATGATAATCGTAATCGAATCAAATCGTGAGGCCTGTGAAGGTTCACACCTCTAGTATGTTGGCTCTGTGTTTTTAAAGTGATGTGCAACACACTAAGTGAAGTCCTTTCTCTGTGTCTGTTGCAGGATGTCGAGCGGCCTGCTGAAGTCAGCCATGGATCACTCTGTGCCTGAGGTCTGAGTCTCTAAAACAACGCTGCCCCTCTCAATGCCTACAATCTCCAGCCTTCCCATCGGACCCTTTCTCCACATGGGGTTGTCTGTCGCCGAACAGGCAATCCTCTTCAATCATGCTCATTTATAACATATAAGAAAATTGCCTTTTTTCTACTATAGTTGTTGAACATTTCTTGTATATCTAGATCATTTTCTGTCTTCCTTGTTGCTGTTGCCATTGTTTAATTGTTGTGTTTTATATGTATTGATAATAATCCAGCACTGTTGTTGAGTTTTACTGTCTTCTGAGTTTCACTTTTAACATTTCAGATAAAATAGTTAGAGGACAGTGGAGAAAAAATTGGCCATAGCCATAGGTTTGCTCCAGGGCTTTGGAAGAAAGGAAAGGATCGCGGGCATTGATTTTCAGTTTTCCAAAACTTATTTTTGATGTCACATACTATGCATAGGATGCAGCAGTCTGGCTTTTTTTTTTGAGCTCAGAGGAAACACCTATGTGCCAAGAATGACTTGTGCTGCCAGACTGAAAACAGGGTTGTACCGATCAGTTTTTGTTTTTAAAGAACTTCATTTTATTAGAACTTATGTTTTAAAAAAAATATCATCTTTGATAACCCCTTCTGCCATCATCCTGTAAATTCATTGACCCTTAGAAGTTTATACACGAATGTAGCCTCAAGATACTGTAATTATTATAAAAAATAAATAAATAATCGTACTGGTGATGCTGAGCGGGCTATTATTTAGTGATTTTTTTTTTTTAAACAAGCATTTTTCCCTTCAAGGCTGAGTAGCACCAGGCCTTTCTGAAATGAGAGAAGGTTTATCAGAATAGCAGAATTCGATATTAAAGACATTTGTAAATGGTGCAAAGCGAAGAAAAAGCTGAGAGTAAGAATATTCACCATGCTGTTTAATATAGAAGCTTTGGGTTTATACAGAGCAGTGGGTGAGAATGGAAGAATAGCTATGAACAGTGATGCCTGTACACACAACTATTGCTATTGAAATAGCTGATTTACAACTGTATATTCTCACTGATAACGTGAATAGACTTATTCACTCCCTACTGGAGTGTTTGACAAAAGCCACTTGAATATCACTAACATTAACAGAAACAAAATGCTAAATGTGATCACATCTGTAACAACAACCTGACTCAAAAAAAAAAAAGAAACCTAGAAAACCCCAACAACACTGAACCAAAATGAAAAATTCAGATTCCGGGATGATGATAACATTTTAACATTCACTTTCATTTGTGATGGAGTGTGCAGGTACAATAATACGAGGAGTTGAGAACTGCAAAGGGCTTAGCAGTCTAATGAATTGTATCATTCAATGTGTACAGGTTCTTTTCTACAGTTGCTAGAGGAGATATAGGGCACGTTTCTCAGCTTAAGCCTGTGTCTGTAGACTAAAAATTTCCAATGGCAATTTCCCATTGGCACTGCAATTTAGTCCACAAACCGGGCTTAATCCAGATCCAGGAAACAAGCCCATAAAGCCCATTAACTTAGCCTATCAAATAAAACGCATTAGATAGCCCACACTTGTTTTAATTATAGATAAAAAAGTTAAAGCTCAGCCTAGTGTAGGTTTAAACCTACACAATGTCCAAGAGTTTAGATGCTGATCCCCCATTCACCAGAAGCTTATATATGTTGTGATATTTAACATATATCATATATATATAACACCTATCATGTGCAATATGATGTTATATATGATGTGTAACATATATAACATACAGCTCCGGAAACAAGAGACCACTGCAGAAATGTTCATTTTCTCAGGTTTTATACATCAAAATAAGAGAAATGATGCAGCGTTTATAGAACTTGAATAATTCAAAGAAAACAAATCTCTGGTTCTCTCTTAAACAAAATGGCAATAATGACCTTTGAGGAACT
>JBBPCY010000136.1:21975649-21997530 GCA_037974405.1 Brachyalestes nurse | reverse complement strand
TCTCTCTGTCTCTGTCACACTCTCTCTGTCTGTCTCTCTCTCTCTCTTTCTCTCTCTTTCTCTGTCTCTGGGTCTCTGTCTCTCCCTCTCTGTCTGTCACACTCTCTCTCTCTCTTTCTCTGTCTCTCTCTCTCTCCCTCTCTCTCTGTCTCTCTCTCTCTCTTTGTCTCTGTCACACTCTCTCTGTCTGTCTCTCTCTCTCTCTTTCTCTGTCTCTGTCTCTCTCTGTCTCTCTCGCTCTCCCTCTCTCTCTGTCTCTCTGTCACACTCTCTCTGTCTCTCTCTCTCTGTCTCTCTCTCTCTCTCTCTCTCCCTTTACTTTGCTGGCTAACAGACCATCAGAGGATACATCTGACTTTTGATTCTGTTGAGTGAGTACGAGGTAAGACATTTGCCAACTTCCTGCCGCTCTCTGATTGGTCATGTGAAATGATTCCTGAGGGTTTAAACGTATGTGTGTGTGTGTGTGTGTGTGTGTGCACTGAGAAAAGAGTAATGCTTTAAATGCACTTGATCCAAAGCATCATTTCTACACACAACAAAAAATTATTTACATGAACACATAACATTACATTATACTTTAACTTTTGGAAAAACTGAATGATTGTGATAAACCCCAACATCTGTCATGGAAATGGACACAAAAGTTTGAACCATTTGTTTGGGAAAGGAATATTTATGAATATTTATTAACAAATGTTAATAATTTCCAATATACATTATATAGTGTCTGTGTCACACGTAGTTCTGAGATAAACAATTGAACCTTCTTGACAATGAACACTTTTGCACAGCAAACCATACTCACACAGCAGTATAACAAATACAAATACCACCTACACTTCCTGTAGTTGCCCACACCGGATTCTTGTCTGCAAAGCTGGTGATGCCCTGTTTCTGATTTGAGCAGAATGTGATCTAGGTGTCAGCACTGACTTTTGTAACTCAAGGCATTGACTCAAGGATATTTTTGTACTAGTTAAGCAGGCAACAAAGCGAAGCAAAGTTGCTCTGGGTCTGCTAAATGATCTGCGAGTGTGTGTGTGTGTGTGTGTGAGAGAGAGAGAGAGAGTGAGTGAGTGAGTGAGTGTGTGAGTGTGTTCTCTCAGTAAGTTGTACGCATCATGAGCTTATGCTTCACAGTGACCAAGTGAAGCAGACCCAAGGCACATCTGAGTGCATCTACCCACACACACACTCATACTCACACACACACACACTCATACAGCCCTCTAGGCCTTCACCCTTATCACACATGCAGAGCAACAGCAGCCCATGTGCTGAAAAATATGCCCTCCATTATGCAGCACTCACACTTATGGATTATTGAGTGTAATATTGACCACTCTGTTTTTAACAATCTGTGCTTCTTATCTGACTTGACAAACAGTTTGTTGCCTGGGACATAAACGATCATGATGTTTACCTGCCACTAATAGTCTCAGTAACATAGAATAGAAGTAATCAAAGACTCTTATTTGTAGAGGATATGCATGAAAATGCTTCAAAACTTTGCCGTTCTGAGGGTGACAGCTTAAAGTGTGGGTCCCATGCAGGCCGGTAGGGTTTAATGGCTTAACAGCTTGCAGTATAATGTGGTTTATGCAGGAACTCAGCTAAAGCAGCCACAAAGGGAAAAAACCCAACAACTTGCAAGTCTCTGTACCTGTAGCTACTGTAATTACAGGTTCAGTCAAATCTCTTCCTTCATGACTAAGAGAAAGACCAGTTTAGTTATCTATTCTTTATTATAAAAAAATGATTAAAACCATGTAGATGTCCACAATAATGCATTTCATAGCAACCTTAAAAGTTACATTAAAACATTAAAATGTAAAATCATTAAAAATAACATTAAAAATAAAAGTAACCATTCTAGTATTTTTGTTGATATTATTATTATTATTATTATTATTATTATTATTATTGTTATTATTGTTATTATTATTATTATTATTATTATTATTATTATTATTATTATTATTATTATAGTGGTGGTGTTGTTTGCAGTAGACGGCGCCATGCGTGTGAGAGCGAGGAGGTGCTGGTGAGGTCTTGCTGTGCTGCTGTACAGGGCTGTGTGTGTGCTGTATAATCCTGTGTGTGTGCGTGTGTTGTATAATCGCGTGTGTGTGTGTGTTGTGTAATCCTTTTCAGTGCCGACTCCTACCCGCCCGCACTGCCGATCTGAACATTAATGGGCCCGAACAGGACATACATCGGGGTGGGCTATGCCTCGGTGGGGGTCGTGTTCGGATTCTGCGCCTTCGTGGTGTGGACCGCGGTGTTCCGGCAGCCCTGGACCGCGGGGGCGGGCGGCTTATCAGGTAAACAACTCCAAGACCGGGCTGTTCTGCTGAATACGCCATTCATTTTACAAACAAATATGTGAAAGTATCGGTGTAGAATTCGGACGGATACATTTTTCCGTCATCTTACACTCGCGTCTGTTCAACAACGAGAACGCAAATACGTAAACCCGCCCTGCAGCGACAGGACAGCGGCACCGGGGCACCAGGCTCGGCCCGGCAGACCCACCGCTGTACACATAACAGATCAGAACTCAATCTTCTAAACTCACACTGAAATTACAACCAGCGTTACAACCAGCGTTAACCCTCAGTGTTTTATGTTTTTTGTGTGTTTGTGTGTGTGTGTGTGTGTGTTCTTTTGTTAGAAAATGTGCTTTTGGAAGAAAATGTGCATTGTGGGTTTTGCATTAGATGTACTGGTTGACATCGTCCCAGAACCTGTGTCTTTTTTGCAGGAGTGCTGGCCCTGTGGGTTCTGGTCACACATGTCATGTACATTCAGGACTTCTGGCGCACCTGGCTGAGGGGTCTCAAGTTCTTCATGATCGCCAGTGCGTTTTTCTCAATGCTGGCTGTTGCCACTTTTGCTACCTTCTTGACACTTGCCATTACTAAACAGCAAGGTGAGTTTACTACACTTATTTACATCATGCAATGAGCATAGATAGCAATGTCATCATTGTGTTTCAATCTATTTTCTGATCTTTATTTCTGGTATCCATGGTAAACTTGCAGTTAACTACAACCTATGTCATTTACTGGACGTTTATTATTATTTGCAAGAGCAGTTGAATATATGAACTGTGTGAGTATTAGTTCATTCCATAAAAGTAACCCAAGCTGTTCTTATACACAGAATTGACAGACCCCAAGAGCTTTTATCTGTCATGTGTTTGGAGCTTCATGACGTTTAAGTGGGCCTTCCTCCTCGGCCTGTATTCCTACCGGTACCGTCAGGAGTTTGCCGACATCAGCATTCTCAGTGACTTCTGAATGGCTACGTATTTGGAACTGAATTAATTTGTTATTGCCAACTGGTGACTGTACCTGCCAGTCATGAGGTAGGCGGGGAGAGATCAAGCTTGCCAGGCAGGAAGATGTGGATTAACACCTTTGTTCACATTATTCTTTCTGTTTCAACCACAAACACATTGGAGTCTCTGTCCTACTTTTCCTCCAGTCCTATACACAATTGTCTGCATCCCAGCCATTCCTCTTACATTGTTTCAAACATAAGATGATATTCAAATGAATCATATTGAATACATGTGGTTAAAAGCCAATGAGAGACTTGAGAAAACGTGCTTATGAATGTTGCAGGCTACTGTGGGGCACAGACCTGCTCGGGAGATCCTCTGATAAAAGATGTGCACTCAGCTATTTCTGATAGCTTGTGGTAGTCATGACATTGCCATCTTTGATTCTTTGATCTTTTCCGTTCTTTTGATTTATGTAGTTTAATTTGATCATTTACATGAACACTATTTACCGGTTTGACTATAATCTGTAGTTTTTAATGTACTGAATATGCATTGGCTATGAACATATATCAGCAATATAACTTTAATGCAATTCTGTATTTTTCCATTAGGGGGGGTAACACGACAATAAAACCACTAATCACCAAACTGGGCTCCTGCTCAGCTCTTATGCCAACATTGTTTTGTCACTTTTTCTAGCAGGACACATGTGTGTACTTTAAGGTATCAGTATTATGACATTTAAAATGTTAAACTTGAATTCATTTCTGAAATTCACTTCTTCCTCATATATTGCACAATGTGTTTTTTTTTTGTTAAAATGCCTTTTGTAGCCAGATGCAATGATGCATCTCAAATGTGAATCTGTGTTCTAAAAGACTTTGACCCATGTTTATCAAAAGTTACCAGAATAAAACTTTTACACCTTAATAACTATGTTGTTGTAAGCAAGCGTTCCTCATCCTAAACGTCTTTGTTGGAAACTTTTGATAAACATGGGCTCTTTCCATTGATGCAACATTATAGTAACTATGTTCTGACTGGAAAAAAGAAAACTGCTGTGCAGTCTTCTGTAGGTCACCAAGTGTGTTTTAATGAGGTATGTTTGGAAATGTCAATAGTTTGTCACTTTAAGGATAACCTTTTTATCCCCACAATGAATGATGCAGTTATGTATTTGTCATATGATTTTTAAATTTTACTCCTGTCCAATTGCACATAGACCCATTAAAGAGTTTAAAAGTCTATCGTTGAGTATAGACGTCTGTCTTGGAATGTGTGAATGACTGTGTGGAATTGGAGTAATGATTCAGTGCAGCCAGTCACCTTAAGTTAGGGATTCCAGGGTCCAGATTCCTGTTTGGTGAATTTCCATCTCAAACACACCAGTTAATTGTCAAGTGTGGCTGATGTATAAGAAATATGAAAAACCCACATTGCGCTAAAGTCTAGCCCTCTGGTCCCCAATCATTTAGTCATCAGCTTTATCTCATCAGAACAATTTAACAAATCAGTCTTTTGTCTTCTGTTTTGGTAATTAATCTGATGTGACTTGTTCACTATTACAATGAAAAAAGTA
Organism: Brachyalestes nurse; assembly: GCA_037974405.1. Lineage (NCBI taxonomy): Eukaryota > Metazoa > Chordata > Actinopteri > Characiformes > Alestidae > Brachyalestes > Brachyalestes nurse. The sequence goes on along the minus strand of JBBPCY010000136.1, from coordinate 21,992,659 downwards.
ATGCATTTCCATTTTTGCTCATTTTTAAAAGCACTAATATATTTTTTATTCAAGTAACCTACACATCTATAAACTTTATTTCCTGTCTTTAACATATACAGTAAAGTAGAGCAGTTAACTTATAATAAAAGTTAAAGCTTATAAAAAATAAAATAAAAATAAAATAAAAACTGCAATTCCAAAAAAAATTGGTATTTATTTACGGTGTGAATTCTGTGACTTGTACACACAAAGAAAGAAAAAAGAGGCTGGCAGGTGACTTTGCAAATAGGGGGAAATGAGCAAGAGCATTTTAAGCTCCTCCCCATGTAAGACTGCACCAGTATATAATAGCAAAACAATCTAATCTTCTGATTTTCAAATGACCTACAATGGATGGTCAGGAACACTGAACATCAGTTAAAGAAGGTAAGACATTTTTTTTCTGCTTTTTTATGACCTGATCTAGTTGCCTGATGAGAAACTTTACATGATCAACACATGTTTACGTGAAAATGGTAAGATGCATAGAATCTTTTTTAATTCTTTACTGGTTCCATTGTAATTTCAAATTTTCCCTTTAATTTTTTTTTGATATTCAGGTATTTGCTTATTTATGTTAACCCATATATGTTTTTATTACTATAAAAACAAGGGTAATTAACAGAGTTAACTGTGATGTTTTCTAAAAGAAAAGTAATTCTGAGCATTTTAATCCCTCATTTAAAAATGAGACTGTATAGGGGAAAGTCAAAAGGGAACTGACCATAGTGTTCCTAAGTGCTGCTCAAACAAATCGTCTGAAGGTCAGATAACGTTTGGGCACTATAAGGTTTTATCAGCATGTAAGAAAAAAACATGAAATGCAGTGTTCAAATGTTACCATGTGACTGCGTTGTACATCAACCAATCATTATTCAGAGCACTGTGTCAGTGATACCTTCTTATTATCTCTCAAATCCAGCAGAAAGGTCTAGACTTTTGGTCAACACCATGAATGCAGTCCGCCCTCGCTACGCAATAAACCGACCAGTTTACTCTCAGCCAGAGTTTGATGAGGAGTTTGACAGGAAGAGGAGAAACTTCCCTCTGGGGGACAAACTGAAGAAGACCTTTTGGTGTGTTAGTGATGTGAATAATTAGGACTATCACAGCTCATGATGTTGGCAGATATAAGTATGCATGGGAACACTTTGTAATCAGAATATAGCATCAAGTCAGTTTAACTACTCAAATACTGATCTGGTCAATGCAGAAGCAAAGGGGGCTGTTAATCAGTTTCAACTGCTTTGGAGCACTAGAGGGGAAACAATGAGACGGAATGGTTTAACAGGTGGAGGCCACTGACATCTGATGTGTTCCTGTACAAAGTGTTCCTTTAATTTTTTTGAGCAGTAAATATATTTGGATTTCAGGTTGACTTTGACAGCCCTACATTTTTTAAATTGCATACATGATTAAACCCTTAAACTATAAGCTTATAATTCAGTTTATTAAGGTTTATTTTCAAGTAACTAATATATAGATTATATAATAATGAGAGTGAATGAGTGATTAAATAATATGTGGATTTGTACAGTTTGAGGGGTTTAATTGTCTGTGTAAGTTGTGTGTGTGTGTGTGTGTGTGTGTGTGTGTGTGTGTGTGTATAAATGATACAGTTGTTCCAGCGGACGGCTGAAAGCTCTTCTCTTTAGACACCTGCCAGTGATCAGCTGGCTTCCCAAATACAACTTCCGACAGAACCTCCTGACTGATGTCATCAGTGGAGTCAGCGCAGGAACCATTCAGGTTCCACAGGGTCTGTCTCATTCACACATCAGGGTGTCAAATAGAGCAGAACACAATATTTTCCAATTCACCAGTTACTTAATCAGAAAGGGCAACAGGAGGAACAGGCGTTTGGATCATATCAGTATTGCTTAGCTGGATGTTCTAGCGGTTAAGGCATTGGGGTTCAGAAGATTTGGGTTCAAATCCCAACTGCTAGTGTCACCACTGAGGTACCCTTGAGCAAGATACCATCCCCACACACTGCTCCACATTGGCGGCAGCCCACTGCTTCACTTGGTGAATGGGTTAAAATGCAGAGAAATAATTTCACATTGTGCTGTGGTGTGTTCACACGTGACTATAAGGGTTATTAAATTATGTAACCACTCATTCTGTAGTCATAGCGGTCAGATTCTGATTTGCACTGCTTTAGCCAGGTGATTATTTTCTGGAATACTATATACAGAGAATTCATATCATGCCATTTATATAATGGATTAGCTTTAAATTAGCATTCATCTTCTTTTCTTAGGCATGGCCTTTGCCCTGTTGGCTAACCTTCCCCCAGTCAATGGGCTTTATTCTTCATTCTTCCCTCTGATCCCATATTTCTTCATGGGCACGGCACACCAAATGGTGCCAGGTATGTTTTCGAACAGTCATTTGGGGATTAGCTGATGACACGAACGGATGCCCTAGTCTGTTAAGACCCGCTCCTTAGGGAATGAGCCAAACGTCAAACATTTTGACCTTCACAGTTTTATTGTCTAATAAAATTATTAAGCTTATAGCAGAGATAAAACTTATTTTAAACTTTCGACCTATTTCGTTTATTATTACTGGCACCCATGAACTAGAGCTTATTCACAAAGGCTTCAAAATTTAAATATCTTCTTCAGTTTTTGCATATTTTAACCTTTAATAGATAATGTCATTTATCTACACATGACATGTTTCTTATGTCTGCGAGAAATTCTGTGTCTCTTGTTTTACTGGGCTATTATCAGCTGTGTGAAGGTCATTTTTAAAATTTAGATGATCTGAAAAGACATGGTGAACATTACTAGTATGTTTCTTGAGTGCTGATGAATTTGCATATCATGACATTTTCTCTGTTTCATGGTAGCATCTATTGTGTGGGTCTATTATGAATGAGCTTTATTTTATTCACACAGGTACTTTTGCTGTGCTGAGTATCATGGTGGGCATCGTGTGTCTGAGGCTGGCACCTGAGTCAGATTTCACACATTTTAACGCCACCCTCAATGGCACTGTAGTGGATACAGAGAGGATGAATGAAGTCAGACTGGGAATATCTGGCACTTTGGCCTGTTTAACTGCCATCATACAGGTGATATAAGGATATTTTTTGTCCTGCAGAATGTACATTTACCTTGAAGGGTTATGAGAGAGGGACAGTTGGACAAGAATTGCTGCTTTTGTTGCTCATACGTGCGTTTGTTTGAATGTCAACAGATTGGCCTGGGCATGATGCAGTTTGGATTTGTGGCTATATACCTCTCAGAATCTTTCGTGAGAGGCTTCATGACCGCTGCAGGTCTGCAGATTCTCATATCTGTGCTCAAATACATTTTTGGGATTAGTGTGCCACCATACAGTGGGCCATTAGCTGTCATTTATGTAAGTATCATTTCTCACAGGCCAACATCAATGCACTTTTGTATTTTTATTTACTCCTGTCCGATGTTTTCTGTGTTTTCTGTTTTTAGACCCTTGTAGACATATGCAAGGGCTTGCCCGAAACCAACATAGCCTCTCTGGTTTTTGCCTTGGTCAGTTCTGTGGTACTGATCACAGTAAAAGAACTGAGTGCTCGCTACCGACATAAAGTCCCCTTCCCCATTCCCATTGAGATCATCGTTGTGAGTAAAAAGATATAAATATACATCTGCTGGTGATGTTGACATGATTTGATAATTACACCAATCAGCCACAACATTAAACCACTGAAAGGAGAAGTAAATGCATTGATTAACTCATTGCAATGGCACCTGTCAAGGGATTAGTTATATTAGACAGCAAAGTTCTTGAAGTTGATGTGTTGGAAGGAGGAGCAGTGAGCAAGCAGACGAATCTGAGTGACTTTGATGAAGGAGAAATTGTGATGGCTAGATGACTGGGTGAGAGAATTTCTAAAACAGCAGGTTTTCCGGGGTGTTCTAGGCTGCGATGGTTAGTACCTACCAAAAATGATCCAAGAAAGGACAATCAGTGAATTAACAAATCTGGTCATGGGTACCCAAGACTCATTGACTGACAAGGGTGTACTGTAGCCCAAAGTTAATGCTGACTATGACAGAAAGGTGTCAGGACACAGTTTTTGTGAGTTGAGTGTCCGTGCTGAACCCTTGGCCACCTCTGAAAGTGCCTACATTGAGCACATGAGCATCTGAAGTGGACAATGGCACAACTGAAGGTTTCTTGGTCTGATGAATCACATTTTATTTTACATAATGTGGACAGCGGGATGTGTGCATGTTGCTTACCTAAGGAAGAGAAGGACATCAGGATGCACTACTGGAAGAAAACAAATAAGCAGAGGCAGCGTTACTCCCTGGGAAATTTTCTGCTGGGAGACCTTGGGTCTTAGCATTCATGTGCATGTTAATTTGACTTGTACCACCTACGATGTTGCAGACCAAGTTCATTCCTTCATGGCAAAAGTATTCCCTGATTGCACTGGTCTCTTTCAGCAGGATAAATAAGCCCTGGCACACCACAAAACTTATTCAGGAATGGTTTTAGAAACATGACAAATAGTTCAAGATGTCGACTTGGCCTCCAAATGTGCCAGATCTAATTAAGCGGGATGTGCTGGAAAAAGTCATTTGATTCTTGGAGGCCCCTCCTTGTGACTTAACTTAAATTGCTGCTATGTCTTGGTGCCAGACACTACAGCACACCTTCAGAGGTCTTGTTGAGTCCATGCCTTGAAGGGTTAGAGCTGTTTGGTAGCACAAGAGGTAGAAACACTAAATTAGTCATGAGGTTTTAATGTTTTGGCTGATCATTGTTTGTTTCACAGGAGCAAACTATGGACCAAAGTGTGCTACAGTATATGTTATTTGTTATTTCACAGGTAGTTGTGGCAACTGCCATCTCTGGACCTCTGGATATGCCTAAGAAATACCACATGGATGTAGTAGGACATATCCCTTTGGGGTGAGAGACATTTCAGATTAATAGTAATTTAGTCATTAATACCTTAATGCATGATACATCACTGGCCTTAATGCTACATACATACATTTACAATACATTTTTGGCCCATCGGGTTTTAAACGAGCTGATTACTGCAACTGATAATTTGGCAACCCATATTTCTTCCATATGCAATGATGCATGTAGTTTCTAGTGGTGGACATAAAACTTTGACTAGTCTCATGTTGCAGATTTCCGGCCCCAATCCTGCCCACTGTGTCCCAGTGGGACGACATGTTAAGTACAGCCTTCTCTCTTGCCATAGTTGGATATGTAATCAACCTGGCCATGGGCAGAACGCTGGCTGCCAAACATGGCTATGATGTGGACCCTAATCAGGTACATGCTGTGCAGACATGGTGATGTGAAAATATAGGCCAGCATAGCACAGTATCAATTTTCCCTTCTCTGTATGACAGGAAATGCTTGCTTTGGGATTCAGTAACTTTCTAGGTGGCTTCTTTAAGATCCATGTAATCTGCTGTGCACTGTCTGTCACTCTGGCTGTGGACAGCGCAGGGGGCTCCTCACAGGTAAGATCCCTTTTAGATATGGTGCTCTTGTCCCAGTTAAGCTGTTATATGAGCTGTTTTGTGTATTTAGCTGTTTTGTGGATTCTGAAAACGCTATTTTGAGAGAAGCCAGAGTCCTGAAGTTCCTTAAAAAACATGATGTGTTTTTAAGGAACTCCAATATAATATATAGTCAATTTACAGTCGCTAGAAAAAGTATTCATACCCCTTAAACCGTTCTACATTTTGTCACATTACAACCATAAACCTAACTGTATTTTATTGTGGTTTTATGTGATAGAGCAACACAAAGTAGCGCATAGGAGTGGTGGTGGACTAATGGCTAGGATACTTGCCTCTGGAGGTCATGGGTTTGAATTGCAGTGGGCATTTTCATTCAGGCTCCCTGAGTCAATATTTTGTCAAACCACCTTTCGCTGCAATTAGAGCTTTTGGGTTATGTTTCTAAAAGCTTTGCACCCATAGACCCTGAGATTGGCTCCAATTTTTGCCCATTCTTCTTTGAAAAATAGCTCTAGCTCAGTCAGATTGGAATGAGAGTGTCTGTGAACAGCAGTTTTCAAGTCTTGCCACAGATTCTCAATAGGACTGAGGTCTGCACTTTGACTGGGCCGTTCTAACACATGAATATGCTTTGATCAAAACTATTCCATTGTGGCTCTGGCTGTATGTTTACGGTCGTTGTCCTGCTGGAAGGTGAACCTCTGCCCCAAGTCTCAAGTCTTTTGCAGCTTCTGACAGGTTTTCCTTCAGGATTGCCCTGTATTTAACTCCATCCATCTTCTCATCAGCTCTGAGCAGTGTCCCTGTCCCAGCAAAAGAAGGATCCCTATGGAATGATAGGGATGATGGGGATGGTGTGTTCAGGTCTCCATGTTAGGTTAGGTTTCTTGCCACACATAGCATTTGCAATTTTGTTCTCATCTGACCAGAACACCTTCTTCCACATGTTTGTAGTGTCAGCCATATCTTGGCAGATTTGCAGCAGTGCCATACTCTTTCCATTTTTGAATAATAGATTGAACAGTTCACTAATGTTAACAAACCCCTGAGGCCTTCACAGAACAGCTGTATTTAAACAGAGATGAAACGACACACAGGTGGACTCTGTATATTCACTTCTTAAGCAATTGGCTGCACTGGACTTTATTTAGGTGTCTGAATACAAACAGACTTTTCAGATTTTTATTTGTAAACATTTTTGAACCCCATGTATCATTTTCCTTCCACTGTGCACTACTTTGTGTTGGTCTGTCAAATAGAATACCAATAAAATACATTTATGTTTGTGACGTGACAAAAAGTTCAAGGGGTGTGAATGATTTTTCAGGCACTGTATGAACATACAGTCTATTCTGATCATTATATTTGTCATTCTCAGTTTTCCAGCCTGTGTGTTATGCTAGTCGTTATGGTGACTATGCTAGCTCTGGGAGCTTATCTTAAACCACTACCAAAGGTGAGAACTGATCAATCGAACATTTTAATTCATATATATTTACTGATTGCTGATTGCTGATTACTGGGTGCACTGATTGATCATTTGTTTCTCCTGTTTTTCCGCAGTCAGTTCTGGGAGCACTGATTGCCATTAATCTGAAAAACACATTGTTGCAGCTGTCGGACCCATACTACCTGTGGAAGAAGAGTAAACTAGACTGTGTGAGTTATACTGTGTCACCTTTGCTCAAATTTAGCAGAGGCCAAACAAGCAGCTCCGAGTTATGGGCTAATAGTTTTAAATTTGAATAATTTTTAAACACGAAAAAGAGTCTTTATCCTCCGATCTTCAGTCAAGCATCGTCTTCTGCGGGTGAATCAGCAGCATCTCTACAAATCATTTAAATTTAAACCTATTAGCTCATAACTCGGCTAAATTAGACTACTATGCAGATCGATAGTGGTAAGTGATAAGGAAAAGTGAATTACATGACAGCAAGTTTGCTTAAGAATAATAAGTAACTGTCTAAGCATTATACTTCAATTACATTAGTTTATTTTGTACGTTACTACAATGAAAGTTGTATTCCTGTGACTCTGGTGAAAGCGTTTAATGCAACACAAAAGGGTGCAGTTGTGTAGAGACTATGTTGTTGGCTATATATGGTCACAAGGTCGTCTTTTTTAGCGCCTGAAGTTGTGTGCTTTAAAAACAAAATAGCTAAGGTCCTAACAGAAGAATGTTGGATAAGTAAAAGAAATAGTGGCGTTATTCCAGCTCTAGCATTTAATGCTAATGTTAATATTAGGATTTCAGCTTAATTTAGGGGTCCCACAGATTCACAGTGAGTAGCACTGTTGCCTCAGACCTCCAGGTTTGGGTTTCGAACCCAGGTCCTGGCCTTGTGTGTGTGGAGTTTGCATGTTCTCCTCATGGTGGCATGGGTTTCCTCTGGGCTCTCCGGTTTCTCCCACAGTCCAAAGACATGCGTGTCAGGTGAATTGGGGATTGTGAGAGTGTGAATGAATGATGTGTGTGTGTATGTGTGTGTGTGCCCTTTGGTGGGCTGGCCCAAGCTGGGTCCCTGCCTTGTGCCTATAGACCCTGAGATAGGCTCCGGGTACCTGGAACCCTAGTAAGGATTTATTAATGAGTTAATTAATGAATGAACTTAATATAAACAGTATTTTTTGTCTTTTGTCTTTTTCTCCCTTGTGTATCCTCTGTAGTGTGTATGGATCGTGTCTTTCTTGGCAGCATTCTTCCTGAGCTTGCCATTTGGTGTTGCCATTGGGGTTGGCTTCTCCATTCTGGTAGTAATTTTCCAGACTCAGTTGTAAGTAAAATCTAAATGGAATGAAATCAATTCTCTTTACATTATAGTCCATATAAAACATTTACTGTTTGGTGACCTTGGGTTCAAGTCGAAACGGATCAGAAGTGGCTCAGGTTTTGGAGACAGACATGTACAAGAATCCTAAGGTTTATAATAAGGTAATGACTCCCAGAGCTCCTAGATGATAATAATAATAATAATAATAATAATAATAATAATAATAATAATAATAATAATAATAATATGGTGTTGCTTGACTATTTTGTATTTTTGCTCAGGTGAAAGTGGTTGAAGGAGTGAAAATCATAAGCTATTGCTCACCTCTTTACTTTGCCAACGCAGAGATATTTCGACGAAAGGTCATCAAAAAGGTAGGTTTCTTTTGGAATATAACTTGAATTTATCTCTATAACTCCTCTTTTTAGTCTCTGTGACTATCATAAACTCTTTGAAATAAACGGTCCTATAAACAGTTCTTGACTTGAATGTACAGGTCTAGGAAAAAAACCTTCATAAGTACAGACCCTTTATAATGTGAGGAGGTTCTCACATGTCTCAATTACAAAAATCAGTTCTTTAAACAACTATCAAATGGTTCTGCTTTGGTATCTCTCCAAAGTACTGTCCTTGGCACCTTCATTTTTAAGAGTATAGTCTCTATAGTTTACAGTAGTAATTGCATATGAATAATAAAATTATTTACAAATATTTAACTGTGTTTTTGTGCGTTTGTGGTTGGCAGACTGGACTTGACCCAGCCAAGGTTCTTCTGGCCAAGAAGAAGTTTCTGAAAAAACAGCACGAGAAAGAGAAGCAGGAGATTAAAGCAGAGCAAAGTCAGGTGAAAGTGGCTGCCAGAAAGAGGAAACTGAGCTCGCTGGTTACAATGAAGGCTCAGGTTCAGAATATTTTTTTTGCATTTACGACTCTGAAAGCAAAATCTGAAAAACCGTCCTCCTAAATGCACTGGTGTCCGTTTTAATTCCAGTTTGCTACATAAATCGTCGTTTTTTAACAGGCCTAAAAATCCTGCATTCAAATGTTTTATTTGTGACCTTACACTGAAGTGCCACTGTATGTCGCCCATTCCAGACTATTTCACAAACTGATCTACAGAGCGATTTTTACACCACTGGCACTGATATGCCAATGAGTTTCGTCAACCCATACTGTGACATCACTGGTTCCACTGGCCAGTTACCAGAGCCGGAGCCCACCAGCCCACCTCCTGTGACCATAGAGATGCAGCCCATGCCCTTCCATACCCTCATCCTGGACATGTCAGGAGTCTGCTTTATTGACTTGATGGGGATTAAGGTTCTCACCAAGGTAAACCGAGTTCTGTTTTACTGATTGTAGTCTTTGCAGGAAGCAGTTGCAACAGTGGCAAGAATACTGAAAATTCCTACTGCACCAGAGGTACTACTACTGTAAAGAAAATGTAAAGTACAGTACTGTGCAAAAGTCTTAGGCACCTGGGAAAATTATACTTAAAACCTGTTTACTACTGGAGTTAAATTACTACTGGTGTTAAATTAGTGTTAAAACATTAATATAAAACATTTATGTGTGGCAAAGTGTTCTCCTAACCATTTCCAGACCTCTTTCCTCATGAAGTCCAATATTCATTTTAGCTACAATCAAATACCTGGTTTGGCTGGTTTTACTTCATTAGATTAAATTATTTGTGCTGCTTATGGAATTTTATAAATCCACACAATGACTGGAGACAATGAGCAGAAATCTGAAGTCTTCTAACCAGCTCACAAAATATCAACTCCTGTTTAGAAAAAAGGAAAACTTGATACTTTTTTACTGCTTTCTTGTTCATTTGACTTTATTCTAGTGTTCACTTGTGTTTTTGCTGGCAGAAAGAAATCCACTGCTGACATAAACAGATTCAAACAATTTTCATAGGTGCCTGATACACAGTACTGCATGTAAAGTAAAGTAAATGTAAATAAGCTATTTACTAAAAATACCTGAGCAATGACTCCCAGTAACATAATGTATATATAATCATTTCACTGGGTTTATTACCTACCATATTAATGATCATGGTTTTACAATAGAAAGTACATTATTGTAAAATGTTCTATTGTAAAGTGTTCTATTTTACAATAGAACATGCTCACAGGTGTGATGAACAGGTGTCCACATACTTTTGGCCATATAGTGCGTGGGTGCCATTGTTGGCCTATTTCCCGTAAATCTTACAGTATGTAATTATCACACAAAATATTTTCTCACAGATGAGCAACACTTATAGCATGCTCGGGATCAGCCTGTACTTGGTGAACGTTCAAGGTAAGAGGTTTTATGTGTTCCCTCGGAGCTCTTAAGAGGCAGAATGCCCATTGAGACAAACTGTGTAACAGTGTGTTGGATTATGCTGAGAGCTCGCATGTTGCCTCATCTTTTCTATTTCTTCTTGGCTTGACTTATTCTTCGAACTTTTCTTCGAATGTCAAGACAGCATGCATCTTTGGCTTTAACAGATTTTTAATGCAATGTATATCTTAGTTATGGTAAGACCCTGATGTAGTTCATCAGCTGAGAGATGTTTGCTTTTGTACCAAAGACTCTAATCTAGCTAACAAATATTAGAAGCTTTATGCCCACCATTTTGCATCCTAAAACTCCATGACTACATCATTACATACTTGCCGCAAAATAAAAATTGTTGAGTGATCTCAGATAGAATAGTGGTATACTAAGTGGTTTCTGACACAAAATAGACAAAGAAATGTACAAATGAAACGGAAGACTGATCCACTTGCTTCCATGTGTTGCTGTAGCTCAGGTGTTTGAAGAACTGAAGGCTGGAGGTGTGTTTGAGGAAAGCAGTATTGCTCCTAGTCACCTGTTCCTCTCTGTCCATGATGCCGTCCTGTTTGCTCAACACAAATCACTGACCTCTGGCAGTGTGGAAGAAGTAAGTCACAAGAGCAGAGACAAGGTCGGGGAAGTTTGCCTTTTTTATGGTTCTTTTTTATCGGATCTTATCAAAGCAAATACACTCATCAGACTTGAGAAAATTTGATCTAACAGTGATGAAAGCATTTCCTTCTCCCATTCAGTATTGTTCTGTCAAGCACGGTGGAAAAGTTAGCTCTGTAGAGCATTGTGTGTTTGGCATTGGCAGACTGTAGAGTCACTGTGAGTATATGTGAGTATATGTGTGTCGTTTACAGGCCGATACGGAAAGGATAAAGCTTGCTTTTGATATAGAGGAAGAGGAACAAGATCTTGAGCAGGTAGGACATTTATGGTGTTAAAAAAGCATTTGTCTGAATGATGATGGTCTTCATTTAATGCTATGTACTGATTTCACTCTTTTTTCAACAGGAACTGTTCTGAGCTCAAAATTGGCTTTCAAAGCCTTGTTAGATTTTTTTTTGTAGGTCATTTAGTGCACCGAGCCTGATTTATAATTTTGAATATGCTATTCACCACGATTATTGACATAAAATGGTGTAACCTTCTGCTGCATTGTACAGACGTTTTATTATCCTGTTGAAACCTGTGTCAACATTTTTTTTATCATGTTTTGTTATGTGAATTGTGCATGTTCTCACCAGCAGATGGCAGATATAGCTTACTTTCAAACAAATTCCATGTAAACTGTGTAAACTCTCAAACTAAAAAGTCAACCTGATATCTGTCAGCATTTATTGTACATGAATTTGGCATTTAGTAAGAAATAATTCATCAGAAAGTAATGGGTCACTACATAAACAAACAGCCATTTGCTTAAAGGTGTTCATCAGGATGTGAATTTGTCAGGAAGTATTGTTAGTTAAGCATTTTGTGATCACAAGATCTTGCTCAGTTGTGTTTTTTAGGCTTAGCGGTGTTGTTTAGCAGTTTTACATCGTCTGTTTCTGCCTACCAGTCTCTGGGTTCATCTCCTTTGACCTAAAATGCTAAATTAATGGCAGAGGACAGTTTGTGTCAAAATTACACAACTTATGCATCACATTCATTATAAAGTATCCAATGAAAAGTGGTAAATTATTGAGACTATGTTACTAATTCATTGCTAATAAATGAGGAGGATTTATTAAGAACAGATTACATACTAATACAGTGTGTGTGTGTGTGTGTGTGTGGGTGTGTGCTAGTATAATACAAATGTATATACGTAACGGTATGGCATGTGGCCTGTCCTTTAGCCACCTTAAATAAATGTGCATTATTAATTTAAATAATTTTTCATTAGCTTGGACAAAGTTGGGGAGGGGGGGTTGCTACCTTTGCCTCAGCCGGGGCTTCTCCACCACAGCCAGTAAAAAAAACACAGCCAGTAAAAAAAAATAAGAAAAAAACATGATGCTTGAATATATGCTATGCTTTAATTACCAAAAAAATGTCATGGATGTGCTGGAGAATTATCTTTATGCTAACAGTCCCACAAATCAATTACGGCTTCAGCATTAAACACTGCAAATTACTGCTGGCATATAGCCAGTAGAGCAAATACGATAAACAGATACTGAATTCCAAACCTTGTAATATTTAGAGCAGGTGTAAATGGTTCGCTCATTCTGTTAAGGCAGTACAGTGGCATTTGGCAGACGCCCTTATCCAGAGCGACTTACAATCATTAATTACAGGGACAGTCTCCCTGGAGCAACTGAGGGTTAAGTGACTTGCTCAAGGACCCAATGGTGGAAAGTATGGGTTTGAACATGCAACTTTGTGGTCACCAGGTTCAGGTGTTTTACCCACTAGGCTACTACCACCCATCAGGCCAGTTAGGTCAGAGAAGATTTTGCTAGTTTAAATAAAACAATAAAATCAGCCTTAACACTTGCCACCTTCATGCACTGAAAACCCACTTTTCTTTCAAGCTGTTGAACAGACTGATGACATCATCTGAGGAACTCCTGACAGGGGTACAAAACAGAATACCAAACGAAGCATTCACAAAATAAAATCCTGATACAATTAACAATGTCTCTATAACATAACTACATATAACACTAGTTTGGAAGGTAAGGAAACAAGTAAGTCCTGTCACACGTATTCCATATTACAGGGTCATTCGGCTGTACTGTGAGTAATCCTCTATGGGAGAGGATCACAATGGTCACAATACCAGACTAAATGTCCATAGTCCATTCGTATCAGAGGGTGAATAGTCCATTGTAGTATTGGTGGGCCCCCCAGTCTTCACAAAGGGACGCTATGTGTCTATATATTTAAAGGACCATGCATTCAGATAAAATCTATAGTTACTGTACACACAACTGCATCTGTCGTGACTGTCTGTGCTACACTGCTATCTTAATTCCAATACACTAGAAGCTTATAATGTAAATGTTCAATCTACCTGTTTCCACATTCTGTAATAAGTGTTCCAACACTAGCGTCACTACAAATTGTAACTTGCTATGAAGATTGAAATTAAACTGACTTTTACTGCTATTCGTGATTAAAACATGCATACATGAATGATGATCCAGCAGAGAGGTCCTGGCTGGTTTCTGAAGTCCTGGTCTTCACACAGACAGGGAAGGTCTTCAACAGCTGGTAGGTTGGCTGACCTAGCTGGTCATAAGTGTAGACAATCTTAGGCTAAAGAATTAGACAAAGACACACTAAAGCATTTTCTGGCTGCAGTCTTCACAGACTTGCCCCCTCTTCAAGCAACTCTCTCACTGGTCCCACCTTGATGTCTGGGAAGTATTCTTTTCCAGTTTGATCGCACTATTGAGACCTGTGAACCAATGTCCCACAGTACTGTAGTGTCCATTTCTCCAAGGGGTGCTCAAACTAGACCAGTTTCCTTCCCTACCAGTTTGGCTGTTTGTTGTTCCTTTATTTTTTTTTTTTACCACTGAGCGATGTCCATCAGCTAAACAGATTCTGCAGGCTGAAGCAAGGTTTCAAGCAGGGCCAACTAAATCATTTCTCAATTGACAGCCTGATGCCAAGAGTTCTGGTGAAGGCTTGCTATTTCAGTGATGAGATTTTGAATATGACTTTGTTACCTTAGTCAGCCTTCTCCATCAGGGCGTCATGTTTATTCATCTCACCATGTTCATGCTTATTGTCTGGTTTGTGCTCATAGCTGTCATTTGCTGCAACCTCCTTATTTTCCTCACTAATCAATGCCACTTTGAGCTTTTGTCTCTGATGCTGCCAGCAGCTTATTCTTCCTTTTTTGTTTCCAGACTGTATGCAGCAGTCATTTTTTCCAACGGGATTTCATCTTTAATGTTTGGGTTTTGTAAATATGGCTTCATGTCTGAATTATTGGTGTAATTGTAAAAACCACTAAAAATATTTTTTGAGGAATTGATTCTGGATTAGCTCTAAACTTTACATCAAAATGGATTTCGCTCTGAAGCAAAGACAATTTGTCTCAGATCCATTGCTCTCACCAAAATCTAAACTGGCATTTCTTTCGGCTCCTGAACCATGTGCGAGAGACAGTGATGGAGCTCTGTTGCATCCTTCTCAATGTAATGCGTATGCTTGTAATGTCAAATTAACTCTACGCAACTCTAACAACGCATCAGAAAGTCGCCATTCTGTCCACTTATTTTACATTTCTCTTCTATAAAGTGCGTGGATGTAAGGAACAAGTTTACTAGCGACAGAGGCCACTTCGTTTGCTTTTGAGCCAGAATACAAAGGTTTATCCCAGATAACACCATATTATTGTTTCAACATTGAATTATGGTTAAATGCATTGATTTATGGTCAGTGTTGAATCATCAACTTTGAAACAAACAATTTTTGGTCAGATTTTCAATATTGAACATTCGATGGTAACAAAACCTTAATTCAACATTGATAAAAGGTGATTTTTTCAACATTGAAAATAAGCTCAATCAACATTGATATTACTGAAAATATCCAACATTGAAAGCACTTTTGTCAAACAAGCGTTGAAACAATGTTGAATCCATCCACAAATGGTTGAAATGTCAATACTGAATAGATGGCCTTCTCAACGAGCAAGATCAAAGCTGGATCAACACTGAAGATCCTGTTTGTCTGATGTAGAATCAATGTCACAACGGATGTGGGCTATCTGGGATCTTATTTCCTTTTTCTAGTTCGAGTTACTGGGTGCGATCTCAATATCGTCCACTGGGCAGTGCTCTTGTACCATTTGTGGAGATTGTGATTCATCTTCATTTCTCTTTAAATTCAATGTTATCATTTAACTGCAACTATAGACATCTCCTCATCCTCTTGTGATGTAACATTTTCCCCGTCTAAATACTTAAGAATGCACCTCCTCGGCTGACGAGGGATACTTTTATCACTCTCATCTATTCCAAACGCGAGGAAACACCAAATTTTATGTTGCACTCCTAAGCAGACACAGTTTCGTCTACCTTCTCTATTTGGAGAAACATTTAAACAAAACAATTGTAACACATGACCATAACACTTGCCATCTCCACACACTGCAAATAATATACTCTCCTTTCAAGCTGTCACACAGACTGATGACTGAGATCCCCAGAGGGATACAAAAAAGTGTAGTGAAAGTGACCATTCTGTCATACATGAACACATTAACTCATTTAACCCATTCACCTCAGAGGTGCTTAGCAGTCTTGGGAATCAAACCCACAGAACAACAAACGAAGCATTCACAAATTTGAAAACTTAATTCCCTTTCAGCTCAGTAGAAATTAAATAATCTTCTAAATAATCTTCTAGATCGTAACTTGTATTTTACTTTTAGCTAAGCTGTCCTTACTCAGTTCATGAATAAATAAAGTTACTTTCATAGTATGACAAAGTATAACTCTGTTACAATCTGTTTCCTGAGATTTTACTACAATATGACATAATAGATTAATTTTTTAGATTAATATTTGTTTTCAACAAACAAATTATAACATGCAACAACTGAAATGATGATGCACAGTGTTGTCTGTACATCATCATTTCAGTTGTTGCATGTTATAAGGGACCATCGACAATGTACACATACTGCACTGCAGGAAGAAAGGGGTCTAAACATTTATCAGTGAAAGATTCACTTTACTCTCTTTTAACTGCTGGTTGCAGAAGCAATGCTTTTTTTAAGTGAAAGATAAATAGATATACATATAATTTTTATAGTTTTATATTTTATATAAGGCAAACTCCTCCATTTCTTAAATGTGAAAACTAGGGCAGGTAATCACAATTCCAGAAGACTTGACTTGTGACATGCTTGAAGAAAATTGACCAGAAAACAGGTGAGGAGAAATATATAAGACGTAGAGAGGCAGAAAGGGAGCATCCCTTGGGGAGACAATTCAAAGGTTTGGTTCACTCTTTCACTTTTTACCTCACTTAAATAGACTCACTGGTACACAAAAAACCTTCATTTCAGTTTACCACCATGGGGAAATATGTCATTTCAAACAAGACAAGCCATGTATAATGTATAAAGGAGACAAATAGCAAAACGGTCAGAAAAGGTAAAGGCAAAAATACTAAAGCTAAGCATTACTTCTGTTGGAGAAGTAACAGCAGAATTAACAAGATCTCTTAAAAGTTATTTCATATGAAGTTGAAGCTCCAACACTGCATGAAAATGTATTATTATAAATCAGTGGCGGCTCCTGGTCAAAATTTTTGGTGAAACAAACCCCCTTCAGCCCCGGCGTGTGCCGCGAAACAAACTCAGCTCCTCCCCGAACCCTGGGCAGCTTGATTTTCTTGCCCTAAGTACCTACTTCACCTCCATGTTCTGCTGTTGCTGCCTC
>JBBPCY010000136.1:21952025-21975549 GCA_037974405.1 Brachyalestes nurse | reverse complement strand
TGTGTTAATGCAGGTTTAGTGTGTGATAGAGTGGCTGTGTGTTAATGCAGGTTTAGTGTGTGATAGAGCGGCTGTGTTTTAATGCAGGTTTAGTGTGTGATAGAGCAGCTGTGTGTTAATGCAGGTTTAGTGTATGATAGAGCGGCTGTGTGTTAACGCAGGTTTAGTGTGTGATAGAGTGGCTGTGTGTTAATGCAGGTTTAGTGTGTGATAGAGCGGCTGTGTGTTAATTCAGGTTTAGTGTGTGATAGAGCGGCTGTGTGTTAATGCAGGTTTAGTGTGTGATAAAGTGGCTGTGTGTTAATGCAGGTTTAGTGTGTGATAGAGCGGCTGTGTGTTAATACAGGTTTAGTGTGTGTGATAGAGCGGCATGTGTGGGTACGTTTGTGGTGTAGCTGCTCTATAATGTGTTTGTGTATTTGTGAGCTTATGGTCTAGCTGCTCATTATTTTTCTCTCTTGCTGAATGCTTTATTTTGAGGCAGTGTATGCGTGTGTATGTGTCCATGTGTGTATATCTGTGTGTATGTATGTGTTTGTACTGCTTGTGTTCTGTAGCTGGTGTAATGTATCTTTCTGTATCTGCAGGACTTTAATGGAACACGGCTCTGAGTTCATTGTGTGGTAGGTGTTCAGTGAGTAGTAGGTGTTTGGTGTGTGGTAGTGTGTGGTAGTTGTTCAGTGTATGGTAGTGTGTGATACACTGAAGGGTGTTTAGTGTTTGGTAGAGTGAGATAGGTGTCCTTTGTGTGGTAGGTCTTCAGTGTGTGGTAGTGCATGGTAGGTCTTCAGTGTGTGGTAGTGCATGGTAGGTGTTCAGTGTATGGTAGTGTATGATAGGTATGCAGTAGACGCTCTGAGGGACTCTGTGTCTCTTTAAAGGTAAATGGGCCCATAAATACTTCTCTCTACCCAGCAGGTCTGCAGAATATCAGCCCATCTGAGCTCTAATGAGGTTCTCCTGCTGTTCTGTGTAAGTGAACCAAGACCTGACACACACACACACACACACACATGCACACAGAGCAAAAAAAAAATATTATTTTGATAAGAATATTGTAACATTGTTACAATATTTCTAGACTTTTCTGATTATTTTAAGTAATTTAATCATATCTTACTGCATTAGTATTAAAACAATTTACAGTGATACAGTCTGTAAAACTAACAGTAAGCTTTGAACTTTATAACAGAAATGGGAACAGTGAGATAAGTGTGTGTTTGACACTGAAGTGAAAGTGACCATTCTGTCATACATGAACACACCACAGCACAGAGTGAAGCCATCACAGCATAAAATCTATTCAAACATGCTGCGATCACGCTTTAAGCCTTCTTTTCATGCTAGGAGAACGTTTCACTACTCTATGTATTTTAATGCGCAGTGTGTAACACCACAACTATCAGCGCAAACTGGTCACTTAGGGACAGTAGGAGAGAAGTCTGCGCACGTTGGCTAACCCTAACCCTCTTTTAAGCCGATGTGTGCAAATTTCTCTCCTACTGTCCCTAAGTGACCAGTTAGCGCTGATACTGGTGGTGTTACGCACGGCGCATTAAAATACACAGGGTAGTGAAGCCTTCTCCTAGCATGAAAAAAAGGCCCAAAGTGTGATCACAGCACATTTGAACAGATTTTATGTTGTGATGGCTTCACAAAAAATCGTGAGTCTGGGTTGCGGGCAGCCAGGAACACAGCGCCCAGGGAGGGTACCTTGCTCAAGGGTACCTCAGAGGTGCTTAGTAGTTTTGGGAATCAAACCCACGACTTCCTGAACGCAGGGCGAACACCCTAACCACTACCAGCTGCCTCAAGTGTATGTCGTATGGTGTGTTTATATGTATGTGTGTTTAATTTTTGTAATGAATCTGAATCATTGGTCAGTTTGGGCCTGAATATTGTCCACTGTCTTTCCACACATTTACTCAGCTGTCAATCACTCATCAATAAACTGTTCCCTGCTTAGAATGAGCATTTGAGCCTTATGTGTGAGTGTGTTTGTGTGTGTGTGTGTGTGTGTGTGTGTGTTAGAGGGGGGTTTGTTCTCAGCAGGGTGAGATTAGATACTGTAGACATGACTCTCAGACCCCTCAGGAATTTAAGCTCCTCCTCTCCGGTCAGGAATTCAACTTTAATGACCTGCAGGACCTTTAATGACCTGTGAGGAAAGACATCCCACCAGCCAAACCCCCAAACCCCACCAAGCACCACACTGAAACTGTACAACACACACACACACACACACACACACACACTCTGACCTGTTCTGTCATAAACAAAGAAAACATACAACTGCCAACTGTCGCTGTAAAACTGTATTTATTATATACTGTAAATACCCTGCATTTATTCCATACTGTTCATATCCTGTATTTATTATATACTGTAAATAACCTGTATTTATTCCATACTGTTCATATCCTGTATTTATTATATACTGTAAATATTCTGCATTTATTCCATACTGTTCATATACTGTATTTATTATATACTGTAAATACCCTGTGTTTACTCTATACTGTACATATCCTGTAGTTATTATGTACTGTACATTTTCCTATCCTGTAGCTGCTAATTGCATTTTGCACAGTTATTTATTGCTGTCTCTCTCATTCATTGTAGTTTTTGCACACTTTAAGAATACAGTATGTGTTAAAATACTGTACAATCTCACGCTAGTGCTGTTTTTGGTCCTGCTACTGCCCTGGGTGTTGATCGTCCTCTAAATTATTGTTCTGATCCTGTTTTCTCTCTCTCTCTCTTGTCCTTGTGTATTCTTTCTGTTCTTGTTTTTTGTGTTGAACCGTGATCCTGAAAAGTTGTTGTGGTCCAGGAGGAACATTGTGGTCCTGGAGGAACACTTTGGTCCTGGAGGAACATTGTGGTCCTGAAGGATCTTTGCTTGGTTTGGTTTCATTGTGTACTGTGTACATGGTTGAAATGACAATAAACCTACTTGATATGGTCAAATAAGTAGCCCTTGACCATGTTCTCTACAGGTGAGTGGAGTGTGTGTGTGTGTGTGTGTGTGTGTAGGTGTGTGTTCATCCAATAATGAGATGTTCCTGTCCTTGTGTGATAGGTCTTTGGAGTTTCATCACTCCACACACCAACATGCTGAAGGTGGTCTGAGATCTTTGTGTTTATTGAAAAAACAGATGAATGAGCTTAAAGGATTCTGGCATTCGGTGCATTCTTCAGGAAACACGACACCAACAGGCTCTTATACAGTAACACACACACACACACACACACACACACATATGGTGTAACATTTGCACACGCAGACACATTTGGCGTTCTGATTAACCCTCACAACCCTCAAGCCATTCGGGTTAATAACAGTTATCAAGAGTTATTCTTGTTTATTTATCAGTTAAGGTTGAGGTTTCTGTTCAGACCTGAAGGTGGGAAAGAGAAGGGAGATAGTGATTGGCTGCGATTGTGTGTGTATTTGTGAGCATGTGTGAGAGCGATGGTGTGTGTACTGTATATGAGTGTGTGTATATGAGTGTGTGTCTATGTGTGTGCACTTGTATGAGTGTGTATGCATGCGTGTGCATATGAACGTGTGTATGTGTGTTTGTACATGAGTGTGTATGAGCGTGTGTGTGACTATGTGTATATGTGTGTGTGTATATCAGTGTGGGCGTGTACGAGTTTGTGTGTGCATATCAGTGGGAGTGTCTGTGTGTGTGTGTGTGTGTGTGTGTGTGTGTGTGTGTGTGTGTGTGCTGAAGTGTCTAATGAATCTCCTGTGGATCAAAAGAAGCTGCAGATGTTCTGAACTTCACAGATTCACCAAAACCACAGGCAGCTTTAGGAGTTTACATTCAGATAAAGTGGGAATTCATTTTGATTTGTGGTCTGTTTTTGCCATCTTGTATGAGTGTGTGTATAAGTGTGTGTGTGTGTGTGTTGGTTTTTGTGATTTGTTTTTGTCTTCTTGGCTGGAAATCAAACAAGTGCTGCACTAAGTTTCTAAATCAAAATAATTTCATGTAAACATATCTCCTCGTAACTATGTTGTGCTGATGTTCAGTTAATGTAAATGTTTATGTCTCGCTGCTACTACTGGTTTAACCCCTGTTGTATGTTTTCATGTATTTTTTTCTTACTTGTATTATGTGACAAGTTGATTCTTTGCTTGGCTGGTGTTGCAGTAGTTTGGTTTTGCAGTAGTTTGGCGCTCCCTGCTGGACCAAAACCCAAAGAGTGTGTGTTAATATGTGTGTGTCTATATGTGTGTGTTTGTGCCTGTGCATATGTGTCTATATGAGTGTGTCAATATTTGTGCTAACTGTATGTGTGTTTTGTGTATGTGCATATATGTCTATGTGTGTGTATACTGAGTGTGTGTGTGTGTGTGTGTGTGTGTGTGTGTGCCTATTTATTATGCAAAATAAAACTTGCACATTTACTGTATCAGGTCTTGTTTACCTGAATCCCATTTGGATTAATGCTAAAGTAAAAGCTTAAAAGAGTTTATATTAGACAGTCAGTGTATGCATTTTGCAGAAATAAAGTATATGGCAGGTGTTAATTTGATTTGATTTGATCACCAATAGAATCACCAATAGAAGACTGGGAGCCTATTTAAGGTCTGTTTTCCCGAGACCGCCTTCCCTGCGTGCTGGACCCAGAGAGGCTGGATCCTTACCTCCCTAACAAACAGGTCTCTTCTTGGGGTCTACTGCTCAGTGGTCGATACCAAGACTCAATAAGGCACATTATATGGACGAAAGTATTGGGACACACCTGTTTTAAGAGTTTGGGATAGGTCCCTTACTTCCAGTGCAATCAAGGGCAATCTTAATGCTTCAGACATTTTGGACAACGCCATGCTTCCATCTTTGTGGACACAGTTTAGGGAAGAATCTTTTCAATTCCAGCATGACTGTCCCTCAGTGCACAAAGCAAGCTCCATAAAGACGTGATCGGATGAATTCGGTGTGGAAGAACTTGACTGGCCCCCACAGAGCCCTGACCTCAACCCCATCCAACACGTTTGGGATGAACTGGAACAGAGCTTGTGGAGGGCCAGTGTCCAGCACAGTTTGATGGTGGCCTTTTGAGAAGAGTGGAAGCTGTTATAGCTGCAAAGGGGGCCCAACTTTATATTAAAGTCTATGTATTTGAATGCACAGTCATAAAAGTCCCTCTTGATGGAATGGTCAGGCGTCCCAATACTTTTGTTAATTTGGTGAACTTCTGTAAAGGGCCAGTCTGAGGCTGGGATGGCCACTCCAGTCAGCAGAAAGAGACACTGCCGCGATCAGCCGGATCAGCTGCACCTGAGGACGGCACTTTATAGCGCGGTGCACGGGCAGACTCTTCGCTGGCTCTTTGTGTCACGGGCATTGGTTCCAGCCGGTAATTTTGCCTCAAGCCTGTCCTTAGTGCTTACTATGAACATTTCCCGAGGCACATTTTAACTTCTACCACACTCCTATATCTCCCCCCTCCTCTCTCTGAATGTGGTCTGGTGTGTTACCAGGCTCAGGCTGTTTTGGTTGAGGGTGTTTTTCTCTCGTGAGTGGACTGGCCAGTTTTAGTTCAAGATTTCTTTTATTTTCTGGATTTTACGTTGTCAATCCTTAGTCCCCACTCTCTGTTGCATGCGCAAGTCTTTTAGCTACTCTATATGGACAAAAGTATTGGGACGCCTGACCGTCCCACCAACAGTGACTTTAATGACACTGCTTTCAAATACATAGACTTCAATCTGGAGTTTGTCCCCCTTTGCAGCTATAACAGCTTACACTGTTCTTGAAAGGCGTTTCACAACATTTTAGAGTTTCTGTGGGAATTTGTGCCCACAGAGCGTTTATAAGGTCAGACACTGATGTTGGATAAGAAGGTCTGGCTCACAATCTCAGTTCCAGCTCATCCCAAAAGTGTTGGATGGGGTTGAAGTCAGGGTTCTGTGCGGGCCAGTCAGATTCTTCCACACCAAACTCAACCATGTGTTTATGGATCTTACTTTGTGCACTGGTGCACAAACACCTCTGCAGGCATGAAGGCTTCAGGAGGCCCTCCACCTGTCGCCTTTGCACCAACCTTTTTCTTTTTGACTGTAAAATGCAGAAACAAGCTATTAACTGGAGCCTAGACACGCTACATCTCTTTTTAGTAGACTTATGAATGCATTAACTACTAATACGTGAGCCTACCACTTGAAATGATGCTATTGCATCTGAAATATTAACAATACAGTTATTGTTGTACTAAGTAACCTCCCAGAACTTTAAATAGGGGGCTTTAAATTAATTAAAAGGCCCACTTTACACCTCTATATTTAGGTATTTTATTAATTTTCAGTCATTTAAATCAAATCATATTCAATTAAAAACATAAGACAATGCACATGTACTCACACATTTTCTCTGTCAGAAATACGTGTCTGCCTTGGTTGGCTGCGGTGGTGTTGGATTTGCAGCACTGGTTTGTGTTCCTCGTAACCTTGCATGATGATCATACATTCTTCCTCTGTGAAGGACGGCGATCACGCCATGATTCATAACGGTGTCTTGCACTGGTGAACACGCACGGACTGTGGAAAGTTAACACCGACTCAACAAATCAACATCGTAATTGGAGTCATAGTACTGAATAACACCACCTGAGACAACCTCGACACTACGCAAACCTTTCAGAATTATGAGAACAGCACCGTATGACCAGCAGCACTGAGCAAAGTGCAAAGAATGACAATAAAAAAACAGACAATATAGCTGTGAAAAAGTAATGTGAATGCAACAGTAATGTTAGAAGGCTCAGGGCTGCTTTGACCTCCAAAAGGAAAATGACACAAAATTACTGCTGAAGCCAAGTCAACAAAACAATTGCTAAAAACAAAACATAGACAAAATTCTTTTGACTAATAACTCAGTGGAGCAAGTCTGCTAAAGTCTGTTTTTAGAGCACTGCTCCCTCTAGTGTCAGCTAAAGTCTGTTTTTAGAGCACTGCTCCCTCTAGTGTCAGACATGGCTTACTACTACAGTGTCAACATGAGGTCTGGTGTAGAAGTTCTTGTTAATATAGCATTACCTAAACATTACTTTTATAAGAGTCTGTGAACTCCAGCGAACACAGTTCCCTCTCAGTGCTGAAGGGTTTATACCCCTGTAGCCAGCCTTAGTACTGGACATGGCACGTTTAGGCCCATGGTGAGTGGTGCCTTCTTTTTTATGGAGACTGTGTGTGTGTGCTCCTGTGTTAATTGAATTAACTTATCTAAAGAAGTGTCTGGATACTTTTTTAGCACACACAGTGTAGATAAAATAGCATTGTTTTCACTGATACAATCACATGTAGGTCAAGTTAGAGGAGTCAGGGCTGCTTTGACCAAAGGGCAACACTCCCTTTCAACAGATGGCAGTCTGTTCTCTGAGCAACTTCAAAGATAATCCGGTGGGACGCTTGAGGAAAACTGGTGAGCTCCTAATCTGCTCAGTTGCCATCGTCACACTACCCAAGACCCAAATCTGTGAATGGTGCTGTGAATATCTTCATTTGGATGCAATGAAGTAAACTGCTCCTCCAAAATGTTTCAGTGTAAGTAACTGATGTGATTGGGCTACTTATTTTGCTTTCTAGGTGCTACTTTGTATTTTAACAGTCGTATTCTTTTCTGTAACATCTATACTCCTAATATTTCACTGCAAAACATTCTAACCAAAAGGAAAATAAGATGAAATAACCAAGTCAACAAAACAATTGTCAAATGCAAAACATAGACAAAAGACAAGTTTATTCATATAAACTAATGGAGCGGCATGTTGAGGTCTGTTTTTAGAGCACGGCTCCCTCTAGTGTCAGACGTGACTTACTACAACAGTGTCAACAATACACAATATAGCATTACCTACACGTTAATACACTTTAAATATCATGTCGATAAATTATTATTTAGGCTGCTTGGATGTTTGAATAACGAATTAAAGAATCACTTATAAATTAGAAATACATTTGTATTTCTGCATGTCTACAAGTGCATTTCATTCAGTTTTAAAGTCTCGTGAGAGAAAAGCAATGGGACAGTTATGCATCCAAGGAAATCCTGTACCAAATTCTTTTATGTGTTTCTTCTTATATTATTGGGGAGGATCAAGAAAGCTGAACTGCTCATAAATTATTCCAAATGGTTATAAGTATAAATAGCACAATCATTTCTAAAGGTACTTAATGTAGACAGAATGACAGTAATCAACTGCATGGCTACAGAAATATTTACTAATAACAAATATTTGCCACTGACTAATGGTTCGCTGTTGATGATCCACTAAAACACCGACTTTATAAAGGAAAGTTAACCCAGATTTTTCACTTTTTCAAATAAGTGGTAAAAAAAACAATGAATGTATTATATTATTGTAATATAATGTATTATTATTTTATATGTTAACAGACGGGACAGTTGCCTACCACTTAGTCCAGGCAGTTTTGCCAAGATATGATGAATACGTTGTCACAGGAAACAGATGAGCGTGTACCAGATAGATCTAGATGTGTGTTTGTACAGGATGTGGTGTGTAGTGCTACATTATCAGCACCTACGCTCGGCAGTTTTGCCCAGTTACAGTCTGTCTTCTCCCAAACACAGACAAGCTATGCAGGTCACTGTAGGTAAGGTCACTATGCTTTTCTGTCTGTTTGAATAATGTTTTCGGTTGAGTGCAAAAAATTTTACACTTTGCATGAGATCATCTGGCACTTTTGCAGTTTTTGGATTTTTTTTTTGAACATTTTATGATGAATATGTACAGTTGTTTGACCAAGCCAGGTCACATGAGATTTTTTTTTGCTGATTTTATGTCAAAAAATGCTTCATCTGTAGGGAACAAGCTTAAGACAATTCCTACAAATGTTTTTGTATTGCTAACATGAAGCATGAAATATAAATATGCCATAACTTTTGTGGGCCTCCACATATTTATATTTTATGCTTCACATTAACAATACAAAAACATTTGTAGGAATTGTCTACAAATATTTCTCTCCAGTATGTTAAATTTAGCTCAGAATTGTAACAATGAAAATGTGCAGAAGTGTGTTCTCTCTGTAGAGGACGTGTACTTGTTTTTACGTCAAATACATTTTGTAATATTTTAATATTTAGTAAATATCTTCACTCAGCTACACATGTCATTTGACCAGGGGTGTCCAGATGTTTGGATACAGCTGTGTAATGTATGCACATGTGTAAGTTCCCTGCGTTGGATGTTACATCAGATATAATTAAAAAGCGACGTATTGTTGATGAAGGTAAAAATGAAATAAAGCCGGAAACAGGGACAGCACTTGAGGGCCGCACCGTCAGCCAGCGCGAGTGTTTTGAAGTAGGTCTCTAGTGGTCTCACACTAGCTCAGGAGGAAGTGGCTTCTTTTTTTTTTTTAGTTGGTGTCAGCAGAGAACCAAAGCAGCCCTGCAAACCTCCCCTGCACAAACAAAACAAGACTAATAAAACACTAAAGGCGTAGCTGCTCACTGTTCATGGATGTACATCAGTCTTAAATGTAGATCGGCTTGCATTATACTTTTCTTTCACATTTGTACATTTTTTCATAAAACTGATCATCCTGATCATTCTGAAATCTGATTTGCTGAGAGACATTTGGAGGCGCTGTAAAACATTTGACGCATACATGACTACAGACAGTGATATACACACTCATGACTACTGATATTATTTGAATTCCATTTTCATGCAGAGAGAGAGCTTAGAAACAATAACATTTGCTTGGTGTTGGATTATGCTTATTATTTTACCAGTAAACTGAATTCTGTGTTTTTTTGTGTGTGCTGTATTTTCTCATATTGTGTTTATTTTTTAATATATAAAAGTAGTAAATCTCTAGGGTTGGACTTGACAGCACTGTAACATGTAGCCTCTTGTGGCATATTGCATCAGTTTGGAAGTTTTGCAGTAATGAAAGGCCTTTCTTTTCGCTCTCCCTTTTAGTGTTTGCCTGTCTGTGCCTGGCAGTATCAGCAGGTGAGTCCTGGCAACAATGATTAGAGTTTGTGTTACATAACTCTCTTTATGTGAAGACAATAGCATCGCACAATGCCAGCAGTCTGCCGAGCAGAGATGATTAGTAACTCCGTACTTTATTCAGACTTTTAAAGCCTTTCTACTTTCTACTAATGAGTTCAAATGATCTCCAAAAGATATTTGTACTTGTAGTCATGTCTTTTTTTGTACAGAAAAGAGACATAACTTTTCCTCATTGCTTTTTTTGGGGTTTGAAATCATTGTTTTTTTGCTATCAACACCTGGCCTGCTGGACTATTGGTAAAACCTTACTTTTGAGCTTTATTCTAGACCAAAGGCATCTACAAAAGAGAATAGTATTTATATACCTTTCATACTGTTTCTGATAGATGTCCATTAAAGGAACTGCACTTCTGCAGCAGTGTACCTGTTAATCAAAGCTTAGACGCGCTGGCGTATGATTAGATGCACTCATTAGCTCTGATACACTTATGTCATTTGGCACAGGGCCTGATCCTAGGTCAGTTAACACTTTTCATGAATACAAATCCAGTGTTAGATTATCCCAGCATGATTCACATTATTAAGCTGATGTGTTCCTCTTCCTTGTAAGCTGCTACTGCCCAGAGCGACTACAGAGTGGCCTGTTATATGGACGCATCCACGCAGCGCCTATTCCACCACATCAGCCCCTCTATCTGCACGCATGTTATCTCCTCATCTGCTTACCTTGCCGATGACCTCAGCTTTAAAACCACATCCCAGGATGAAGAAACTGGTTGCATGTCACTGAGAGCCCTGAGAGAAAGGTCTGCCCAGCCAGTTTTACAGTCTTTTGCAATTTGAGGTTGTATTTACTGCATTTGAAGCATAGGTGGCGTCATCCTATTAGTGCCGATTCCAAAATCTTGACTTTTGGCTGATACCAATATAACTGATTTGATAACTGGTTAAAAACGAGTAACTTTTTAAAACTGAAATACTTCACTAGAACGTTCTAACATACTATGTTTCAATGGCTCAAACAAATAGTGTGCTAGCTTACAGGACAAGTACACATATCCAACAACAACCCATGGCTTTTAAGTTTTAAGTAACATTCTATAATTCTATAAATATTCTGTAATAAGTGGCTATTGTTCTCACGTGACACTTTAGAATATTTTAGAATAATTTCCTCTTATTTTCTGCTCATATTGGCCCAGTACTGGATCAGAGCCCACCTCCTCTAAAAAGTTCTTTAAAAAATTGTTTAATTATTTAATCTAACTAGGAATGCACAGTGATGTAAGAGTCATAATTAAACTAAAGAAAACCGTGTTAAAAATATAGTTGGCAAATATTTAAACTTGATGTACTGTACGAATATATCTGAATTTTACGCCATTTGTACAGTTCAGCCTACAGCTTTTCTTTATAATGCTAATCCAGGTGTATTGAGGCCCAGTGTCCACTTTTTATTAATTTTTCTAAATTGGTATCAGTAGATATTTTTCATGTACACATCAACCTTCAGTTCCCAAATCAGTGCTTCCCTAAAATTAATGCTCCTAAGCTTTTTTCAGGTACCCTTCTCTGAAGACTCTTCTTGGTGTGGAGATGAAACAGTCAAGGTATTCACAAAACAACATCAGCTATGGAGCTTACTCTCTCCTTTCTTTATGAACAAAGTTTATTTAGTGAACTCTCTCTCTGTAGATTGGAGCTGGTGACTCAGGCTAGTCTGGATACTTTCACTGACTCTGCTCTGAAGTATCTGAAGGAGAAGAATTACGACGGACTGGAGCTGACCTGGGTGGACAACTCTGCCTCTGATGAACCTCCAAGGACCAAAGAGACTCTAGCAAGTTTCGTCAAGGCAAGAAATGATTTCTTCAGATGATATTCTGTTAAATATACTATACGACTTGGATAAAACAGCACAATCTCGTAATGTTTGTACCTTAAATATTGATCTGTCATGTTTTTGCAGAACTTGAGGGGGCGGTTGGATGAAGACACCGACCTCAGTAACAAGTCTGTTCTCATTTCGGTGACTATTCTGGACCGTGGTGAACAAGTTAGCACCCGCAATGATGAGGCAACTATGTCACAGTAAGCGCAATTTACACATTTAAAAAAATAGCCTTTTATTTAAAAGATTCAAAGTTGCTTCAGAAGTAAAATAATTCTTTTTAGTTAATGAAATAGTCCTGGGCTTTTAAAACTAAGGTTACTTTAAAGGAGTATTTATTTACAATCTGGTCATATACCTGTATAAATGTAAGTATTGCTTAAGTGTGACAAAAGAACTATTGTTTAGCTACTTTTACCGAACTTTTGCACACAAATGTACTCTATATTTGTCTTTTAGGTATGTGGACTTCATCGCCTTGTTCCCACCTAGCCTTAGTGATGAAGATGCGCAAATTGTATGTTACCTGGTTTATGTACCATGACAATTTATTGTGTCTTATTTTTATGTATTAAAATACATAGCTGAGACATTTAATCTGACAGTGTTAACATGAATGGTGTCCTAGGACAGCACAATCAAGTACTGGCAAGACAAAGGAGTTGACCCCAAGAAAGTTATCCTAGCTTTGCCTGCATTCTCACGGAGGTCTCGGAGAAGAGAGCACTGGAGACCCGAGACTGTGGCTCTAATTCCGGAGAAGGTGGAGCAGTCTTATGGCCCTGGGCTGATGCTGGCCAAGCAGGTAATCTTGATTGACACCCGAGTGCTTAGACATGATTTAGGTGAGGTGGTTCAGAGGGGTTTGTTTGGTCTGACTCATCCCAGTGAATTTGTGCTGTTTCCCGTCAGGTCTGCCAGGCTATTAAGAGCGGACAAACGGAATTAAAGACTTTAACCAAACTGGAGAGTGCTCAAAGCCTCAGAGAAGAGGTGAGTTTAGGACAACGTGAGTCTGCTTTATTCATTGGCGCACTTACTCCAATATCTTTACAGCCAAACTGGCCAAGAAGTTTAACTTCTTTCTTTTTCTAAATGAAAGCACGGACAGTTCCATTACATTCTATTGGTGTCATAACAATCGTACAATATAACAATAATCATTTTGATCCCTTTTACATTGTCAAGATGTAAGAAAAGTATACTAGCATTGTAAGAAACCATGTTTACGATTATTAGTCTTTTTTAGTTTAAAAGTATTAGTATTGTTTATAGAAAATTAGATGCACTAAACAGTGAGCGGGAAAACTTTTGCATTCTTTAGAAAAAGGGGTAATGCTGATCTTCTGAAAATATGTGCAGGTGTCTTGGCTGCTGAAGAAGGGGATTGGTGGTGCGGGCGTTGTCATGTTGGACGTTGACACTTTCACAAACTCCTTATGCCTGAACTGCACTGAAAGTGAAAAAGCAATTCTTGATTCCAAAGTGATTTCTGGGTCTCCTCATCATCATCATCACTTACGTGGCCATGGTGGCCACTCAAGGCGTGGCCATCATCATCATGGCCACCACCACCATCATGATACAGATGGCAGAGCGCCTCACAGCTCGGTGCAAACCAGCCAGGATGACCAATCATTTGACAGTAATGACACTGGTCATCGTCATGGACACCACCGCCACGGGCACCGTCATGGACATGGTCACCATGGTCACAGCGGCCGTGGTCATGGTCACTATGGTCGTGGTCGTCATGGTCATGGTTCTCACCATTCTGAAGCCCATTCTCATTCTGACTCATCAGCTTAAAGTTCATTAAACAGAGAGAAGTGTGCTGTGGTGCAGTAGAACCAGTGCTTCTTTATTCATTTCAAGTAAAAATCACCAGCTGAAAAATGCCATAATTTGTCACTGTCAGAAGAAAATCTCCATATTCACTATTTGAATATGCCAGCTGTATGTTGTATTAATATGATGAATAGTCAAATAAGCTTTTTTGAAGTTACATTAACACACATTCAGTGCTAAACATGTGTGAACTATCTAAATGTTGGCCCTATGATTTGTAGATGGCAACACCATGGTCATCTTCTGTAAGGGGTCTTGCTCTTTCTGGGTGGGTGACATGGCCCTCCCTGTCTCCATCACTCAGCTAGATAGCAGGGCCTCTGTTATCTAATGTAATAGATTTGTCAGTCAGTGTTCTCCTCCCAGCATCTTGAGTTGTGCAATGGCATTGCGATAGCGGCAGTTTGGGAAGAAGCAGAGGCGTGATTCAGAGGAAGCAATCCTCTAATTAGGGACGTCCTAGTGAAAATACCCAAGCGAAACAATCGTCGTAAAGCTACTGCTTCAGAGATATTAGGTTTTCTCATAACCGCATTACAACTGAAAGACTGAAAGATCATCAGTCCATGTTTTGCTTGTCATGATTCTGCAATCTCTTTGTCTTCTCAGGCTTACACAGAATGCCTGCTGTTTCTTTTTAGAGCAGGATTAAGTGTGTTTGTATATTCAGATTGCTTATGCACAAATTAATGCTATGTTGTAAAATAAATATGCATCTAACACTGCCTGAGGGGTCTGAAACACATTACTTTCTGACATCATTTCATAACTTTTGTTTATACATATGTTTTACTGTAGAGGCAGAACCAGAGAAAAACAATCCTTTTTTTATCACCCTCACAGGGTAATACTGTTTCTTTTTGGTTAAGGTTAGGTGTAGAGTTAGCAAATTCCTATAACATGGAAGTAGTTAAACAGTGTATACAAGGCATTAGTTGTCGGAATTGGGCCTTACACATACAAGACATCTCTCTGCTATATTATTATGAAGAACATGTGTACAGAAATTAAGTGTTTTACATCAATTCTTTTTAAAAATGTACATCTAAAATGGTTAGAAATAGATGTGCATCACTTAAACATATAATACAAATGATTTATAGCCTGTGTTCTGACATTGGATAAAAACAAACTGTGTGTGTGTGTGTATGTGTGTGTTACATGTGCATGGGCAGTGAGTGCACTTGCACCTGAGCCTGCATTTTCCCCTGCCTAATCAAAGGAAAACCAATTCTGGGACACTAATTATGATTCCACAAAAACTGCCACTGAGCACCAGTGAACGGACTGCACACAATATTCCCTCAGTGTGAGAATTGGACTGGCTGTGTGTGTGTGTGTGTGTGTGTGTGTGTGTGTGCAGGAGCAGCAGGTGCAAGCTGGCTTCACCCAGTGGCTCTCAGCTCAGCTATGCTTAATGCATGAGTAGATTTATGAGGCTATTACTTAGTCATCCTAAGATATTCCACACACACACTGGCGCGCACACACACACCTGGTCCTCTGGCTGCCTGTGGCTGTGGAACACAGTGGCATGGTGTGTGATTACAGGGATCTCACTACCTTTGGCTCTAATTGGGAGCAATGGGAAAGGCAGTGAAATTACACCCTATTTCCCTCCTGTGAATGACACTTGCTTTGACACATGCTATCTCAGCGGTAGTGTCAGCTGGTCGTCATTTAATGCTTTTGGAGCATGTCTATTAGCAAGAATAATTTTGCGCTTGTTCCTGCATGTCTGTTTACCTCTCACTTTAGGCTGTAGGTGGTTGTGTATGCTAGTGGCATTTTGCACAAAAAACGACTTGGACAAAAATCAAATGCACACAGATTTTCCTCAGACATTTGCTTCTACAGTTTTGCATTTACGCTGAGAATAATGTAGTTAAGGGTGCTTATACCAAAAACATTAACTTCATGCAAAGATATGTATCTGTATTATCAAATTGTGTTGAGTTGTTGAGTAGGCCTATGTATAAGATTACTCAGTAACATTTTTAAGTAGGACATATAGTGTCAGAAGCTACATAAGCAAGTCTATTTTACTTACCAGTGATTCAAAAGCCTACAGTTTGCACAAAACTGTTGGGATCTAATGATGCCCTCATGACAAATGATCCTCCTAATTTTCGCTCAGAGTGTTTATCCAGGGGACAGACTGAATGGACACTTCAGCGGTTTAATAATAGAAAAAGGTTACAGAAGAGAAAGGCCCCAGAACAGACACCGGCACAATTGAGAAAAAGCACAAGAAAAGCAGACTTTACAAGTAGGTAATTTGAGTAACACGCAAATGGATTTTTTCGGGAAAACACCCCAAATTTCTGCTCGGTCATGAGTACAATATAAGGTTCCATCACTTGTGAGCCACAAAATCCGTATACCTGCAAAAGTAAAGAAACTATTTTCAGACACCGATCATATTGTGGTTGATTGACTGCATTTTGGATAAGGGGTTCATCACATAATTTTGATTTTTGACTGAAGCATTGTTTTCAGGACTTTAAGTGGAGATGTACAAATTAGTCTCTGCTGACTTCTGTTGAAATGTTAAGGATATATACTATCAAGCACATAGCTATTGAGTCTCCATTTACAAACATTTGTGAAACCATGTGCTTGTTCTGAAGGGTGGAGTGGCTCAGTGACTTCAAGCGTGGTACTGCGATAGGATGTCACTTCTGCAATTAGACTGTTCATGAGATTTCATTCCTGCTGGATATTCCATGGTCAAATGTACGTTTTATTACTGGCAAGTGAAAGCGTTTAGGAGTAACAGCAACTCGGCCATGAAGCAGAAGACCACGTAAAGTAGCAGAGTGGGGTCGGCAACTGCTGAGACCCACGGTGCGTAAAAGTCACCAATGCTCTGCTGATTCCATAGCTCAGTGGTTCCCAAACTGGGGGGCGCAGAGGCATTGGCTGACTCTTCATCAGCTGCAAGTGTGAGACTTGAGATGACAAGAGACTTGTAGAGACAGTTGTTTATTCTTGTTTATAACTTCAGTATGCTCTTCATTTCTCCCACAGTGGTGAAACTGCACCATTTGTTACTGCATTTGTTTCGCTCAATTAGAAAAGGGAGCTGTACTATCCATGCCCACTCCCAAAAACATATAAAGTGACCATTTGACAATGATCAACTAGCACACTAGGCTAAAGAGTTCTAAACTTCCACTGGCATTAATGTAAGCACAAAACTGTGCCATGCATTTGACTGCAATGTCAATAACGTCCCTGTTGGTGTAATGGTCAGACCTCCCAATACTTCCCAATCCATATAGTGTATGTCTAAAAGGATTGTGATAAATAGTGAAAGCTGTTCTACCATCTGGAAGGACTTCAGGGAGCAGCTGTAGGTGTGGGTAGATGGATAGACTGGTGCGTATGGATGACTTCTGACAATCTCCCTGTTGAAATCCTCAGACAGATTTTCCTACAAGCTGGCGCCTCTGTAACACTGTCACTCTACTCATATCAGAAAATGATTTGGACCTATATGATATGTGTTGTGATCAGATAGGTGATCAATGAATCAGAATCTCATGTGTGAATGGGTTAACAACAAAACAAACCAAATTCAGATTGGTTGAGGAGAGGATGTTCTTGAATGAAAAGTTATATGTAAGAGGACGTTGTGGAGTAATACAAACTAGGCTTATATTTTGGGGTTGACTGACTGTATTCAAATGCTGATACTGCATTACCCTCGAGTTTAAAGCTGAAAATTGGGCTTATTTGTTAGAAGACATTGAATCCACTGGATCTATTGTTCAGCTTCATTTTAGTTACCAACAAACCTAAAGTTAGCATCCTCAAGCAAACCATTGTTTCACTTCTTCAGATTTTTAAGGGAAACCTTTTGTTTGATGAAACACTTCACAATAGCCATTTCATTAAAATGGAAATTCCACTTTGCAATATTGAAATGACCAGCCATGAAGAATTCATGCATTATCATGGCCCCAAATGAGATGTAGTGTGGGCATAAGCTTGGTGTTTATGTCATCCTCATTTATCTACATGCGCTGAAGACAAACTATCCATGCCCACTCCCAAAAACATATAAAATGACCATTTGACAATGATCAACTAGCACAATTAATCTTAAAGATCTGCTGCTTGTGCAATCTATTGTGTTCCACTTAACGAACAACTTTACACACAAGAGGAGGCATAAATCTCTGGCCGACTGCCTCAGCATAGTGGATTGTGCATT
Organism: Brachyalestes nurse; assembly: GCA_037974405.1. Taxonomy (NCBI): domain Eukaryota; kingdom Metazoa; phylum Chordata; class Actinopteri; order Characiformes; family Alestidae; genus Brachyalestes; species Brachyalestes nurse. The sequence continues at coordinate 21,957,589 of JBBPCY010000136.1, read as the reverse complement.
GTTTGTATACAGACTGGGGGGCACTGCTGGCCACTGATGGCTAATATTAATTAATGTTATCCATTGTCTCAGTCGGCTGGTCCAATGGCAATTAAATGTCCCGTGATTAATTTAAGCATAAAATCGCACAGGGTGCTTCTGGTAGGGATGCCTAATTACTTAATGTCCAGTTAAGCCACTGGACCATGCTTCATGCAATGTACGATTAAATTGGGTTTTTTTGTTTTATGCCAGGGAAAGAAACAAGGAAAGCAACCAAGAGTTTTATTTTTAGGCCTAAGTTTGCTGTACTGATGGCTATATCGTTACATAAAATGGTGAATTATTTTGTAGAATTTATTTTAGTCCACTCATAATAATCTTATACCATGTAAAAGGTAGCTGGCTCTTTCAAATGATATAAAAACATGAAGATCTTAGGTTTTTGTCCCAGAAGTGACAATGTTCTTCAGGTGCATACGTCTGTTCACAGTTGTTCACAATGTCACCTTTCATTCTAGACTGACATGTGATTCAGTGATCAAATCATTTCATGTTCAAAAGAACGGAGTTAAAGGTCCAAGCTAAGGGGATAATCATTGCTGTGATAAGAAAGCACCCTATTCTGTTGGTCTAAATTAGATCCTCTTGGCTTTGGCTTTTTTTTTATCCAATTAAAGTGATTGGCAGGGTTTGTTCCAGTAAGCCAGATCTAATAGATATCTTCTTCTAATTGTTACAAGTGATGCTTTCTACTTTGTGCAGTAGCCAGGCAGAAAATAGAGTGGACAATACCCAAACTGCACAATGGCTCCCTTGAGATCTCATTACAAACTATTTGAGGAGGTCAGTGCACAGTGCAGCACTCTGCTGCATGATAATGATATGACACGCAAGTATGTACAACATGATTATGTAGGGGGATGATTTTCATTATTGCACTGATATGAAACATGCTGTTTTTTGCTAGTACATGAATTTTATTTAGCAGAGGTTGTGTGTGTGTCTGTGTGTTGAACACACACATCCCCACACACACACCAACCACTTTATTAGGTACATCAAGCTTGTATCTACACTCATTGCCTGGGTCCTGTGCCATATAGGTCCACTTTACAGTTAGGCTATAGTCAGTTTGTTCAAAGCACAGCACACAGCATGAACAGTGTAAAACTGTTCTCCGCATTTAACACATTTACTTGAGAGTAGCAGTGGGCAGCCGACTATGCGAGGGCAGTGTGTGGGGGACGGTACATTGTTCAACAATACTTCAGTGCTGCCATTAGCAGTCTAAGGATTCAAATCCATGACCTTCTAATCACAGGGGCAGCCCCCTGTGTGTGTGTCTGTACTGCACAGACTGAATCACACACAGCAGTGCTGCTAGAGTATACACTCACCATAGCAATGGTCCCCAAAAGGCTGGTTTCCATATCGGCCAAGCAGGAGGACACTTTATATAATTCATCAAACGTCTGAAAATTGAGATGAACTGATTAAACAAGTGGAATCAGGTGTGCTTCTGCTTGATTTCAAATGGAAACCTGCAGCCACATCAGCCCTTTGCTCTAAAACACAGCTTATTGGTTCAACTTGCACATGTAAAGGAAGAGCATACTGCGGTAAAAGTATTTTACTATTGGTCATTTGCTCCTTTTTTGCTGAAATGAATTTGATTCCACAGCATATATGCTTCTGACAAGCAATTGCTATTAAGTGTAATTTACGATATGAGAACATTTATAACTTTGACTGCAATATTTCGACATATATACCAATCAGCTGTAACATTCAAAACATTGATAGTTGAAGTGAATGACACTGATTGACACCTGTCAAGATATGGGATATATTAGGCAGCAAGTGAGCAGTCAGGTCTTGATGCTGTTGTTTTGCAAGCAAGAAAAATGGGTGAGCAAAAGGATCTATGCGACTCTGTTAACGGTAAAAGTGTATGGTTAGAATTACAATGGGTCAGAGCATATTGTGGGGTGTTCCCAGTTTGCAATGGTTAGTGCCCACCAAAAGTGGCCCAAAGAAGGACAAACCCTTGTGGTCTGATATGACCTGGTATGAAGACAGACTCTTCTGGTCTGATCCCATAAAAGTTACTCTAGAAAAAGTTCATGCTGGCTACGACAAAAAGGTGTTTGTACACACAGTGGATCACAGCTTGCTGTGTTTGGGGCTAAGTTGACAGCTCACACTGACCATGCTGACCCCTGTCCAATGCCTAAAGTGCCTACAGATGTCATGCGAGTGACAGAACTGTGCAAATTTAACATGTCAGCAGGAGAACAGTAATTACAGGAAGCTGAGTTCAGGGTGTTGACTTGGGCCTTCATTTTCCCCAGATCTCAATCTGATCAAGCGTCCGTGGGATGTGCTGGACAAACTATTCCGATCAGTTAAAGGACTTGGTGCTAACATCTTGATGCCAGATTCCACAGCTCACCTTTTAGAGGTCTTTTCCTCTGTTTTAGTGGCTCAAGGTGGATCTACACAATATTAGATAGGTAGTGTTAATGTTGTGGCTGATTGGTGTATATATCGATCCAATATTACTCCACCTACCTACTGCCCATATGCTCCTGTAGTGAAATTAGTGTTTTTTTGGTATTGCTCTTTTTGTCAGTCCACTCTTCTGCCTTTTACAGACGCATGCCAGGTTCAAACTCACTCTTGGAGCTTGCTGGCAGTTTCATTAAAGGAGTATAGGCATTTACTTCTTCCTAGCATGTTCCACAACGCAATTCTTCCCTGTTGTCTGGTGTAATGAAAGAAAAGGCAATTAAATAAGAACACAATGTTACTAGAGGGTGAACAAAGTAGGAACTTCTTTGATTTTTTTGTGTGTTTTGTTTACTTTTTTGACATTTGCGTGTGCTGGTCAGGTACCATTATCAATCAGCCAGAGAATATTATCAATATTGCCATTGTCTAGACAGCTCAAATTCAACGTGTGTCTCATTTGTTGCATGCAGACATATGTTACATTTTGTGTAATTATCTCACACAGGTGCTACCTAATATTTGAGCATTCTCCATTTGTGATCCTAATGGCTCTTTTATGTTATTCTCAATGCTTGTATTTCACAAGTCTTCATGTTTCTTGATCATTTTGTGTCATGCTTCTGCTCCTTCTCCTGTCTCCACAGGATGGCACTGTGGTTTTGTCGCTGAACCTCCATGTTCTCTATTGAACAAGGTAAACTTTGATGAAGTGTCTCATTTTCCACAAACAGAAACCACTGGAGAGTAAGAGAAAGAGTGAGGGTGTGTGTGTGTAAGAGAGAGAGAGTTTAGCTCGACCTTAGACTGAGGCGATTAAAAAAGTATGGCTTTAAATGAGCCTCAGATGTGATCTTTGCAGCCTGTGATCCATGCATATCGAGAGAGCTGGGATAAGATAGTGACAGGATTGTGTGTGTGTGCGTGTGTGTGTGAGTGTGTGTGTGCAGTGCGTATGGGAGCTTGTGTGTGTGTGTGTGTGCACCACAGACGCCTCCAGATAGAAGGGGATGGATGCAAATTGAGGAAACAGAAGGTAAAACTGTCTAATGACACAAAGCGGCCCCTGGAGGACAATTGCGCTTTGGCACATCAAGGATTCTGGCTCCCTTATGCCCAGCTCAACTCACTTCCTGTCGATTCGCTGAAGATTTCCTGCTCCTGATGGTATGCAGAGTCAATGAGGAGAGAAGGACGTCAGGCCCAGAGAGAGATGAGCTACTTGCTCTGATCTCTGGCCTGTTAAATAAGCATGAGGAGGCAGCAGCATGCAGACAGGAAGATTTTTCCGGATGAGTGTCTATCCAATGGGTGCTTGTCACTCAAGGACTGGGCCTCTTCTGGAAGTGTCAATTAAATGCCAGGATGCCTGTTGCTCATCCATGCTATGGCTAATAACTCTATTTCTGTCAGCACTTGACCAGGCTGAGGGCTATTGGTAGACGGTTCTTTGTGCCAACCTCTGTGTTCCTCGATCATTTCGAATGCGCATTTGAACACAAAGAGAACCAACATCGCAAGCCCAAACATACCACAGTCGAAGCTACGTCTAAAATATCAAACATCTACAACCAGATGGGCCTCTTCATTGTGATTTGAAGCAATGCATAACTAAACATAACGAGAAGCATCACTCCAGACACAAACATATAGCAGCCAAAGCCATGTCCAACATGTTCAGTAGTAAATCTTAGGCTATACGTTATTATTGCAAATGGTTAATCAGCTTAATTCACATCATACAATATTATAATCCTAAAATATTCAACTTTAAGAAGACCTCAGCTTTTTCTGGAAGTGTCTCGTAGATGCCAGAATGTTCATGGCTCATCTTTGCTAAATGCATGTGATTTCTCGCCATGAAGGAGTGGACCAAGTCGCACTGTAGGGCACACTAACGGCATCCATTTACTCAAGCATTTGAAAAATGCAGATATAAACAAAGGAATAAGCATCACTATGGACTTCATGTCTCATGTGGCAGCCTCTAAAATGTCAAATCCCTAAAGGCCATAGCATAATGACACCGTATTCTCCAACAAAAACAACATTCTGATGCAGCCAATTGACATTATACTGTTTCAGAATGAGAACAGACAAGTCAAATGAACCAGAGCAATTGCAGTAAAACATTTTAGAGACTTCTTACACAGATTTAGCATCTGAAATCAGAAATAGCTTAAAGCTTAATTTGTTTATGTTGTGTAAGCCTTACAAAGACATGGGCCTCATTTGGAAGTGTCAGTTAGACGCCAACATGCTTGCTGCTCATCAATGCCTAGCGTTAAAAGCTTCATGACTGACATATCAGGGACAAGACAAGGAGCATTGTCTCTGGTCAGATCATGGGGAGGAGAAGGAGGTGGACAGTTCTTTGTGCCTGTCTGCTTGTTCCCTGTTCCAGTCTCCTTTGAAACAAATATGAAGCACCATATGGCTTCTAGTGTCATGTCAAATCCAGTGGATGCTTGCCACTCAAAGGCTGGGCCTCTTCTGTAAGTGTCAATTAGAATCCAGGGTGTCCATTGCTCTCGTTGCTGCTCTTGTGTAATAACTTTATTTGTGACAGTGCAGCTTGGAGGAATTATCTCAGAGTGACATCAGATGGAGGAGGTGGAGGCTGACCGTTCTTTGCCCCAGTCTCATATCTCTTTGTTTCAGCTTGCTTGATAATTTGAAACAATTCACATAAACCAATGCAAATGCCAGTAAGGGGCATCACTGCACACCCAAACATACACTATATGGACAAAACATACACTGTATTGAGACACCTAAACACCAGGCACTTTAATGACACTATTCAAGTATATAGACTTTAATATGGAGTTGGTCCCACCTTTGCAGCTATAACAGCTTCCACTCTTCTTGGGAATTTGTGTCCATTCATTCTGTAGTGCATTTATGAGGTCAGGCACTGATGTTGGACAAGAAGGTCTGACTCACAATCTCCATTCCAGTTCATCCCAAATGTGTTGGATGGGGCTGAGATCAGGTCTCTGTGTGGGCCAGTCAAGTTCTTCCACACTGAACTCCTCCAGCCATGTCTTTATGGAGCTGCTTTGTGTACTGGG
>JBBPCY010000136.1:21936091-21946132 GCA_037974405.1 Brachyalestes nurse | reverse complement strand
CCCAACACGAAAACCCTACAAAAGTGAAACACCAAAAACAAAACAGCGACCCCTGTAGGCCGCTAGGGGACATGACAATAGAAAAGATGTTCAAAACCACATACTATGTAGTCAGAATATAAAACCATTACTATTCCCAAGATCCTAAGATTTTGAACTTGGTATTGGGACACACCTCTTAATTATTGAATTCAGGTGTTTCAATTATACCCATTGCCACAGGTGTGGTTTCTCACCATGAAGGAGTGGACCATATACAATAAAGCAGACCAAGACATTTTTGGACAATGCTATGCTTCCAACTTTGTGGACCCAGTTTGGGGAAGAACCTTTTCTATTCCAGCATGACTGTGCCCCAGTGCACAACGCAAGCTCCATAAAGACATGGCCGGAGGAGTTCAGTGTGGAAGAACTTGACTGGCTACACAGTCCTGACCTCGACCCCATCCAACACCTTTGGGATGAACTGACATGGAGATTGTGAGCCAGACTTTCTCATCCAACACCAGTGCTGACTTCATAAACGCTCTACAGAATGAATGGATACAAATTCCCACAGAAACTCCAAAACCCTGGAAAAAAACCCCCAAAAAACTTGTAGCTGTGAAGGGGGGAGCAGCTCCACATAAAAGTCTATGTATTTGAAAGCAATGTCATTAAAGTCCCTGTTGGTGTAAAGGTTAGGTGTCCCAGTATGTTTGCCCATATAGTGTATATATTAATTATCACGGTGTCTTGTTCTTACTAGGTAAATAGTTACTTTCACCCTGAGCTCATCACATCACTGAGCACTTGCAATTTCTTTTCTGAAGGGGTCTGTAGGCAAGGGAGATAAATTCTTCACACCAGCATACGCGTATGAGGGAGAGCATCAAGGTTGTAGGAAGCAGTCGTAGTTATTTATCATCCATGGATACAGGAATCTGCTTTCTCTGCATGTGGGGATTTAGACCGAACTTTAAGCAGCCTCACCGGCAGTGTTTTTCCATATGACAGGTCAAATATGTTCCAGTCCGTGCCCTCTTGGCCTGCCAGCGTTCTGAGCACTCCGTTCCACCCTCCACCGCATTATAATTTGTTTAGATGTTGATTTATGAACTAATTGCCTCTAATTGCTGCTTAGCACCACTATTAATCCTTTCTGTCTGGTTCCTGGAGCACATTAGACTAGATTTGTATAATGAAGTAATTAGTTCAATTATAGAAGAAATAGAAAGCACACAGAGAAGGGGGAAGAGGGGGAAAGAGAAAGAGAGGGAGAGAGAGGGAGAGAGATCTGTGGAAATGTGGTCTATTTAAATGCTTAAGGTAGATCTACGTTATGCAATCTATACCAGGACTTTCCCTCTAAATCATTGCATTCTGTGATTAAAATGAAAACTAGTTTCAATTGATTTTTAAAAATTCATTAATAAATTGCATTTTTGCAAATGAAAACATTCTCAGTAACATAAACCACCATTTAAAGACTTGCAAATGCTGTTTAAAGCATTTATAAAATTATATAATGTGTTTGTCCTTTACTACTTCAAATCATTAGTAGGGCACAAGGAAGCATGAAATAAAAAGGCTGTATTCTAAAATGACAGAGAAACTATGTTGATTAGATAATGAAGTTAATGGATAACTTCTGCTGGTCAATATCAAAAAGAAATTAACATAAGTAGCAACTTGTCAGAACACTGGCAGAATGCACATTATCCATCTTGTTATACGGTTACTTGCCAAAAAGATAAATAAAACTTTCTACTATATTTAATTTGAATGATTTTATTGCCATGGCTTTGCTGAGAAAGATAGACTTTCTAGTCAATAGAACTTTCAAACTTCTTGTAGAAGATGCTTCATGTCACCAGGACGGATGGGAAGATAGTATTGGCTAATATCTCTTCCACTTCTTCTCTTTGAAAACAGATTTGAAAACCCTATTGCCAGACTTAAACGACTCTTTAGAATGTCACACTTGGTTTAGATGCTGATTGTTCCAGCCTAGAGGGAGCTGTAGCTCATTAAAGGAATACACTGACCAGAATTTTGGACTGATGTATAAAATGCATAAAATGACCTCAAAGCATGATTTAAATGATGTGTTACTGTCTTTTTGCAGCCATTCCCTTCGCCACTAAGCAGTTGTTTGAAAACTATAACAATAGTGTGTCCTTGAAAGTTCAATAGCCGTGCTCCTTTTGGTGTTAATTTAATGCCTCCGTTGTGTAGACATGTTTGTCTCTTCCTCTTTCCTCCCACGCTAGTTACCATTTCTTGTTTCTTTTCTGGAAAATGAGCTTGCTACCAAAACTCAAAGGTCTTGTATTCTCCATGGAGTGGAAGGTTGTACCAGACTAAAACTGATAGTGAAATTTTCAACAATACTGATACAAATTTCAAATACAAATGACCATGAATTTCTGTTATGATGAGAGAACAGACCACTTGCGGACCGACATGAAAGATGTCACTCAGAAGCACAAAAGCCATTGCTAATGGCTAATTAACACTAAATAAATAAATACATTTAATACTTCAAAAGTGAAGATCACATCACGACAGAACATTTGAACAAAAACTTAACGTACATAGATACATGTTGTTTTTAATTTAGTACCATTTTGTTCAAATTTATTAAATCTAAAAATATATTTTTCTACGTTGTAGAAGTTACTGCATATAAAATATACGTGATACATTTTGTAGTTCACTGATCTCAATAAATACTTATTTATTTAATGCATTTTTACAACATTTTCATTTTTGTTATTTTTGGGGTGGCCACACCATGCCCTAAATGGATTTGTGTGATCTGATGTAGAGCTTTAAAGTGGTCTATCCCTAGTAGTGTCCCTTTTCTGAACCAGCCTTTCTTGTAGCTTTCTGAGTGCAGCTAGTGTGCTGGTTTGCATTGTCTGCTGCTATTGTCATAGTTATTAGCCCGGCGGATTGCTTCGGGGGGTATGGGCATGCTCAGGGGAGAGGGAGCCAGGCTGGATAATTAGTTTTCCTCTACGCCAGACGGGCACGCCACAGTCGTGCTCTGAAAATGGGAAGTGGCAAGCTCATCTAGGTGACAGTGGCCCAGCTCCATCTAGAGGTGCCGCGTTCTCACACAGCTGTCCCAAACATCGGGAAGACATTCGCAGCTGACTGTCAGGTCTCCACGAAAAAGCAGAGTGGTGTTATTCTGTTCTGTCAAGTGTACAATATTGATATGTTATTATGAAAAGTTTTTGGCTAAAGTGTTGGAATGGAAGCCCTTGGCAAGCAACACCGAGAACTCTTAGCTGTATTATGTGAATCGAAAACTTCCCCACTGGGCAAGCAGAAATTGTGTCAACCTTGCCAAACGCTCCAGATTTGGCTGATATGTGCAAAATTGGATTTCCAGACTATTTATAAGTTGGCATCACCTTTGAAATAATATTGTGCGGCTCTAACTCCGTTTAAACCGATTCCACAAGTCAGCACTGAACCCATTCACAGAACAGTGACATCTAATATTGATTCATCACATATTCATTCTAACTATTTTATTTGCCTCAAGGCTTTATAGGTACAATGCAATATAATATAGTATAATAGCAGAAGAGGTCAGCAAATTTAGGCATAACATCATTTAATGTTTAGTCTTAAACTAATAAAGAAAAGCCAGTAGATTCTGACTCTCTGTCTCGATGGAATCCTCTCAGCATTGAAGTTGGGATGGCCTACGGTGCTGTTGGGATGGAGAGGAACGATGGAGCAACTCATGCTGGTCACTCAGGCATATATGTATGATAAAGAGCAGGACTGGTACACCTATAAGCAAAGCACCAACAAATCCGATGACGAGGCCATAGAGCAGAGGCCACGCCCCATCTAGCATGCGGCGCTGATATGGATGAACCGACTGCATCTCCACCACTAAGTCAAAATCCTTCCAGGACAGGCTCCTCACTGTCAGACAACAAACACAAAAAATCCCACCATGTATTAGTCATTTGCATGCAAGGCTAAAAATATAATTTGGGGAATCATTTTCTTCTTCCAGTTTTAGTCACTAGTCACTTTCACCCCCTAGCTAGATCTACCCCAGTCATGCAAAGGTTGGGAGGGTGCAGTCTAGCTTTACTTCCTCTGAAACACATGAAGCCAGCCTCTGCATCATACAGCCACTAATGTGGCATCATTGCTTTCTCTTGGACTCCTGACCATGGATGAATGTGGTATTGAACTTGTGATGTCCCAAAAGTAGGGTTAGATGGTTGCAATCAAAAGCAGAGATTCTTAGCAAAAAAGTTAAGCGACTTAACACTTTATGATGCTACAAAAGTAAATAGAATAAATATGAGTTTCCTCCAATAGATGTGTCCACGATTTAAACAAAAAAAGTTTTATAGTTAATTTTGTTCAATTATAAAGCTCACATACTGTGTCCCAAACCAATCAACAAGTTTGCATGACCCTAATGAAGAGCTGAGCATGGGTTTGGGTGGAATTGGGTCACTGATGACTTTAGTATACGTTTGCAGTGTTAGCCTCGTACTTCGAGTCCTAAACTAAAGAAGCAAAAATTAGACATTAAAGAGGTCTTGGCTAATTTGGACATGTTTTTTTTTCAAATACCTTATACCTTCAGAGGGTCTACTCTGACATGCACTATATGGACAAAAGTATTGGGGGTTTGGGCTAGGCCCGTTACTTCTAATAAAGGCTAAGCTAAATGTTCAGCATACCAAGATATCTTGGACAATTGAATGCTTCCAACTTTATGGGCACAGTTTGGGGAAGAACCTTTTCTATTGATGAAGGAAGCCTATGCTACCTCACAATTGTACATAATCATACAGACTACTGTTCCATACGACAGGTTTGGACTATCTGACTATGGGTAGATGGTGTACTGTAAACCTAATCTTCACCTTTCCATCTGCAGCTACTTTGATGAGCTTTGTAAAACTTTTATGTGCAAATAAAGGAATAACATAAATACTATGAACTTTCAAAGCGCTCAATCAATCTGCTGTTGAATTTATTTAATTCCTTAATTCACACTTCTCATATTCATTACAGCTTTGCTGATAATTATTTCAGATCACTTGGTAACTCTGCAGTATTCTGAACACTTGCACTGTAAGTCTCATCCCTGTTACATTGCCATGCTAATTAAGTACCAATTGGTGCAAAGCAGCTTAGCGCTGATAGCGGTGTATTTACTAGATGCTTTTACTTCCACAAGAAAGGGAACTTGTCTCCACATATTTATTGATGTTCAAATTTCCAGGCCTAATTAATATGCAGTGCGTTCATTTGAATGAGGACGGCGTGATTCATTTTCAATTGATTATTGTTGGCATTAGTAAAAGAAAGGTGCCAGTACTTGAAAAAGTTGGTAACGCTTTAAATTAAAGTGATTTTAATGCAAGTTAGCTAATTAAGCAAATAGTGAGTCATACGTTTTTAAACACATGTAGTAAATATATATATTATGTTGTTATTATATTATACAGCAATAATATTATATTATTGCAATAATGCAACATGAGAGTGCTGAGAGATTCTAGTATTTTAGGATATTTTATTTCCCTATAAATACCCTTGATTTCAGGGAAAATAATGGTTTATGGTGTCTACAAACGTTTGGACACATTAGTGTATGGCTAAGACAGTGTGTCTAAGCATTTACACTTACTCCTAAACAGGCTCTTCACTCATAAGTGTGTGTAATTGTTCTTGAGTGGTGATGACATTAAATGTATAAAGCAGTGACACTGATGATATTCGGTTACAAAATTTTTGTTTAAAATTGGCTGCACATAATTGCACATAATTGTTCTTTATCAGATATCTTTTAACAGAAATAAACTGTCGTTTGCACCGTATTGATCCCAGTAGGTCAAAACACACTGTTAGCATATAAATATAATTGATTGGGATGAAAGAAAAATAGTTTGAGTACAAGAAGAGAACTGCCAGCATCCTACTGCTTAAAACCTTTTTACTGAATAAAAACAGACAAAATTTCATTTTTGTCGATTTTTAAAAATGCAACATATACTCTTGTTCTTGTAATACAGTCCTCACTTTGTCATATAAAATGAAATTAAATTTCTGTGTGTAAAAAAGCAGCTAAGTTAGCAGTTTAGCTCCATATACCCTCAATCAAGAGAGCACCTTTCAAATGGTATGCAAGTACAATGTAAGGGAAATGTGACTATGTAGGATGAAGACTGACTGACACTTTGTAATCACACATTTCCAATTATTTTATTAATGTTATTTCACATAATCAGAGTAACCAATTAATCATGAATTATACTGCACTTATATACTTGTTACACCGTAATTAGAGCAAGGTAATCTGTTCATTTATTTGATTACTCATTGTGTGATGGAGAAGGATGGTTAGAGATTTGATAAATAAATATTTAATAGGCTGCTAAGGGATGTCAGTGCCATGGTGTTCATGCACTGGATAGTGGAGAATTGACTGTACACTTCAGTGTTCAGTGACTAGATTGAAAACAAAGAAAAAACCTTGACTTTTTATTAAATTCAAATTAATAATCTTATAAGAGTTCTGTATTCTTTTTTTTTTTTTTTACTGTATTCTATATAGAATATTCTTATAGGAATCGGGGGGGGGTTCAATCTCTATCTACACCCTGAAAACAGAGGATTCATGTCTCTCCTGTTTTGAACGTGTCCTGTTCCAATGGTGTCTAGTCCAATGGCACTGGGGTCAGTGGTGGGTCCAATAATTTTTCAGGATGAGGAGGGAGGGACGAACGTTTTGCCACCTCTCCTAAAGTGCCACCCTGTGCGTCCTGTATATGTCACAGATTTGGCAGTTACAGATCAGGTTGAAAAACTTTCCTATAAGATCTTAAAGCGGCATTTAAAACATGGAATATTTTGCTGAAATTCAATACCTTGTCTTGCAGAATATGGAAGTGTTTCTTCATGACAGTCTTTCTCCTTTTGAGATGGGGTCAGGTGGGATGCCATTTTGTTGACCTGTTCGTGGTATTCCTCCACATAGCGCTGCATCTCGAGAGTCTTGTCTTGGTTAATGTTCTTTCCCACCTCTGCAAGATCAAAAATGCAAATGTAAAACTCGCATAAGCCACAGTAATTCTACACTCGTACCTCATAGAACCAAGCAGGGGTGTCGGAAGCATTTTTAATGGGGGTGGGGGTTGGGGTTCTAGGTTGGGGTTCTAGAACTGGTGAGGGGGGTGTAGGGGTTGCTACCTGTAGCATAGTGTTTTACTGGGGGGAAGGCTATGTTGGACGAAAATACCAAACAAAGTGCATCCAGTAACAGTTAAAAACGGAACAATTCCATATTTGTAGCCCCCTTTGCCTGGTTTAGTGGTCAGAGTCTCATAGTAAGCAGATATTATTTGAGTAATAGATAATTCTAAGCACTTTACTGTGGTCTCAGTGGCGGAGGACCTGGGGACTCATCAGATCCAGCAACTGGGGGATGATTTTTAAGTGGGGGGGAGGGGTACCCCTTAATAAAATGACTGCAGTGCTCATAAAATCAGATATGAATTCTTTCCAAAGTGCAAATATATTTATGCAGCCTCAAACATGTTAAAACAGAATGGAAATGTCATTTGTGACTGCAACCCTGGTCTACTCAGGTAGGAAACTGGCATCGGCTCTGACCAACGTCTTTTCTTTAAACATAAAAATCAATCAATCAAACAAATGGTCTTTACATGCAGCTCGGCTTGTGACTTCTCTCGACTGTTAATCTTTTTTCTTACTGTGGAAAGAGACATAAATAGGCAGACACACAGTGATGCAATCAATCGATGATTAGCCTGCCTGTTCACTGTAAATAACCTCGACACAGAACACACTCCTGCACGTTTTAATGCACAATTACCCTTTAACATATTTGTAAAAAAAAATGAAACATAACATTGTCCTTTGCAAAGGCTGTCATGCTTTGTATGTTATTATAAAATGCAGAAAATGTCTTCTTTATTATAAAATAACAGAAAATGCATTGTATTCCCAAAGAAACTCAAAGTTTTGTATGTGACTGTATGTGATGGATTGTGTGCTGGCTTCCTGTACGGCAATTGTACATTTAAATAGTAGCAAAATGACCATTGCGTTGGTTCAAATGAACAGTTAACAAATGAATGTTTGTGTTTATTCTCATTACAAATAGGCTCCATGATGCTCACGCCCAGAGGTGCCAGTTGTGTGTTCATGCTGTGTATTTAATATTCATACATGGGCCTACGCAATTCCTGCAGCACATTAAGAAATCAAACACATAATAATGCTCTCCATGAATAGCCTGAAATGAGATTAACAGTGTGTGCCAGGGCCAATAAATGTCGCAAGTATAATGAAGCAAGCAGAAGTAGTAGACTCACAAACGCAGCGGCATGAGGGTGTAATTTATCCAAGGTGCTGCTGCAGCGTACAGCTTCCTCGTGGCAGGCTATTTACAGTCTGACAATTAAAGCTTGGGTAATTGCAGCATTGTGCATTTTCACAAACACAAGTGTTTGAATTTGCAGAGAAATCACTTTCATTCTCTGCCACACAAAGCTTGACTGAAGGATTTTCTCGTGCTGTTGCTCTTGTCATACCCCCCCTCCATCATCAATCCTTCTCTCTCTCTCTCTCTCTGTCTCTCTCTCTCTGTCTATCTCTCTCTTCTTTTAACAGGGGATGATGAAAGGAACAGATGGCGGGTAGTGAATCTGGTGTCAGCTCCAGCAAGCCTGCTGTCAGATCATTTACACCTTCTTCTCATATCCGACGCCACTCGGCTGTGGAGTTGCCCGCACGCTGGACCACACCGACTGCCAGAAAGTGACATAGTGTAAAATATGCTGTTTCAGAAATGTATAAAAATAACAGCATGCTCTGATGAATTTCATAACTCGGGTGGCACAATAAGACGGATCATTCTGATGTTCATTAATCATTTATGGATAACAAAAGAAAACTTTGGAGTCTGACAAAACTTCTCCAGCAACCACTGCTCATCATTTGTTTCCTGCAGCAAATCTCACACCGATATGATTTAGTGCTTTGACAAGACGTTGCAGGAATACTCTAGCATTATTCAACATTATCTTTGTCCTCTGCATCGTCAGAATCCACTGCATTTACTATGTCCTTATTTATATTTGTACAATAGATGTTATCACTGAGAAATGGTCCAGAATGTCAGATTTTTAAAAAAATTACATCATGCAGGGTACAACATTGCATATGCCTGTCTTGGAAAATGCAGATATACATAAAGGATGTGTTGCCATATCATTTTTGGTTCAAACTGACCTCCAGTTTGACATACATACAGAGGTTGCTTTTCAATGTTGATGTGAGAGAGTGCCTGAAATAAATCCACACAATCATTAAACAAGGCAGTACTTTAAACAGTGATTACAATAAAGCAAAAAGAAATAAAAGTTATTGTCCTTGTTTTGCTTCACCATTTAAATGTAATCACACAATTATACAACTAATTGTATAGTTATTGTGCAGTCAACACATTTACTTCGATTTAAAGTCTGGATCCACAGCTGATTCCTTTGAATTCGTCATTCCTTTTGATATCAAAGCCTTGATGAATTGGTTCATTTTGAACAGTTAATTAGAAGTGTCACATGAGCAGGTCAGTGAAAAAGGTGGACCACTTCATTTCCAAAGCCAATTACAAAAATAAAGACAAAAACGTACAAGAAAATATGAACATCTTGAAGTATAGGTTGTCATTATGATAGCTTTAAACATTTACCACAACTTTTATTTTTATGTGGCGTAGTGTGTGTGCATGTGTGTGTGTGTGCGTGTGCGTGTGTGTGTGTCTGACCTATAGCAATGTCAGTCCTTCCGATCTGTTGCAGCGCACGAGACAGTCTGTCGCAATACGTCTGCTCACCATGAATCTGGAGCCAGTCTGTCAGAGCTGAATGACACCGGGCCTCCTTGTCTGAAAAACACACAGAAAAGTGCACACACACACACACACACACACACACATACACACACTCTGCATGATGCCCTAGATAGCTGCGCTCCCAG
>JBBPCY010000136.1:21909965-21926306 GCA_037974405.1 Brachyalestes nurse | reverse complement strand
GAAAAGTGCACACACACACACACACACACACACACACACACACACACACACACACATACACACACTCTGCACGATGCTCCAGATAGCTGCGCTCCCAGGCAGACACATTAAGAGCTGCCAGTAAGGAGTGAGACAAATCGTCATTTGGCTCCCTCTCACACAATTAAACAATTTCCTCCTGCCTGTTGCCTTAATGACCTCTCTCTGGGATGAAGTGGGTTCATGGACAGAATCACATTGCTGGAGGATTTTGATTAGGGAGCTATAGAAGTTTTTATTGGTGGTGCCCTGCGCTGGTGCACTTTGATACAATTGGAGAGATGAGCACATGCACGAAATGAAGGGTTCAGATGACCTAAGTGTCTTATATTAAAGTTCTTATTCTGTTCCTTGTAGAATCTTATGTGCAATATTTCATCCCGAACGCCAGATTGAACCATTCGGTTGTGGATTCTTTTTGCTCAAAAGAGGCTGTGGTTAAACAGTAGTGAAGGAATCTCAATACCTGTGTCTCTTTGGGTGCGGACCTGCAGTCTTGGTTGTTTCCTCTCTGCAGACAGGCGCTCAAGCTGCTGGAAGATGTTGTCCTCAGGGTGGGACAGGGCCAAGAGGAGCTGCTCACATTCATGCACTGTCAGCAGATCCACCAGTCGCTGGACCTGATGGGTCCCCAGGTCCTCCGCCACTGAGACCACAGTAAAGTGCTTAGAATGATCTATTACTCAAATAATATCTGCTTACTATGAGACTCTGACCACTAAACAGGGCAAAAGGGGCTAAAAATCATGCAGAAAAAAAACAATAGACACTACAGTCTGTACATTGTAATCTATCAAATGTATAAAGCTGATAAAATGGACATGAAGTATCGATACAAGGTGGGTGTACCTAATAAATTGGCTCATCAGTTAATTATAAGTTTAAATGTACTTGCTGCGGTTTATTTCCTTCCATAAATTCCAACAATGCTTAGAAAAGTGACCGCATTATACACTCACCATTCCCTGTATTAGAAACACCTACCTTTAATTTCCACTCGCTGGTCACTTCATTTATGTTAGCTATTGAGGTGTAAGTTTCTGAGTACAGCCCCGCTGCTGATCAGATATTATTAGAACAGTGGACCATTTTTAACACAGCAGTGGCACTGTATGTGCAGTGCCACATCAAGTGTTTCTGCATGGCATAGTTGGAGCTTTACACATTAGTGTCACTGCTGGATTGACAGTGATCTGCCACCCTAAAACTGACGGTTGATAAAAGACTAGTGAAAGGCTATAGCAACAGGGCTGCAGCAGAGGTGTTCAATTTTATTCACAAAGCACCAGAACAGGCAGGAGTGCAACTAATTCCAGCTGCTGAATTTGGTGGTCTCAAAGAGTTGATCATGTGAGCTTATGTTCTGTTGAAAATCTCCAGCGGCACCAACCCTCTGCAGGAAAGTTTGGGACTACTTTGTTCAAGATGGATCTACTAAATGGATATTTCTAAAAATGCTAAATACCCTTTATCTGGAGTCATTAAGGCCTCGTTCACAGGGGTGTCTGAATCAGCCGGTTTTCTGGCGTTCGTGGCGCTAGGTGAGCGCGGACTGAGCGCCGACTGTTTTTCTGCTCATTGGAGTAAATCACAGCGTCCACACAGGCGTTCAGCCCCGGTGCTCCGTCGGCTGTGCGTTCGGGTGGCATCAAAAAATGCCGCATGCCACATTTTCTTGGCGTCAATTTCTGCCAAAATCCTGAGGAATGCGAAGAAAACGACGGTACTGCGTTTACATGGTGTTCGGTTGACGTTCTGGAGGACTGAATATGTCCCATGATTCAGTTGTCTAATCAATCATTTTTCTCTATAACTTAAAAATAAGGTTTTTCTTTACCTGTGTGCTGAAGTTATAAGGCTAATGTGGGTAATGAGTAATGATAGCTTATGACTCATTAGCATTGTGCAAACTGCATGTCTACATCCTTATACAGTTTCTTCAAACTGCACAGAGTTACGAAATTCTAGATAGACTTATTTAATGTAGTCGATGTCACTGTATTAGAGGGGAACCCCAGGGCCTTCCAGGCCTTCAGAGAATGCCTAATGATTCCACCAAACCAAAGTATACACCATTTTATTTGACAGAATAATGTTTTAAACTCTGAAAGTCATGCAGTACTACACTAATATTGTATCTGAAAACAGTAGGGTTAAATATTTACCAGAAAATCACCCAATCAGACTTTTTTCCTGTGGTTTCTAGGTAGATATAAGCTCTGCCACCTTTTGTCGCCTTTAGTTTGAAGTCTTACTGTGTCAGCTTAACCATCAACATGATTAAGAAGTGACAACCAATGATGCATTCATTTCAAATAGGCGGGGCCAGTTTTGTGAGGGTCGCATCACTTTGGGCCTTCTAGAAATTGTAGATTCTTCACTGACTGATGCTTCTTACAGTGACACTTGTTAAAGGAATGCAGTTTAACAGACAGCAAGTGAACACTCGTTGATGTGTTGAAAAGAAAAATGGGCAAGCATAAGGATTTGAGGGCCATGTTGTAATAGGTAGACCAGTGGATCAGAGTATCTCCAAAACAACAGGTCTTTGGGTGTGGTTCAGTGTTTAGTACTGAATAGAATGTGTGGGATATTATTGGTCAGCAAGTGAACAAAGGGTTTTAAGTTGGTGTGTGAAGGAAAACGTGAAGGTATAAGGTTCTATGGGCCATATTGTAATAGCTAGACCGCTGGGTCGGAACATCTCCCAAAGAACAGGTCTTAGTGGTTTTACCCATGATTACCCAGTGATTAGTACCTACCAAAAGTGGTCCAAGAAAGGTCCACAGGATTACAATTAGAAACAGAACCATGGATGCACAAGGCTTATTACTGCCTTTAGTGAGTGAAGGCCAGCCTATCCAATCCCACAAGGCTACTGTAGCATAAATTGTGGAAAAGGTTCATGCTGGCTACAATAATAGAAAGGTGTTAGAACACACTGTACATGTCAGCTTGTTACTTCTGGGGCTGCAAAGCTGCAGAACGATCAGAGTGCCCTGAACCCTATTTTCCATCAAAAGCACTTACTGTAGGCATATGAGAATTATAACTGGACCCTGGAGCTTAGGAACATGGTCTGATGACATCACAATTTCCTCTAATGTATATATGGACAAAACATAGATAAGCGTGTGGATTGCTAACATGGAGAGGAGATAATTCTTGGTTCTGGCTACTTTGACATGTGCCACCTTACAGAGCAAGAACACCCTTTCATGGCATCAGTATTCCCTATTAACAGTGTCCTCTTTGAAGTGCTGGCCTCCAAATTACCCAGGTCTCAATCTGACCAAACTGTGGGATGTGCTGGACAAAGTAGTCTAATTCGTGGAGGCCTTATAGTTTACAGAACTTAAAAGTAGAGTAATGTGTAGTGGCCCCTTGTAGTCCTGTGTAAACACAGCACACACAGTGAACAGTGTGATATTCTTTCTTAGCATTTAACCCATTCACCAAGTAAAGCAGAGGGCAGTTAGCGACACAGTGCCCGGGGAGCAGTATGTGGGGAAGGTACCATACTCAAGGGTACCTCAGTGGCATCACTGGCAGTCCTGGGATTCGAACCCACTGCCTTTTGAACACAGGGGCCTAACAACCAGGCTGCCAGCTGTCTGTGCTGTTTACATCTTAGTGCCAAATACCACAGCATGCCTTCAGAAGTCTTAACGGTTCATCGCTGTTTTTAGGGCAATGAGGGTTACAGTGGTTTTAATACACCATTACACACCATTCTTCTTCTAGAATTTAAACTCATGATTAATGCACATCCCAATACAAATCATCACAGACATGTCAAAACTATCTGTCTGCTACACTGAGAAACAGAAAATCCATTAGAGAATAAATTACGCTGCACTGTTCTCTTGGTTCGCATGTGGTATATTGTAACGGTCACATTTTAGGCTTCAAAAAGAAGCTTATTGTGTAGCTGCTTAAAAGCAGTTCAACACCTCTAGCCATGATTTAATGATGATAAGAGCAAGTAAGTGCATTCATTGTTTTTAAAGCCCAGCCACTGGCATGACCGTGGGGCAAAGAATCTGTTGCTTTGCATTTTTTTCCCTCACTTTTAGAGAACAATTGAACGTGCCATCCACAGGGAGAAATCGATTGAACAAAACTAAACAAACATCCCACGGTTTGCGGCACACCACCACCTGCACCTTTCTCTGCACTGATGCGAATGTTACTGAACTCAAAAGCCCTCTGAAGGCCTGGGGATTTGTTGTTTTTTTACTTTGAATTATTTTTTTTTACTGCTGCATTTTAATGGAGTGCATATCACTCCACTAAGTTTTCACTATCATGTCGACATCTGTAGCACATGAGTGTGGAACTGGAGGGCGCAATGAGAACATACTACTTAAATTAAGAACAGCACTGGGTGGTGACTTCAGAAAAGGGGGGAGAACATGTAAAAGGTCTTGTTAACAACTGTAGTTCATTATCAGGATTAAGCAAAGTAAAAAGACAACACATCACACACACACACACACACACTCTCTCTCTCACAGAGCACCAAGCCTGAAGAGGGAGTTTATTAGCGTGGGTTGAGGGGCAAGGGCAGAAGTGGCATACATAAATATGTCTGGCAGGCAGTCAAAGGCCTAAGTCTTTTAGAATTTCATCTTGAAATACGTGTGTATGTGTATCTTTCTCTACAAAAGAAAAAATGAAACATGGCATTTGAGGCCGGCGCAGAGTGTTAAAAGGGCATGAGCGAAGTAAATGGCTTTACATGGATGTGCGGAAGTGATGGACTCGAGGTCGCACGAAGATAGAGGGCAGAAGGTCAGGGGAAAAGTACATTCACATTGTTTAGCATACACTGGCTCTGACCGCAGTGCTCCAAGCAGCTACTGACACTAAATACACACACCCACACAGAACTCTTTGAAGATACTGATACTAAACAGCCTTAAAACAAATTCTGTCTTCACAGTTCTTGACTTGGGTGTATGATTCTACAGGAAAAAAATTGCATTGCGTTGACACTCTCTGAACTTAAACTTCAAATGGGTTCCTCATGCACTCACATCATTTACAAAACTGACTTTAATGAACCACTCATTGAAAGGTTCTTTAGTAAACAAATGCAGTTCATCACTTCATCATTTTGGCTCCTTTATTTTCAAGTGTACTGCAATAGAGGATGCACCATATACACCAAACTAAAACACAATAAGCAATCATAAGCCCATTATAGAGACATAATACCACTTCTGATTGACTTTGTAGACAGGTGGCTTTGGTGATTTTCCTTGGTCCCTGAACAGCCTTGTTCTGCTCTGTTGGCCTGTCCTTGATGGGTCTCTTTTATGCACTAGCTTGACGTTTCTTGATTTGAATGTGTAAATGTATAAAATATCTAACATCAACATAATTCTGGTCTCCTTTTGGAAATGAATATGTTGATGTTATGTATTTTATTTATTGTGGAAATAAAGTACACATTTGAATCAAGAAAATTCAGCGTCTTTTAATGTTCTTTTCGATGAGATCGCGTAGCGGCTCCATGTCTCCTAAACTTCACACCACTGAAATCTGATTGGTTAGAGACACAGACTCCGGTGGAATGAAGGATAGAATGCATAGACTCAGATGTGCCAGTCCTGAGTTAAGAGACTGCGTCCCGAGGAGCCCTGTTAATACAAAAGCAACATTACAGTGTAAGAAAATAAGGAATGAGAGAGAATTAGTACATATGCACTCCCCAGGGATTAGCAATTTCCATATTACATCAACATAATTATTGCCAAAAGCAAGTAAACTAAAGATAAAATATGTAGTTGTAGATGATTTCAAGATCATGAAAAAAAAAAAAAATCAAGTAAATCAAGTAAATGTACTTTGTCAGTGGTGTGTTATTGTAGTAGGCTGGATATCCATTCTGTGAGGACCTATGCTGTGTGTGGGAGAAGTCTTGGAAGACATTTTACTCTGTAACTTGGCCTCTCCCTACAGCGAGCCCAGGCTTGTTTCTCTCTGAATGCCTCTGGGCCATGGAGGTGTCAGGGCCTGACTGCTGCAACCTCTGCCACAAGTACAAAGCCTCTGAGCCCCACTAAAATGAAACCCAACACCTCCAACCAACTACCGCCACACACACAGCACCTGCATAGTCTTCTGAAAGGTGCATTTTGTGAACCTTTTGATGATAATAATCTGACCCTTTCCTCCCACACATAGGCCGATGAGGTCATGCTGAAGATTTTCCAAAGCTACCTCTGCAACAGAACGGATGACTGTTGTTGAAGTACTTTGTTTAGACTAACTTTCTGAAGGTCTGGATCTTTATCTCCTTAAACAAACCGTAATTCACATGATTCAGTCCCTTATATTCATTATTATATTAGATTTGTCTCCTTCTTTGAATATATTTGTGAATATTGTGAAGTCCTCGGACTTGCAAAGTTTTGGAATGTTGACATTTTTGTTGGAAAATTCTAGCCAGAGAAGGGGTCCAGTCTTGGAACTGGGTTTTAATGAACCATAATTAAAAACAAGCCCTAGCAAAAAAAAGTATGTTGACACTTTTTCCGGTAAATTCTTTGAGGCATTAGTTTTTCGAATCATAATTATTGCTCTTATCAGTGTCATCTGAAAGGCTCTTATTGAAGAGGGTTTAACATTAGTTTATGGTATAAAGTTTGTACTCACCTCTCCTGTTGTATTAGATCCAAACTCATTCTGCAGCAAATATGGCACACGTTTCAGACACCACATCATATACACCCAAAAAACTGCCTGCCAGAAAAAAAACTAAAATTCAACAAAAGAAGTCAAGCAGGGTGAGCAAAGCAATGGTCTGGTCCTGTCTCTCACATGTCTGCCTTTATTTGCCTACCTGCCTCAGGTAGCGCTGCTTTCCTTCTGAGCTTAGACCAATAGGAATTGAGTGTTCTGAAGCAAACCGCCCCCTCTCCATTGTAAAAGACAACCACACCCAGTGGCCGATGCTGTATTCAAGCTAAAAGTCAAAGTATGACATATCTTTTTAACTATATACCAAATTCCAAAACTTTAACAAAGACATGTATTTAACAGCATAGAGTCAGTAAAGGCATTTATTGATTCACCTATTCAAAAGGCTTCATAAATATTCAATATTTGATTTTTACCATCCATGCCTGTGTTTCTATATTTGACACATAGTACGCAGGAGCTGCTCATAAAGAATGCTGTATCTGTGCATAATGCATTCGACAAGCCTTCAAATGATGAATATACAATGTTTATTATTTTCCCCACACTCAGTTTTTTCTTAAACCAAGCGCTGAGATTGTAAAAAAAAGCACACACACACACAGACACACACACACACACGAATGTATGTATGTATGTGTATAAATATATATGTATATATATAAGCATAATCCTAGTCTTCTTAACTATACTGCAACTGCACAATGTAGCATTAAAGTCTATAGTGCTTTAGCTTGCAAAGATAAAACACTGGCCTCTCATTTCACTCAAGGCTCAAGTCTGAACAGGCACAGGAACCCAACCCTACTGTGGATTTCAGGGCTATCTGAGTCAAAGCAACAGGCTGCAGGGGAAAAAACAGGGTTGGAGATGTGTGTGTGTGTGACTATATGTATGTATGTGTGTGTGTGTGTTGTGTTGTGTGTGTGTGTGTGTGTGTGTGTGTTTGTGGGGGGGGGTTCAGCCTGAAGCTGCTTTGAAATTCCTGAAAGATCTATAGCTCCACTATTACCTGGCAGTCTTTGGAGTGAGCATGTTTATTTGAAAGCTATCTTTGTCTCATATGATTTTATTGATGGCGCTCCAATAACTTTGAGTTATGAGAGCTTATTTGCTGGTGAAGGACTCTCCCACAGCTGCCTGGAAAAGAAAAGTCTTGATATGAGCGGATGGCCAGAATTCTCTAATCTTGTATGTGGGATCTCTTGGTGGTAACTGAAGAAAAAACGGGCCACAAGGACAACACTTTTTCTCTGGAAAGCAGTATGGACAGCACTCAGTGAAGACGTTGTTAGCCAGAGCAAGTGGCGTAATACGCTACAGATTGACTTTGTTAAATGTCTGCAGAATCATCAGGAGTATTGATCATATGAAATTGCAGGCGACCTTTGTCCTTTTGATTGCTCTGCTCCATCCAGCTGTATGATAGCGGAATCTAAACTTGTGAGACATGACTGAAATAATTAGACCACTTTGTTCCAAAAGATTGGCTTGATGTTCTTTTCTAGCTTCTTTGAAACTGGGGACAGAAAAGCCATTTAACACTAATTTTCTGCTCATTACATATAATTAGAATTTCATCATAAATAGTCCTCACAGGGGGTGTGGTTGAATGGAGAATTGTCTGCATTGTAGTGCCCACTTCTTGCGTGTGTGTGTGTGTGTGTGTGTAAGTGTCAGTGGCCCCATGATGTCTCCACGGACTGGGAGTGGTCTCAGATTAGATCTGATAAGATACCAGCAACAGTGGGGGTTTTGGTCTTTAGACTGAGTGGCCTCCATATGTATGTATGAGACCCTTCAGCTATTGTAGTTCAGCGAAGTGTTTCCATCCACAATGTTATTAGTCCATGCCATGGTATTTGTTCCACGAGGTTTGAAATAAAAGACAGATCTGCATAAAGATGACCGGAGACTATGTACTAGACTAAAAGCAGTTAAACCAATAAATCAATGGGCATTAACACCTCTTGTAGTAAAATTAGTTTGCCCATTTATTAACATCAAAAAGCATGTTTTTAAACCGTTTAGGCAAACTTAGGAAATAGTTGGAGAATGCATCTGGGTAATTATGTAAATCACTTGAAGGAAAACTTTATTCTTTTCTTTTAGAAAGACATCCTATCTACTTAGTAAAAATGACTTAGTATATAACTGTGTATATATATAACTGATTAGCTTAGTAGCTAATTTGCATTTAAATGACATAGGTGTTTGCAAAGATATTTAGAAGAGCTAAAAGCCAAAAAAAAAACCTTCAACCCCCAACCTGTAGTGCTATGTCACAGTTTTTCAGAGTTCTGCTGCGGTTTTCATAGTAAAATGGCTGTTTTGTTTCCGCTGCCGTTTTAAATGTTGTTCTTCCAGTTCTACAATTCAAGGTGTCACATATGTCAACTGACTTCATTAGGAACCATTCCTTTTCACTATTTTGAGCATTCCAAGCATCAGCAAAATACTATGTGCTAAGTTCTAAAGTCAAAGATATTAAAAGTCTACCATACACCACACCTAGGTATAAATCTGATAAGGCTACTTTAGAAAACAAGGAGCTGAAGTGCAGGGACAGTGGTGGTCACACCTGTCCAAACAGTCATGGACAATTACACCTGCACCTCGACGTGCAGCAAATACAACCTGCTGGAGATTGCTTGGGGTACACATCCTGTCATTGGTGTGAGGGCCACAAAGGTCACTAATGCTGTCTCTGCCTTGCTCATTGTCTTTCTGTCTGTCTTGTTTACAGAGTCTTATCCTGTTTATCGATGTCAGGCTTGAACTAAACAGCCAGGCCTATAAATCACATTTTCTATTGTATTTGTTAGCACCATTTTTTGAATTGCCAACATTTTCACCATTTATTGAATTGCCAACATCCATCACTGCTGTGCTATCATATTGTCTGGAAGCACAGAAGCTGAGAACTAAGTCAAACACTGCGGTAAAATAAGGTCAAAGAAGGTTAGCTTGTTAGAAGGTTGTGGGGTCATGCGATTACCATCCAGGAAGGCAGTGCAACCGTTGCCGGAGTTATTGCAGTTCTTGACATGCAATTAAACTGACTTCATGCTTCATGTGTGTATGTGTCTGTATGTGTGTAAAATTAAAATATATAAATAAAAATATTTTTTTATACCATATTTTTATATATAACCTTTGCATACATATAACTGCAGCAGTGACTGCACTGCCATCCTTAATGTTAATTGCAGGACTCCATGCATGGCAGTGGAATTCATTACCTGAGGTTACACATAAATGTTACCTCTGGTTATGAATTTTTCTGTGTTTGGGCTGGGAGTCACCTCCCTTCTCCCCCACATTTAAGACTTTAACACCCCTAAATACTGACAAAAGAAAAGTATCTAGGACAAGATACGAAGATGACTAATTGCTGACATCAGCTGCTTATATAATCTATAAGCTTATATAATGCTCGTCCTCCACCACAGCCGCTCTTCTAACTATATCAGAACAGAAACATTACATAGAAACATTAAAAACTCTTTAGATTTACCTCATGTTTTCTGACCAACAATAGAGTGTAAAACATTTGTGCATTCAAATGTTTCTTTAAATGTTCAGTTGTTTACTAAGGAAATGTTGAGGAAACATGTTAGAATGCACTAACCTATACCACCGAAACGTGGTTTGGCAGAGATAACTCGGGGGTTTGACCAGTGGCCTGCTTGTTGGTGGGGCTGCAGGTCAGTCATCTATACAAGCTGATGGGTTGGGGAAACGTATTTAATTGAGCAGGTCTTTTCCTTGTGGTTTGAAATTTGTTTCAGGCTTTGAGACCATTTTATGGTTTTTGATTATCTTATTGCTTCTGGATCCGTCTATTGGCTTCCTTATTTGCATTTTTCTGTTTAAATTCTTGTTAAATAAATTCGTTCCCACTGTTGTCCTCCCTGATGTTGTCGTGTCTTCCTGGAGATCTGTACTTTAGGATCAGACAGTTGCTAAGGAAGCAGAATAGTCTGAAGATGTTTTTTTAATGAAATAGAAACAGCAGCAAATGTAGAAGCAGCAGCACTGTGACCTCTGTTAGATTGGCTCAGAAATGCACAGCCACACTGTTTGCCACAAACAAGAAGCAAGTGCACCGGTTCACCTGGCCTGTTTGGGGAGGGGGTGGTTGTGTGGGGGCTGGGCTGTCGCTGTATGGTATGTTTCTCTGCCCCCCACCCCCATCCCTACATGCTGAGGTGACGGAGGTGCTTGGTTACAGCCGCCCCTGCCTACGGGCAGAAAATCTGCCGCTACATGCCTGGGAATGTGCTCTTTCACAGTGTCTCTGCATACCTGCACATGTAAAAGAGAATATACAGTCTTGCCTTTCTTTTATCTAGTCATGACAAGCTTGACTAGGACAGTCTTAGAAGAAATGTATACCACAACTTCAATCGCCAAGACTTCTGTTCTTAAAAATAGATGTTCTTGGTTGATTCTCGGTCCGGAGATTCAGCTCTAAGACTTAAATGGTGTTAAAGCTTTGCATTTAAAAGGTTCCTCACTCTCATCTCATGTATATCTTATGAGCAATATTTTATTATATGAACATCACTACTTATGTCAATGTTACTTATATACTACTGAGCTCTACTACTGTGCAATAAAACACTCCTAACTACCATTTGTGTTATTAATTCACTTAACTGTGGGTCACATATCTGTAGTATTTCTACCCAGCATTTGTGTATATGACATAGTGTGATTCATAATGAGGTTTAGACTTTATATTTTATACTGTTCTCTGTGTCTCTCTGCAGTCGTAACTTAAGCAATTTCCTCCAGGATCAAAGTGTTCTGATTCTGATGACTTTTTTTCTTGAAAAAGGATTGGAAAGTTCTTCATGGAACTATGTTGTTTGCTCCAAATGATCCTTTTTGGCTCTTTCATTTGCATGAGCGTCCAATTATTAAAGAGTTCAGTAACCTAGGTGAGATGGTGAAAACCTTCTAGCACCACAACTAATCAGAGATTCTGCTTAAAGCTGGGATACATATTGCTCCCGCAAATGTGTTCTGAGCTTGTATAAACCTGGATAGCACTCAATCCAAACCAACAAACAGGTCCATGCAGGGGTTATTAGTCATGATGCTTGTCTTCATGCAGACACTTTAACCTCCATATCCAAGGCAGCCTCATGAGATCACTTCAGTGTGATGGCTTTGATGCCTAGGAGACTACATATGTAAGGAACAAAAGAGTAGAATGAGCTGACAATTGTGTGCACCATATGGAGGGTGGCATAAAGCCTGATTACCACTCTACACTCATTCTCTCTCTCTCTCTCTCTCTCTCTCTCTCTCTCTCTCTCTCTCTCTCTCTCTCTCTCTCTCTCTCTCTCTCTCTCTGTCTGTCTCGCTCTCTCTCTCTCTCTCTCTCTCACGTGGCTAATGGGAATACGACGCCTCATTGCCTGAGTCTGTTCTGACTTGCCCATGCTGGAATGCGGCAGCCATCTAATGCACTTTTATGTCCAAGTAAATTGACAATGAAGAGTGCCATCATTTTACAGCATAAATATTTCATTCCCTATTTGGATGCAGATTTGAGGCGTCACCACCTGAATACAAATGAGCCATTTTCTCCTATGGAAATGAGGGGCACTCTTTGCGAATATGATTTGGCTGAGTGGAAGTTTGAATGTGTGTGTGTGTGTGTGTGTGTGTGTGTGTGTGTGTATGTGTGTTAGTGTGTAGGCGTGCATGAGTGTTGGTTATTGAGAAATAGAGAGAAATCAGCACATGTTGAGTTTGATAGTTTATTAGTTATTACAGGATACATTCTGTACACACAAAGCCACACATATTACATTGAGAAAACTCAGTTATGTTATTGTAAGTGGTTTGTTCCTCTTCCTAGCTATACCCTTAAAAATAAGGTCACAGAAGAACCACGTAACCTTTTTTTTGAAAGCGTGCAAAAACCCAAATATGCTGCATTCTCTAGCCGTATTTTATTAACAGTCTATAAAAGTATAGTTTCATTTCTTCACCTACTAAAGCTGTACAGTGTCTGATATGTACAGTGACTGTACTACGTACAGTGTCTGATATGCTATGTGGCTATTGTTTACTTCAGCTCTGCATGAACACTCTTTTAAAGGAAGTTCTACAAACGAAAATAACTGAAAATAACTTCGTAGAACAACTGCTTTAGTTCCTTTGAAGAATCATGTTTTTAAAAGAGATGTTTGAGTGTAAATAACCTTGTTATGGTTTAAAAAACCTTTGCATGATGTAAAGCCAATGTGAAGGTTCTTCTTAAAGCTCTTCACACAAAGAATGGTTCTCTAAAGTGGTGATTCTCAACCCGATCCTTGAGGATCCTCAGGCCACATTGCTTTATGTTTTGTGAATTAGATCAACCAAACAGTGTAGACAGTCTGGTAGTTCTGATCTGAAGACCACTGCTCTAAAGAAGTATCAAGTGAATAATGTTCTTTTGGGAAACAAATAAAAAAGGCTTTGCTGTGGTTTTGTCCAATCTTTTTAGAAATGTTGTTTTCCCCCATACACTTTTAGACTCCCCCTTCCTACATACACAGGGACACACACTTTTCTAAATGAAATGTACTCTCTATTCTGTGTGGTACCTACATCTAGTGCCTATAGTTCAAATGTTCTTTGACTAGTAACAATAGTGGAAGATTTTTGGTGCTATAGTACGACCAGAGGATATTTAACAAACCATACTCACTTAATTAACCAATTTAATCCAGTTTATAAACTCCGCTTACTTCATAGTTGCACCTTATAGTAGTTTACAATTACAGAATGTTTACGTTTACGGCAAACGCTCTTATCCAGAGTGCCATACATCAGTGAATGTAGTCCATCTGTATCTCTGCATTATTTTCCACACTGTTCATCAGTGGTAAGGACCTTAATAGGACCACTAGTTGAGGGTTTGGAGCACAAGGGGTGTAAGTGACATCTTGGGCGAAAATACGTTTATACATCATTTTAAAGGTCTCGAAGAGCTCTATCAAATGGTCAAAAAATATGGTCCCAATAACAGTTACTTTTTTAAATAAAGGCTGAAAACAAAAAGGCGTAAGTGAAAACCTTCTATTGAGCACAAAAGGTGAATTCTGTGGATTCTGTGAAGCCTAATCTCTATAAAAGCATAGATTGCTCAAATATGTTGTTTTTAATCAAATAATAACACTCAATGAAAAGTTTGTTTCAGCTCTCCTGTCAAATTCTGAAAATGCCATTTATGCCCCTTGTGCTCCAAACCCTCGTAGTGAGAATTTGGCTAGTGATACTGAGGTGGTGGTACGCTAGTATGTGTGCTACACAGAATAGATCACACACACAGCAGTGCTGGATTTTAAAAACTGCTGGACTGAGAATAGAGGAACAGATCGATTATATTCCATAATAACACTACAAAACTATAAACACACTGCTGAGGATCTTACAGTGCAGCTGTGTGCAAAAAAGCTAATGATAAACAATTTAAAGACAAAACAGAATTTCACAAAAAAGAGGTAGATATACATTGTTCCCCTACACTTCTATTTTGTGAAAGTGCTGCTCATGATCAGGGTCCTGTTTGGCCGACATGAGAAACCAGTGTTTTTCCGCCTCCCTCTCGGAAATGCTGTAATTAAAAACCTGGTAATGATGGTGGAGGGCTGCATCCCAGCAGGCCGTCATCAAAACGCTCTTTTCTTTTCGGCTCGATCGGTGCATTAGTGCCGTACCACTAGCTCCACAACATGCTGCTGGCAACTCCAACCATCACAGAGTCCTTTCCAGCTCGCGCCTGCCTAAAATGGAGTTGGGCATTCGTAAATGCAGCCAGCAAAATACACACCACGTACCACACGAAGCTGAACTTTGGCTTTTACAAAGAAGATGCATGTTCTACTTGTTTTTTATCTTTTGCTTTTTTTCAATGTGTGGTGCACCGCAGTGAGCCATTTTGGCTCTGTGCTTGTCTAACCACAGATGCTGCTTGTGTGCATGCATAACAGAAGTGTGAAGGACTGCATACATAAGTGGATTTATTTGTTCGAGTCTGAGTGCATTAAGTGTTGCCACTTGCACCTTTCTATGTTTGTATGTGAATTTGTTGCCAAAGTGACTCCGCCCACTATCGGTGCTTGGCCTCCAGGCCTGTTTGAGCTTGCTGTGGGGATCTAAAAGCCGTGTAGATCTACACAGCGCTGTCGAATCCTCGTCATTGTCTCTATAGTAACTCGTGCCACACCAAGCAGCTGGAGGGCCTGATTAGAATAAAGCCCTACTCTCTGTGGACGAGACAGTGCATGCTTAACGCAGGTTATGGGCTTCAGTGTGTGTTTCAGAGATGTTCTTCAAGCACACAACCGCAAGAATGTGTTGCTCACTGCAGGAAAGTAAAAGGGAACTTGTATCCCTTATATTGACGAAGTTCTATAACTGAATTCTTTCCATTGTTCCACTATTAGTATTAGTATTATTACAATTGAAAGTCAAATATACTGATCAGCTACAACATTAAAACTAGTGCCAGTGAAGTGAATAACATTGATTATCTTGTTACAATGGCACCTGTCAAGGCCTATACTATATTAGGCAGCAAGTGAACAGTCTGTACTTGGAAGTTGATGTGTTGGAAGGAGGAAAAATGGGCAAGTGTAAAGATCTGAGTGACTTTAATGGCTAGATAACTGGATGACAGTGTTTCTCTCAGGGTGTCCCCAGTATGCAGTGGTTAGTACCAACCAAAAGTGATAAGAGAACCCAGAAATATTCTACTGAGAAACCTTGGGTCTTTGCTTACATATCAGTGTTACTTTAAGCATTGTTGCAGACCTAGTGTACCCCTTTATGGCAGCAGTATTCTCTAATGGCAGTGACCTCTAAGAGCAGGATAATGCACGTTTTGATGCCAGATACCACAACACACTTTTAGAGCTCGCATAGAGTCCATACCGGGGGCACAAGAGAGACCAAAACAATATTAGGCAGGTGATTTTAAGGTTATGGCTGATTTGTGTATATCATTACTGTTGTAAGTAAACACACATTCAAAATAATGACAAAAGAGTTCATCCTGTGTAACTGTGCACCTTTCTTTTTTCTTGATTTTTTCCCCCAGTGACTCTGTTTATAATTAGCTATTTTAATTACTTTAAGATTCACCCATTGCTGTCATAGTTGTTCAGTTCACAGTTTGTGTAATTCTATAGAAAAGCCCCCCAGAATAGAATGGGATGTTCTGTGGCAACTCTATATGACCCTAAGGTCACCATGCCTTAATGTCAAGTATCAGCAATAGGACTTAAGATCAGACATTGGACTCCCATGCACTGGGCTGTGAAGGAGTCCAGAGCTAATCAGCTCTACTTGACCTCTTGATGCAATCAGATCCTCACAGCAACAACATTTCAACATGTATTGTGAAGCCTTCCCAGAGATTGTTACTGCAGCAATGGGGGACGGATTATCCATTAATACTATTATTCTGAAAGAAACGTTAAATGCATCTGCTGTTCATGTTGTGCACTGTTGTATTAGGTCCTCTTTATCATCAGTACTAAACTCTTCAAATGCTGGTACATTACAGTCAGTCTAGTGTTAATAAAC